>VZRZ01004834.1:1007467-1118441 GCA_013398175.1 Climacteris rufus
TTGGGGGCAGGGGCAGTGAGGTTTTAATAATGTTATTCACTTCAGTGTGAAAGGCTGATGTTTCCATATTTTCATTATTCAGGTTGCACATAATGTTTGCTGTATATGCTATGAAGTCTTTTATTTAGCATTAGTCATATGTACCAGCCTTGGAGAACTGAACTTGCTCAATACACAGAACAATTTACTGAAAGAGCCGTCAGTGAAACCCTGGTGGTTTGGCTATGGTTCTTCATGTCTAAATTGCAGGTTACCCTCATTTTCAGTTGAAGTAGTATGAAAAATGTTTTTTTTTCAAGGTCAGAATTTGACCTTATTATAAGAAATATGTTTATTACTTGTTGTGCAACTAGAACACTGGTATCAGGTTCACTTTTATTTGATTGTACAAAGTGAGGAAAATTCAGGTTGTTATGTGGATAAAATCAGCCCCAGAGTAATTTCTAGCATTAGCAGTAAAGACAAAGTGGCTTTGGAAGCCAATGCCACCAATATTGAGCAATATAAAAAGAAAAGATTTTCCACTGCACGCTCTTAGAGAGAGTGGAAATGCCATATAATATAAAGTGGACTGTAATCTGGGCTGATAATCTACCATGTACATAGCTTCTCCTCCCCTGTTTGTCCTACACTGACAATGCAGGAGGATTTTTAATGGGATAGGATTTTTAATGGGATAGGATTTTTAAGGGGATAGGAGTGCAAAGAGGAGGAGAAAGAGATGGGCCACATGCTAGCTTGAAACTTTAGGAATTATTTCAATAGATCTGTTTGTCCAACACAATAAAATAATACAAGAAAAATATTTGCACTGTTGCCTGAATATGTTTATTAGGATTTTCTGATAAAAAGAAGGCAAAAGGCCACATAAAAGGGAATCATTGATGAAAGTTATGGACTCTGCTCTATGTTCAAGTGAGAAGCTGCATTTTGACTATAGAAAGAGGAAATATCAAAAAAATGTGTATCATAATAGATTGAAGGAGCATCATACTGGGAAATGCCAGTTACAGAACTGAAATACATTTAGCTGCATGAATAGTTCAAGATTTTATCAGGTTTTAGGGGATATTTTTTCATTCAGTTTACTGTTCTCCTAAGGCCTGATACATACTCTGGTGAAGTGAAGTGAAGTGAAGTGACGTGACGTGAAGTGAAGTGAAGTGAAGTGAAGAAGAAGGAACTATTCTCATTTACACCAGTAGAAAATTTGCCCCATTGGATTTTACATATATGATTTTAATGTTGGAACAGATTTCTATGTCATATATTTTGTTCTTTGCACTTGATGACTGTACTTTGCAGCTGATTAACTGAAGTTTATTTTAATATTGTGCAACTTTTGGAGCATAAAATTGGTGAAAATTTATATATGTGGATATGTGTGTGTGTTTGTTTGTTTGTGTGTGTGTGTCAATTTGTGTTATTTCTAACGCTGGCTCCGGGGGCCTGCTCGAGGCCACTCAGCATTATTCTGGGAGTGACCCTGGTTTCCTGGGGGCTGCAGCTTGCAGTTTCCCCAAACACAGGGCATCCTCTGGCAGCTCTTTTAGTGCCGGCTCCTCTGTGGTAGAGAGAGCCCCGAGCTGATGGTGCAGGCGCAGGCAAGGACAAATACCCGAGAGAAGGGCCTTGGAGTGATTTCCAGCTCTTTTATTTCCCGGGAGAAGCAGCAGGGAAGGCAGGACAGGGTCTGGGGTCCAGGAGAGGCAGCGCAGGGATCCAGGAGAGCTGAAGGCTTCAGTAACCAAAGGCTCAGACTCAGGGAAAACAGGGGATTTATAGGGATACAAGCAGGGGAAAGTAACCAATTGGGGTACAGGGATTAGCATGTAACCAATAGAGAAGTGAACTGCAATGAAGTTTCTAGAACATAACCTTTTACAGAACATGAGGTAATGTAGCAACCAACCAATGAACTGAAACATGTAAACGAAGGTGCAAGGGATGCTGAGGGTGGACCAAAACGCTCACCCTGAGCAGGGAGTATGCCTCAGACTGTGGCAACCTCAGGCTGTGCCCACCAGCCTTGAGCCTGTGGGGCTGTGGCTTTTGCCACAGACGCCGCCACAATTTCTACAAAACTAAACTGTATATTTCCAAATCCTCTTACTTGCATGTTTTGAATGTACCAAAGTGCTAAAACAGAGCAGCATGCAAGAACTGTTCATTGCCCACGAGCAGTAATTGCTTAGAGGCGTTGAAGTATGGTATTTCTAGACAAAATAGGTAATATTTTCAGTCTTCTCAGAGTTCGCCTTCCTGCTTTAACACATTGCATGTTATAATGTAATCTATGAGATAGAAACAATACCAGGAGCCCTAATTAAATTAAAAGTAATTACCCGTTGTGTAGATACGGCTTTCAATTGAGCAGCTGCAAGTTGATATTTTGTCATCCCCAGTTTATCTATATGCTCATGTGTGATTCTTTGTATCAGTTATTAATGACATTTTCTCAGTACTCATGAAGTGTTGTGGAAAACAGAAGAGGAAAAGAATGAATGGAAAAAGTGTTATAGGAAATTCAGACAGTGAATGAGTACATTTGCTACTGTAAATCTTCAGCTGGGATGCTAGTCCCTTGCTCTGTTCTACTCAGAGTGATCTGAAAGAAATGCAAGATTGTGCCTTTTCTTCCCCACCCCCCATCCCATCATTTTTTTGGGGAGCTAGCAACAACTTTAAAAAACAGAATCTGGCAGATTAAGCATAAGGATTTAGTTCCTTTACTTTATTAAGGCACATCTATCCTGTCCTGGAAATGTCAAAATATCCTACATTGAACATAAATAGAATTTATTTGTTTAATATAGAGATATAATCAAAACACTTTCAAAGAGCTTTTGCATGAGAGGAGAGGAGAGGAGAGGAGAGGAGAGGAGAGGAGAAAGAAGAACTTCAGTGAAAACAAACTAAAAATGATTTTTTTTAAATATTGCAATGGATTTTCCACTTTCAGAAAAAAAAGTTTTTAGCTTTTAAGAAGACTTTATGTGACAACAAAAGGAAGCTTCATTACAGAAATAATATTTCACTAGAGTATTATTCAGACTGATTTAGTGTCTTTTTCAGCTGCATGGTTCTCCTGTAACAATGGGATACAGCATCATTCTCCAACTGAGATTATGCAGCTGCTTAAGAGTATACGCAGGGTGACGTCCATTTCAGTGACTGTTATCTTGCTGGCATAGGCCTGCTATCAAATAGGAGCAATTATTCCCAATGCAGTTAAATTAAATTTTCATAACTATGAAGCTGCATTTTACCTTGGGGCACTACCTGATGCCCAGTTTTTCATTCCTCATTGCTTAATCCTCTATATTAAATCTAAACAAATCAATGTTTACTAACATTAATATTTTAACATACAGTACTTGCTCTGCTTTCTGACATGTTGTGCCTTTATTAGTAACACAGTGAAGGTTTTTTAAGTGAAGAGCAAAAGGTGTTTTTTTTTGTTTTTTTTTTCTTTTTAACTGGTTTATTTTTTTACATGCAAATGTGCACATACAGCTGTATATTTTTCTGCTACTTAAGTTACCAAAAATTCCTAAGCAAGAAAAGAAAACAAATCATCTCACCACTGAGCAAGGGTCATTTTATGAAAAGACTAAGGGAGCATTAAAACACCTTACTTCGATTTCTGCATTAATTAAGTGAACAAAATGGGTTCACTTCCCTTTAAAGAGTAAATCAGTTCCTTCTTGGTCCCCAGATTTACCAGCACAAGTCCATACATCTTTATGAAAACACCCTTCTGTCTAGAGACTGAAGGCAAGGGCTTCTCAAATCATATCATGAGCAATGCATATCTGCTGCTTGTAAAGCTGCTTACCAGATACAATAAAACCACAACTGTCCTCATAGCCACGGACTCCTAATTCCCACTCTGCAGTTCCTTCATATTCTTATCAGATATCTTCCAAATACCAATTTGGAATACTTCCAATTATAGTATTTGACTAACTACTCAATACCTGCAACTTGCGTTTGTCCATTGCGATACGAAGCAAATTGATGGATAGGAACAGAAATCAATTAAAAAAATAGTTAAAATGGTATTCTATTTCTTTTCTTCTTTCCTTCACTCCCATCCTTACCATTCATTTTGTGATTTTTCTGCCTATATCTATACCGTAAGACCCCTGCATTATTTCTCCGTCCCCAGTGAAGTTTGAAACTCCTTTCCATTTAGTATCAGCAAATGCAATTACAGGCTAGTTACTTTCACTTCCAACTCATTAATGAAAATGTTGAATAAGACTGGACCTAAAGTACTTCCCTAGAAATCCATCAGATAATGCTTCCAATTTCTATAATATGGTCACTCTCTTCCCAGAAAGACTTTTTAGAAAATATCAACATCACCTCTTTACTTAGTTGATGTGAGTTTCTGGATGGTCATTCAGATTCCTCCAGGACTAAGTATAATCTCTCTCATCTTGAATTTCTTGCCAGCTCATAAACCAGCAAAGCAAGGCTTGAAAACTGAGATCCTTGGCACACAGCTACTGTTAGTTTAGGGTTTATTCTCTTTGATGAAGATGAGGAGATGGGGATAGAAAGAAAATTCTAGTACTAGCACAGCTTTACCTGTGGCTATGACTATAAACTTGAAAGTGGAGTTCTGTGGGCTGTGTCCATCAGCAATGAAAGAAAAAATGACAGATAATTACCAAACTAACATCAGCAGCCACATTTTTTCTGCCTTTTTATTATTAGAAAAAGTTAAGTCCTGATATCGAGTTCATTTGTTGTGTTTTCTGGCACACACTGGATGTTTGTATGCCTGCTGGGCTGGAATCCTGATGCCGGAAAAAATAAAATAATGCATGCTGCAATTTCTAGCTAGCTACTGGGCTCTTCTCTGCACTTAGCTTCAAAGATTTTTTAAAACATATTTTTCTGCACCACAGCTCAGAGTTGCTAAATCCAGAAATTGAAACATTCTGGGAACCAAATCATTTGGGGGCAAATCAAAGCTCTTGGAATGTTGCCCTAGGATTTTGAAGATAGCAGTTAATAGTAAAAATGTTCAATATTTTTAAGGAAATCCCAATTATAAAAGGCTGCACCATTCAAATCCATGATTCAGGAATAGAATGAATGCTGCATGTCTAACAGTGAAGAAAATGCACGCCTGTGTTGTGAAGGCAGGAATTAGTGAACAAAAGGAAACCCCTTGCATTTTGCATCTTTTTTGCATCTGTATTTACATGTTGTGGACAGTCGCTTGTGAATCCAAAGATGAAGATTATTTAGTCGTTCAGGTCAGGCTCTATAAGAGGTCTGGCAACAACTACAAGATGCTATCCAATTTATGTAATCTGTATTTAAAGTACTGGTGTTGTTTCCCAAATGGAAAGAAAAAAGATTAGAAGAGGGAAAAGTTTAAATTGTGGTGTTAAGGCTCCTTTCCCTCCTCTACCATAATACCCTAACGGTTGAATTGTGCAGTGCTATTTTAAAGTACATTTTAATTGAAGTATAAGTTTGCAGAGGTTGTAGTTGCATTACTTATATCTGTCATAAATGTGTGCCCTCTGTGAAAGGGCTGCTCAGGACAATGGACTGAGAGCCGATCAGGTTGTCTTTCAGCTTGGTTCTCAGCAGTACCCATCTCTCTGAACAGTTGTGTAAAGGTTGTTACCAGCACTGTAGAGTTAGCAGAAAGAAGTTGCTGAGGATAAAGAGAAAGGACCTTAATGGCAACATGAATTTATATCAGACTATAATGGCTATGAAGTTATGGTCAGAGAGAAAAAACCTGACAAAATCAGACCTGCAAGGCTTTTCCACATGCTCCCAATCCCAAAGCCACATTATTGTCAGGATTTTGAAGACAGCAATTGGCCTGAGGGCCCTGTCTTTTTAGGCAGATTACTGGTGATCCACAGGGAATGATCTGTCATCAAGGTCAATAGAACCATTGGGCAAAGCTGATCAAAGAGCTTGAGGAATTGAAAAAGTAGAAGACTGCAAAGTACTCTGAGCGCTCTGCCAAACAAGAGTCCCTCTCACATGGTCATTTATATATTAGAGGCCTTGTTTAGAAAATTTCCCAAAGTTTTTTTTTTTAAATGTGAAAAATTATGCTTAATTCACTGTAATATATGAAAATTTAGAGTATAGTCATGCAGGAGCACCTGGGTTTAGAGACCATGTGCTATTGAACTTTGAGAGCACTGTATAACAGGCCCCCATGCAGGAATGGTGCAGAAACAGTGGTGAAGCACACATATGTTGGAGGGGGTGTGTGTTAAACAATAATGTTTTGCATATGAGACTTAGAGATGTTATGTGTAGAAGAGCATGTCTTTACAGTAATTGAATATTTTTCTTATAAATCAAAAGAGAATCTTTCTACCAATCTGGCTTCTTAATATTTATGTTTAAATGGTAAAGCGCCAATGCTTTTATTAAACACATGGTTCTCCTTATCTGTGGTTTGTTAACTTCAAAGAGAGACTCATACTCAGTCATCTAATGTCAGGTATCTGACTGCGGTGTCCAAATCAGGGTTCTCAATGTTCTGTGAAGTCAGAGAAGAGAGCTAGATGTTTCCAGAGGATGACTTAGGACTGCATTTCTCCAGTGAATGCAAAGACATCATAGATTGATTCTAGTTTCTGCAGCCTTAGTGAAATTCTACATGTAACAAGAATGGATGTCAATCACATTTGACTTTCTGTAGATCTCACAGAGTATCCAATGACAATGGTTAAAACCTGTGACAAAGTCCTCATTCTGGAGTCTGTTCCATTATTTTCCTAGTGTCATCTTTCCATATAAAGTATTTTTTATTATTCATCCCAGAAGGAGGTAAAAGTTTGCAAAATATATTCTCCATGAAAGTGTGCTTTTCTATACATCTTGGTGTTCGCCTGGAAATCATCTGTGTTTTACTGTTATTTTCATTTGAAATGTAAGCGCATATGAGAGATCTCTTCCCTATCTACAGATATATCTGAGACAGCATCAGATGAATTAACTACAAAATCTGAAGCATAAAGCCAGTACTTTGGCAGTGCTGTGCCTGTTCAACAGATCAACAAGACAATTAACATGGAAAGGTATGTGCCACAACACAGCCAGATCCAAGTTGGGATCATGGCTGCCCTGCATGGGGATACCAACTCAGCACTTCAGGGCACTGTTTGGACAAACTTGTTGCTGCTGACAGCTAACAGGGAGTCCCTTCATGCTCAGGAAATAAGGTTAGTTAGTGCATTCATTGCGCTGGATTTGTTGTTTGCTTGCCAAGAGCTACAGTTGTGTAGTGTTTGCAGCTGCAGAGAAGTACAATCTCCTTTTTTTTTTCTATTCCCCAGCACAGTGATATGGTTCACTTCCTCTTCAGAAAAATAGTATCTTGGAAGTAGGACCAACTTATGAGGAAATAATGAGAGGTAGTGGGCTACATGTTCAAACTTTAGACTGTTCAAAATATTTCTGACAAGCTATTTTTGTTTCAGAAAGCAAAAGATTTTACTGATAAGAAAACATTCCACAGACAATATCTGGGGTTTTAAGATTTTCCATTGGTGGTAAAATAATCTACTGTTGTGGTTTGAGCCCTGGTCAAATGCCAAAGCTCCCACGAAAGCCGCTCTCTCCCCTCTGTAGCTGGACAGGGGAGAGGAATTTTTTCCAAGGTGAGATAGGGATACTGAGAGAGAAAAGACCCTCTAATTAAAGCAGGTTAAAACAGGCTCAAAACTTAAAAAGTGATAAGTGAATTTATTACAAAGTTAAAGGAGTGAGCAAAACTTTTTCTTTTAAACACTCTTTCTCTCCCCACCTTCCAACAGCCCTCCCTCCTTCCCTTAGAAAGTAAGGAGAACCGGGGGGTTTCTTCCTAGTCAGTTCATTCCTCAGATGTTTTCTTCCTGGGAGAGAAGGCAGATCCCTTACTTGCAAGCAAGGTGGCATTTTCTGCATGAATCCTTTTTCCCTCTCCCTTCTTTCCTGCTTGCAGGTACTGTGGCATTTTTTCACAAGTTATATTTCCTCTTGGCAAGCAGCCCACGTGGTCACTGCTGCCTGCTCTTTCTCCCAAGGCCAGGCTGGTCCGAACTCAGTGTGGGGGTGAAACAAGGCTTTTTTTAACACAAATGACTCCCTCAGTTCCCGGGAGCAAAGGCCTCATTATCCACATCAGCCCCCCCCACCAGACCAAAAGTCCCTCCTGTAGGAGTTCACGCCTCCTGCTCCAGCATGGGGTGGATGTCTGCTCCTTCGTGGACCCTCAGGGGGCAGGGAAACACTGCATTAGTACAGTCATTACCACAGGCTGCATAGATATCTCTCAGCTTCGATGTTTGAAGCACCTCCTCTGCCCTCATTCTTCTTCTTGGCTGACTTTGCTGGTGTTGATATCTGTTGTTTCTTCTTCTTCTTCTCCCCTGCCTATCTACAACTACATGGCTACATCTACATGGCGTGCACCTGTGTACTACTGTGACCCCTTCTTAAATATGTTGTCACAGAGGTGTTATCTTCTTCTCTAATCGGCCCAGCTGTGGCTAACACCACGTCCATCTTCAGGAGCCATCAGAGACTGGCTCTGCTGGATGGCTGTGGAAGCTTCTGGCAGCTTTTTACAGGAGCCATCTTTTTGGCCCCTACCACACCCCAAAAGCCAGACACCCTGTCAAACCACTACATCTACTTGGGTAAACAGTAGGTTTCATGTAGCACCACAGTGCTTTTCTGTGTCATCCAGGTCCTTACCAGGATTTAGCTGAACTCAGTATGACTCTCTGCAGTGTATCATTATACAGTCCAGGTGGTTGTAATATATAAAATGAACTTTATGGATTATTTTTTCTGGAATTTGCTTCCATACCAAGCCATATCTCTTGCACCATGCTATGTTAAATGTTGTGTTTGGTTTTGTTTAATTATCACCACCAGCTCCACATTTTCTAAATTTTTCATAGATGTGTAGGATGTTTTTGATTTGGTTGGTTGCTTTTTTCTTCTTTATTTTTTTTTAAGTAAGACATGCATGTGAAGACGGATTTCTAAAAACTCTTTACTGGCTTAACTCAGCTCTCTTTGATAAGGATAATACTAAAAGGGTTCCAAACATTTTTCACAGTTCCAAGTATTATGTAGTGAACCTAAGATGCACTGCAATAGTCATGTTTCCCACTCAATATTACCTACTCTTATTTCTCCTCATACTAGTTTGCCTTTGGGAAACTGATTATGGGTTCTTTTTGCCAGTTTCCTGTTATCTTCAATGCTGAAAGATGTGTTAGTGCTGCAAGACTATGACTTTAAGCATCAGAGATGCTGCCTTTCTGGTGAAATGATTGCTATAAGTTCTGCCTTTTATTTGTGTTTTTCCTGGATGAGTTATACTGATAAAATTATCTTCTGATATCCAAGCGTCATTGCAGTGGCCCCTTCACTGTTTCATGGGCTCCATGTGTTTAGAAGATCTTCTCTGACTCATGGAATCCCTAACCTATGTTTTGTGAATCAGAAGTTATTTCAGGAACACTAGTTTAAGAAGCAATAAAGTCCGTGGTTTCATAACATACGGATCTCAGCCTTTTCAGAATCAGAACTGTTTATACACTCCATGGTTTCCATCCAAAAAGCAAAAAAAATCCTCAGGCAGTCATTTCAGAAATTTAAATCATATGCGAGAAAACTTAAACTGGGCATTCAGGATTGGTATCTTCAAAGTTATGAGTGCTTCCTTCTGCATTCTAGCCACCTACTTGCTACACTACATTCCCAAACACTGTATACTTTAAATTACATTAGCTAATAAATGCTTCAGATGTGAATAGTGCTTCAAACCCGATTCCAACAAAACTATCAGATGTTTGTCCTAATTAGCATTTCAGCTTAAAGTGAACGGATGTGTCAAATCTAGTAGTTCCAACATCTTAATTCTAGTTCATAATGTGCTCAGAAAGAGACCTGCTCTGTATTTGCAAAATAGAATGTGCACATGAAGATTAAAATGTGCACGATTTTTCTTCCCATCACAAAACATGCTAATTACTCTTCGCTCGAGAAAAACGATACACAAATTTTCTAACCTCACTGACCAGATTGCTGATGAAACCTCCCTTGCACTCTAGTACTTTCTTTATCACATTTATGACATGTTCACAAGCAAAGACCAAGTATTATTAGTAGAAAAGGAATGATTATTTTTTTTGCAAGTTGAAGTGTTAATATTTAATTGTGACCTTTGTAGAAATACTACAGTTAAAATGGAAAAGTTAATAAAACTTCTATTTGAAATAACAGCAGATGGCCATGTAGTGAATACAAGCTTAAAATCACTCTTGGGGCTCTATTATATTCACAAACTGCCTCAGCTATCAATTGCTGTGTATGTTGCTGATGAGAGAAAAACCGAACTCCTGTTTCATGTAGTCCACCTTAGCTGAATATCATCTGACATGAAGGGCTATAGATGGCTCTGATTCCTAAACAAATCCCCTGTAGAGAGGCTTGGCATATTCAAGGTATTGAATATTGAATATTCAAGGCATATATATTGAATATTCAAGGCATATTAAAAGGTATTCTTCTAACATTACTGTGGGCTTTTTCCCATGAAAATTTTCATTAATATGACACAGATTAAAAAGTCACATGATAGTAAAAGAAATACTTTCATTCCATAAAGTATTGCTTCTGAAAATATGAGAGTGCTGAACCAACTCATCTTGTATAAAAATGGAGTTGAGATACATGAGAAAAAATATTCAATGAAAGAGAAACTCATGTCTGATGCCTTGGAACTTGGACAGTGAGCCCAGTTTCTGAGAAAATGGAAAGGCAAAAGCAGTATACAGCAGAAGAAAAGGTAGCTGGATAAAAGCTGTAGAGAAGAAGACGTAAGCACACCCAGTGAAAAAAAAGCAGGTGATATAGCTGAGATATGCAGAAAGAAGACACTCCTTCCTATTTTTGTGTCTTCTATTTAAGTAGATAAAACCTTAATGACTCTGGTTGAATTTTTTCTGGCATATTTGACTTAATACCGGAACTCCAGAGGAGGACTTTTCTTTCTCATTTTGGCAAACACAGACAATGCAGGTGGCAAATGGTTGTTCTTTATTTCATTTCCTTCTTTTCCTGCAGGCAGGTATTTCTAACCCTTATTACATTCTCTTTTTTTTTCCTTCCGAGGCTATGCCATGTTCTTTGGGGCAAAAGATAGGAATGAAAAAAGCATTGAAACGTCTTTCTAACAATATTTTCACCAACTATTTTCTTTTTATCCCTTGCTGATTCTCTGATAAATGTCTAAAAAAAGGTATCAAAAAGCTGATGCAGAACTTACTAGTATCAATAAAATTTAAATACAATTGCTGCAATTTTACCTTATACTGTAAAGACAGAGGCAGGAAATGGTGGGTAGCAAAAGTGTTGTTTTCCCATGGTGTCTGATGTAGACTTTAGGGAGTTCCTCAAGTTCATACTTAAAGAAACGTAATAGTGGATATTTTAACAAAGGTAAGAATTAAAACCCATAATGGTTTGATATAATGGTTTGACAGTTCAGCAAAAGGGGCTTGGTCTGACCATGGTATATAGTGCAAACATAGAAGAGGATGTCAGCAAAGTATAAGTGCATATGGGGGGTCTGCCACACATCCTCTCAGCCTGCAGCATGTGGTGAGACAGAGGTGGCCTAAACTGTAAACTGTCTCCAGCTTATTTTTATAAAGGTAAAATATTCTGCTTTATTTTGTCTCTGTGTCAGGAGAATTCCTTTATTGTCTATGGCTCCTCTGTTAAAACCGCCCACTGAAAAAACAGATAGCAAAGGATTAGCAGGGGCACACCCTAGGAAAAAAAAGGGGGTGAGGGGGATGTACATCATCACCTAAGCACATAGGACCCTCTGCAGACAGACCCGTGGGACAGCCTTAGGCATTCAGCTGATCCCGAAACTTCCCAGGGGAAATCTTCAGATCCATTCTTAGCTGTTAACTCTTCTGGATGCATCAATGCTTTTGGTTCCAGTTGTAAAGTGACATAGATAATAAAAGGTAATGCTTGTAAGTGTCACAGGTTAATGATCCCTGCATCTGAGGCGCATAGTACAAAGCAAAACTCCAGAGAGACAAAAGAAAGGCTGGTAAACTAAAGCATCACATAAGGGAGGTTTGCTAAACCTATTAAAATTGATCACCAGTACTTTTTACAAATATTCCAGGACTAAAAAGCCTTTCTGATGATTTCAGAGACCTCAGGGACCAAGAGTTGATCAGAGTGTGCAGCAAACACTCACAGGAAACCTGGCTGTAGCAGGAAAGCTGACGAATTTATTGACATTTATGTTCACTGTAACAAGGCTTCAACACTAGAACCTTTGTGGAGAACACTTTGAAGAGTCTGCTTGAATGCAAAATGTCAGAAAATGGGTTGATGTGTTATCATACAATATATATTTTGGTATTCTATAATGTATATATTCTATAATAATAACAAATCTTTGGATGGGGATTGTAGGTGTACAGGTACATATTATGAGGAAACTGTATCATGAAAGTTTTGACCTTCTGTTTACAGAGCATGACTTATCACATAGAACTTCTTCCATGTCTTTGAAACAAAAGGTTGCAAATAAGCTAATTTTTAAAACAGTCTCCTGAAAACTCTCAGAGTCTGATGTCCCAGCTGGGCAGCTTTGTGTAAATGATCAAAACAGATATTAATCAGCAAACAATTTGACCAATATAGGCATTAGACCAATAAAAGTGTTAATTTGGATTTTGCACAGGGAACTTACGTCTCCGGTAATCTATTTGAGAGAGTCATTAAGTGTATGCACAAGGATGAGACAGCAGAGACAGTGTTCTGAGATTTCAGAGGCTTCACCAATCTTCACTTGTGATCAGTTTAGCAAGAAAAGATAAATATCTAGCACAGATAAATTCTTCTTAAAAGATAGAAAAAGAAAGGTAGGAGTAAATGGTAGTTAGAGAGGGGAAATAGTGCACCGTACAGAGACCTATACCAAGGCTTGTTTTGTTCAGCATATTTGTACAGGATCTAGAAAAGGTGGTAGAGACTGATAAAGCGTGATGATCTTAAATTATTCAGCATAGTAAAAATGAAATCTGGCTCTGAAGAGCTGTGGAAGGATCTCACAGTATTGAGTAATTGGGCAGTAAAAGGGGAGATGAAATTCAGTGCTAATAAATGCAGAGTAATGCAGTTGGAGAAAAACAAGCTTAATTTTACAAACATGGTATTGGGCTCTGAGCTGTTACTGCACAGTAAAGAAATCCCAAAGTCATAATAGGTAATTCTAAGAAAACATTAGCTTAACACACACAGTAGCTATTGAAAGGAAATGAATGAACAAAACCAAAATAAAACCCAGAGAATTACTAGGAAAAGACCAGGGCACAAACAAAATGTATCAGTATATCTAAATGTCCTTTGTATAGTTTTGATGCCCATTTCAATAAGGATTGAGAAATTTGCCTGTGTTTGATGTTCTCCTTTTACCTATGTAGAACTGAACACGTATCCTCTGTTGCAGTGTCTGGACCTTAGGGAATCAGAAGTGGGTGTTTTTGCAGTACTTCCTTTTGAATGTTTTTCACTTTGCAGGACTGCTTACATGTACATATGTATACCTTCAGAGCAGTCTTGGTGTGAATGTAAAAACCTAGTTCAATGAAAGCGGTGCGGAGATAAGCATCAATGAGCAGGCTCACCAGGATACATGAACTGTGCATGGATGGATTTCAGAAAAGATTTCAGCTGCTGATGATTGAGTGGATTTCAAAGGAAACACTGAAATGAAGCTATATGACTAGAAGGGCAGGTGAAGACGGGATACAAAATGAGATGTTTTATGTGCTGAAACAGCAGCAGAAGTCAATAGAAGCAGCTTGTCTGGTTGTTCGGATGCTGATTTGAGAAGTGTGTTGACAGAGATGGCTTTCAAACAGTCTTTGAAGGGGAGGTGATAGTTCTAGTTGAAGGCAGGGTGACCTGAATAAAAAAAAATCATAAAAAATACCTAAAATTGTTCACTCAAGCCTAATTATATATTAGAACAGTGTCCAAAAGTTGTCCCTTCTGAATAGTAAACTAGGCTAATGTTTTAAAATAACGACAGGGTGGGCGATAGATGATCTCTGGAGGCCGGGGTGTATATTCTACTTCTTCACCCAGAGAAGACTGTTTCTAGAGCCCAGAGAGTCCTCATGGCAAAAAAAAAAACAAAAAAAAAAAACAGAAAAACCAGAGTTTTTTGCGGTGCCTCTGGGCTTGGCTTGCGACCGGGCCCGGCCCCGCCAGGCCGGGGCCGGGGGGGCCGGTCCTTTCCCCCTCCGTGTGGTGCCGGTCCTTTCTGCGCCCCTGGCGCAGTGGCTGGGGTGGCGCAGGCCCGGCTTGGCAGGGGCTGTCCCCGGCCAGGGCAGTGGGGGCTGTCCCCGCCCAGGGGAACAGCTCATTGGTTCCTATGCTGGGTGCGGATGGCAGACTCACTGGCCGGCGCCACTGTCAATCCTTGCGGTCCTCCCCAGTGATTGGCTCTCCTGACTGCCCTTCCCTCCCCTCCATCTTATAATATGCCCTGACCTCCATTTTGATTTTGTCTTTACCACATCATGCTCCAGTGAATAAAATGCTGCTGGCAATAAGGGGAAAAGAACCCTTTCTCGTCTCTTTACTTCCCTGCATAAATTAAACAGCTGTGCGTGAACTAAGCCTAGATTCTGTGGGAGTTCTGATGCCCGGCTCGCCTCCAGATCGGAGTCTAGATGAGGCCAAAGTCGCTTCATTTAGGAAAACGAGACCGATGCAAAAGGCTCCGAGTTACTCATGCTTTCTACCCGCGGCAAGAGTTAACAGTAACATCCTCTGGGAAGGACTGGAACAGGCAAGAGGGAAAAATCAGCACAGCATCTGTGCTTCACAGAGATTTTATTCTCAGATGGAAAGAAAATGCTGAGCATGATGAGAAATGGAGAAGTTGTAGACATGAACCACTGATTCTAGGGATTCCAAGGGCTGGAATTCCATCTTTCTCATCTTGCATTTCCTTTTAAAATGTATTGTTGTCAAACAACATCCCCTTTGTAAAATAAAATAAAGTCCATCTGCAAGAAAACAAAGGTTCAAAAACAAACAAAAAACCCAACAGAGTGAAAAAAGGAAAATGAAAGTAGTTGCCTGGGAGGAAGGGGGCTGGGACATGAAAAGGGGAGCTTGTTTGGTTATCCAAGCTGCCAGCTTTTCAGTAGGAAGCTGAGGAGGATTACTATAGCATAGAAGACAAAGAGGGGCTGGCAAGAAACTGGAAGCCTGTCTCATTTTCTTGCTGTCTTCCTTAAAATGTTCTATCTTTTCCATTCTACCTCAAATCTTTACGTGTTTCTGCTTTCTCCTCTATCTTACCACCTGCCTTTGTGGATCACTATCCTTTCTGGCCTCAGTGCTTTCCTTAGCCTGGGTCATGGTCTCCTGTGGCAGAGTTCATTTATTTCTGTAACATTTCTTTCCTTCTTTCTGCAAGTTACTTCCTTTAGATCTCTCTTCTGCCCTAGTTGTTTTCTCAACTACTCTTTGCCACGAGGTAAACACAGAAGAAGAGATACCTAGCCAGGTAAAATAACAAAAAAGTCTGGGCAAGGTCTTTGGAAACAAAAGTTTTCAAAACCTGAAGTTGTTTACTGGCAAACCCACCGTAGGTTGTAAATCCAAATCCTTCCCTGTGACTACTCAAATGAAGGTCTTTGCCCTCAGAGCCACTGTTACTTTTCTTCAGACTTCAAAACAGGTTTGGCAGCCCTGGCTTTTCCTCAGAGAATCCCTAAGCGCTGCTGTGCTGGTGCAGGGTTTCTTCCCACAGCTATGAGCAGGTCAAGCCAAAAGCTTTCCTTTTTTAAAAAATAAACTTAGAATAGGCAAAAGACTAACTTCTGCACTTATATACTTTGACGCTTTCTGAAAAACCTGTTTTGCTGATGGTTCCTTTACAATTACAGTTGTTTCAGAAAAAAAAAGGTGGGCCAGTTTTTTCTTTTGAGATAGTCTCTGATTTTTATGATCTCCTAATTACAGTATGTACAAAAGAATTTCACATATGTTTACAAAACAAACATTTACAGTATTTGTGTAATTACAAAGTCTGACATTAAATTAGTATTTCACATGTTTGTGTTTTAATTATTAACTGTGGCAGAATATAGCTAATGCAGAAAACATGTAATTTCTATGATAATAACTGAACACAATTAGCTACATATCTTTCTATAAACAAAATGTGGTTTTTGTTTAGATTCAAAGGAGTCTGGCATGCTCCCTCTGCACTGTAGGTGATTGTATGGCATTTTATATTTTGGAATCTATTATGCTAAAAGCGTTTATTTTAAATGTGTCATGATTTAACCCCGGCCAGCCACCAAATATTGCTCACTTCCCCACCAGCAAGACTGGGGAGAGAATCAGAAAGATAAAAGCTGGAAAACTCATGGATTGAGACAAAGACAGTTTAATAGGGAAAGCAAAAGTCATGTACACAAGCAAAGCAAAACAAAGATTAATTCACTGCTTCCCAAGGCAGGTGTTCAGCCATCTCCAGGACAGCATGGCTCCATCACGTGCAGAGGTTGCATGGGAAGACAAATGTCATCACTCCAAACATCCTCCCCTTCTTCTTCACCCCACTTTATATACTGAACATGACATCATATGATGTGGAATATCACTTTGGTCAGTTGGGGTCAGCTGGCCCAGATTTGTGTCCTCCCAATTCCCCATGCCCCCTTAGTCTCCTCACCAGCATGGCAGTATGAAAAGGAGAAAAGGCTTTGGCTCTGTGTAAGCTCTGCTCAACAATAAAAAAATCTCTATATTAACCCTGTGTTCAGCACAAATCCAAACACAGCCCCATTCTCATCCTGTCTTTACTGTTCTCTACTTTTCTTCCCAATTTTTTCTTAGATTTTCACTCATTTATATAATTTCTTCTTTATTATTGTTATTGGATTCTGTGGTATGAAATAATTTCTCCATGAAAGAGTGTCTCATCTTGTTGAACTTTTTTAATATGGATTGCTGAAGTTAAGGTGTTCTAAAAATAGGTGAGTTGTGCATTTGGAAAATCTAATTTCTAAACACATTTATCTTTCTATCAGTGTTAAAATAAGGGATTTTAAATTCTTTGTTGAGTGACAGTCTAGCCATCAAGAATTTCTTCACTGAGGGCAGCTAAAACCAATAATTTCTTCAGTCACCTGAAAGATATATGGAAAAATCTAGGTTAACCTTCTCAGCTCTGGTGAAACATGACAACACTGTAACTCCTCAGGTATACGTGCAGGGGTTTAATGTTGGCTTTCACTTAAGTAATAATTTTCCTTCTTTAGCCTAGCAAAAATACTGCATGAAAGTTCCTTGTAGGGTTCCCTATAGGGTGTCACTCACAAAATGGAGGGAAGCATTTCCGTAACTCCTGGAAGCTGCTTCCATGGTCTGTGAGCTGGGTGACAGCTGACAAATCTTGAAAATTTTCTGACAGCTTATCTAGTTACATGAGTTGCTCAGATTACATGTGCTCCTTACAACCTGGTACAGCCCTGCTCTTGCAGCTTCTGGAGATAGTCTAGTCTCAATTTCCATATAGCTTTATTCCTTTGCTCTAGGCATTGAGACTTGATACCTGCTTTGGAATAGCTGCCTTGACAGACTATTCAAAAAACCCATAAGAACAAATTCCTGACCACAGGGAGAGGGCTCTGGATTCACCTTGAGCGGCACATCTTAGGCAGCCTTTTGAAGGCTCACTCCATTTCCCACACGACACTGACTACTGTCCTCTGAGATGTGTTATCCTCATGTACTCTATGGCCTGACCTCTTTCCCTGCTATTAGAGTCTCCTACAACCTGGATTGTCTACAAGCAAAAGAACTGAAGGATACGAAGAAACTTTTTAGCCTCAGTGCCACCAGGGCTGGAATCCAAAGGGAGGTGGCTCCAGCAGACACCTCACACAGAATGCTGTGACGCTGAATCCACAGGGCATGTATAGAACACCTGCATAACTGGTGTAGCTACAAACATACTGTAGGTTGCACCAAGTATGTTTTAGGGGGAGAGAACTAGAGTTGTCTTCACCCCAATTTGTTATTTCTCTTAAAAGATACTACATATTAAGATTTGATTAGGTCACTTTTTAATTTCATTCTGATTCCTGAAAGGAAAAGGAAAGAAACATTTGACTGAAAATGTCACCTGGTGAAGGTTTCCCTGCATGATATACACATTCATTTTAGTAGGATTCTGTATGCATAGCAAAGAAACCCAGAATTTCACAATCTTCTTCCTACTGAAAGAAAGGATAAAACTGAACGTTCACATAGGCAAACATAATTTCTTCATAGGACTCTCACTCATTTTTACCATGGCTGAATTTGATCCACATTGCTTAATGCTATTTTCCTTAAATATTCATTTTTCAGGGAAAGGGTTTATATAACCTGTCGCCTTATATTAGAGCTGATGTAAAAAGTTTGTGACTGCAACCCTAAATGTTTTATCACCTGTCAGACATTTCAATGATAATAAAAAGTAACATCCTTTAAATTAATTAGTCATGATTAGGACTTCAAGCCCACAGGCCACTTCATTATGCAAAAATTATAAGTTAGCTATTTAAATTACCATTAAATTGATTCTTATGTTAATTGATATCTCACTTACAAACCCTTTTTTAATTTCTATAGGCTCTTATTAGGGTTTAATACAAGTAACTAAAATATTTTAACTAACCATTTAAATAAAGAAAAGATACTGAAAAATGGATGACAATTTTCTCTGCTTTTTATTTATGTTAAAAACAGGAATTACTTTAATAAAATATATCACACATCACTCATGCAACCATATTAGTATGCAAATTGTTGTGATTTTATATCCTACCATTCAGCATAAGAAGAAAGTTCCTTCTTCTGCACATGCACAGCAGAGATTTTCTGAGATATGCAATGATTTGCACAGGTATTGAAAGGCAGAACTTGGATCATGGAACACAATCAAACCATTAATGCAGAATACTAATAGTAGAGATGGGGATTCAAATTCATGTAAGTCACATGTTAATACTTAGGATACATGTCTTGGATTTTCAAGGGCTATTTGCCTTGCCTATGTCAAAGGAACAAAATTCTTGGCAAATGTGTAATTTGCTCCTCAAGTTAATGTTGTAATCCTCAAACACAATAGCAGAACAGACTTGTTCATTTCTCCAAACTGTTCCACTTTCTTAATGTGCTGTTAAACCATATTTAAGTTAGGTGACCTCAGTTTATCGACCTTTCTTTTCTGGTTTCAAATATTTGTAAGAAAATCTCATCTGCTAGTTAGTTTCTGTCCTGATTATTAAGTTTCTGAATAATGTCATACACACAATAAATAGAGATATAGGGTTATATCCCAGCATTGTTGCTGGAAATGGCTGTGCTGCCAGCGATTCAAACTGGCAAGTTCCTCTCTTGGTCCTCCCCAGAGAGCTCAGAGCCACTATGATGAACAATACAGGCTAGATCCAAAAAGAGATACAAGAATGACCTTTGTGTCTCAAATTGCCTCATAGTTCTTGTCCATATCACCAGTACCTTCAAATTTCATTCATGCTCCCAGGCACGCAAAATATACATTTGGTATCTTGCTATTGAAAACCACTCTGGTGGGTTCTGACACAACTCACAATATATCAGTTGAAAGCCCATCACAAAGAAAACAGTTCTAGGACTCCCAGCTACCAGGTGGGGCCCTGGGACATCGTGAGCACTTCTGCAGAAGTGGCTGACCTCCTCTAAAGGAAACAAGTCCTGTGAGAGCAAAGACCTTGGCCAGGTATCTGGGAGTGCATCTTGGAGCAAAAAAAAAATACCTTCTCTGAAACAAGTGCAGCTTTGATACCAGCCTATCCTTTAAACAATTGGTACTTCATCTGTTAATACCATTCATAGATAGTTAAAACTTCTAAATACACCAGAGATGATAAAATTACTAAACATAGCTAAACTGTGGAGATTTTCAGCTAAACTCTGGAAATTTTCAACTTTTCTCACAAATGATACATTTTATCCCTCTTACTATAGCTGTAAGGGGTTAACCCCGAAAGACTGCTGGGTCCAGAATCTTCTGTATCACCACTGGACAATGGAATTCATGCTGTTTATTGGGTGACAACATCCTTCATTTGACAGCACCCTACCTGGATTATTTATTCTCAACCGTTATCTTTTATTAATGGGTCTTCCACCTCACATTATTTTAACAGAAGAAAACCAAAATAGTATTTTCCTCTAACCTACTAAATACTGGTCTTCAGGCAAAAAAGTAAAAAGTGCTTCAGATGGTATCAAGAGTCAGATATTTAACAGTTTAACCATACCTTTCATAATTCCCATTAGCTTATTAGGGACAGAGAAAAAAACTTAAATTAACCTGACCAAAGTATATTTTAACTTAGATCACATTGCACTGTTGTGTGTTAATGGCCTTTTCTTGAGGACTAATATGTGAATAAATTAATAATACTGTAAGTAACAAGGGTCATTGGAAGAGCAGATCTATAAAGGATCAGTAGCGTAGACAAACAGATAGACTCAGACTCTAGTATCATAGTGGTATAACCCATGAAATAATGTTCACTTTTTACCTTTATTTATTTAATTTATATTTGTTGCTATTTTTTTCTATTCATTCTCTAAGAATATAAATTATAGCAACACCAAGGGGCATCACAATAATCAGACTGGATAATCACTTGCCTTATAAACTTTCATGTCTAAGTTTTAAAGCTCAATAGTAAAAAAAACCTCAAAATAAACAGTAGGCTGAAACTTGGCGTCCAGAGTTTCAAGAATTTTGCTTGGGATTGATATGGAGTTTTAAAATAAATTTTCGAAGTTAATGGCTCAGCTGTTTGTCCTTGTCTAGACTCACTCCAGGAAGCCCAAGTCCTCCTAATGCTGGGGTCCCCAGACCTGGTGGGTCCAGGTGGGCTTTCATGGGAGAGGAGCAGAGGGGGAGAATCACCTCCATTGATTCGCTGGCCACACTGCTTTTGATACAGTCAGGGATATGGCTGTTTTTCTGGGCTACAAGTGCACATTGATGGCTTGTGTTGAGCTTCTGATCAACCAACACTCTCAAGTCCTTCTCCTCACTACTAATCTCAATGTACTCTCTGCTCAGCCTGTATTTGTGTTTCGGATTACCCTGACCTGCATGTGCTTGGCCTTGCTGATCTTCATGAGAGTCATATTGGCCCTGCTCTCAAGCCTGTCAAAGTCCTTCTGGATGGCATTCCTTTCCTCTAGCATGTCAACCACACCACAGAGCAAACTTGTTGAGGGTCCCACTGTGCATGTCACCAACAAAGTTGTTAAACAGTGGCATGATCTGCTGGTTACAGAGGTAGGAGCCTGGCTGGCCTGTATGCCCTGGGTCCTTCTTTTTTTTCCTTTTTAAAAATTGGAGCTGATTATGCTTCCCCTTTTCCAGTCAGCAGGAATGTCACTGGACTTCCACAGCTTCTCATATACGATGGATTGTGGCTAGAGAAGGTTTCACCATCTTTAGTTTATGAATGGGTAAACACCATAGGAAGAAAACCAAGTTGCTGGCCAGTGTCGTACCAGGAGAACAGAAGACTTCTTCAAAGTGGTAACTTTAATGTTAACATGGCTTTGGGCAATAGAATGCATGCATTTTAACTGGAAAATTTTAACAACAATTTTGAAGTTTAATTGAAAATAAACTGGAACAGCCAAGACAGTTTTTGTCCCTTGAAAATCACATATATGCTTCACTGGATCGTTGGGTAGAGTTGATAATCAAGAAGTCTTGTTATTAGCTCTGAATAGAATCAAAACTTCTCTTGGAAGGGACCTCAAAAGATACCACATTATCCAGCACCCTGTTGCGTCTTGACAACCTCCACTGATGGGCACCCTGTCCCATCCCTGGGAAGGTTGTTCTTTTCTTCTGTCAAGATTGAACCTCTCCCCTGATGCCTCTTGTCTTCCTCAGTGGGTCCTTTGAGGAGAGAGCCTCTGTCCTTTTGTAGTTGCCCTTTAAGTAATGGAATATTATGATGAGGTCCTGCCCTGAGCCTTTTCTTCTCCATGAAGAAAAGACCTAGTTCAATCTTTCGTCTCAATGTAGGTTCTCCAATCCTTTGATCATCTTTGTGGTCCTGCTTTGGACCCTCTCCAATCTGTCTGCATCTTTCCTAAATTGCCAGGACCAGAACTGCACACAGTACTCCAGGTATAGTCTGATAAGTGCTGAGATAGATGGATGTTTACATCTCCATCTCTGCTTTTAATGTCCCTGGGGACAGGTCAGGATCCAATTTGCCTTTGTTACTGCAGTGTTACACTGCTGGCTCATGTTCAGCTTTTTGTCTACCAGGACACCCATGTCCCTTTCAACACACACAACCAAGCTTCTAGAAATTGGTACTTATCTTCATTAAACTTCATGCAGTTCTTGCTAGTCCAACCTTCCAGCCTATCCAGGTCTCTCTGTAAGACAGCTCTCCCTTCTGATGTGTTCACCTCACCTCTCAGTTTGGTGTCATCAGCAACCTTGATGAAGGTGCTTTCAATTACATCATCCAGACTATTCATCAAAATGTTAAACAGCATGGGGATTCCTGGAGACACCACTTGTGACAGGGTGCTAGCCTAAGTTAAAAAAACACATTGATTACTACCCTCTGAATGCAACCTGTTAGACAATTTCCTACCCATCTCACAAGCCACTCACTCAATTTGTATCTTTCAACTTTGTCCAGGAGAAGGCTGTGGGAAACAGTTTTGACCACTTTCTTGAAGCCCAGAGAAACAAGAGCAATTCTAAGAACCAATAATCAGATCTTTTTGCTGTGAAAGGCCCCACAGTTCCTAGAAAAAATGATGTCTTGTATACTGAGCTAGAATGAGAAGGACATGTTTTTAAAGCATCCTGCTCCCCCACCCCACTTCCCTCATGCCCTTTGACTCCTATGTACTACTGGACGTAGATTTTTATACAGAAAGGGATAAAAATTCTGCTGTCTTTCTGAGGTATGATTCTAATCACATATCTGGATTAGTGGTCCCTAACACAAGATCAACATATTCAGCTGGAGATATTATACATTAGATGCTCTCAAAATATTTTCCCTCTCACCTTTATACTGTTCAGTATGGGATATGATGTTTTACCCTGGCTGGTTACTCAGTCATGAGGTTACCTACTTACTGTTAACCAATGTTTGCCTTAGAGAGTTCTCTAATGAGGCTGTTCCTTGGTGGAAAATATTTCCTCATGAATATACATTGGAAATGTCTTAGGGGAAGGTATCTGTTAAAAAAATAGTAGTATAGAGTTGAATTTCTAATATCTAAAAAGTGAGTTCAGAGGCTCAGTGGAGTGGAGTTAGTGGCAGTCTTCTTCAGTTGGGAAAGGTTTACAAATAGCTTCATGGTGCAGATAATAGTTCTCAAATAAATTGAGTTTTGGCTTCATTAAATAGCATCCTTTGCTTCTTTTTCCCATTTAACTGAAATAGCCATAACCAGGATTAACTGTTGTGTGAGAGAGGCAGTCTCCAGAATTGCAGACCCTAAAGCTTTGTGGGGATTTAAAGATTATAACCAACACTTTGACCTGGCAGTAGATGGGTAGCCAGGGAACAGCACAGACTATGAGTACAGTGTACCATTCTGATAAAATGAACCATAACATTCAATACCAGATAAAGCTTCCATGGACATTGGCCTCCCAATGTTATGCTGTGTGTCAGCTCTACTCTTCGAAGACATTAATGCTGTAACATTTCCTCAGCATCTGATACCTGGGCAATTTAGTTAAATAACCCAACTTCAGCTACCATCTCTGTGCAGATGAATCATATACATGTATCTCTAATGCTCTGTCCTGAAATTGATCTTTGTGCTGAAAAGCTAAACCTTTATATCTCTTCATGGATGTGGCTTTCAACTCGAGTGCAACAAGACCAAGAAAAATCTCTTTCCTTTCTGCCCCAGACTTTTCTCTGTTGTTATAAGCAGCAGCACCATTCTGCCAGCACCATTCACACCACTAACATGGACATGATTTTTGCCTCATGCCTTTGATTTTTAGTTTTCATGTCCAAGCCATGGCCCAGCTTTACATATTAAGGCATAGGAACTCTAGAAAGCAACAAAAGGTGCAGGCAGACAGGGAGGCTCAAGAAAATAATGAGACATTATTGGTCTTTGTAACAACTATTTTGCAGGTCCTTCAAAGAATGGCAGGTTTTCAAGAGAATCCTCTTTATACAAGTCTTCAGTGATTCTCTACTCTTTATCACCTCAAAACAAAAGCCCTACCTGTCTTCTGTACAAGGCCCAGCACTCCCCACTCAGCACTGATTTAATAGCTAAACATAGATGTTGACTCCCAGCAGGCCAACTTTCAAGTTTTTGTGCTTTCTTCTATGCTGGACTTGCTGATTAAGAGAAGATGACACTGAAATTACACATTATCCCCTTTTTGTTTCCAAAACATTGTCTTTGTGACATGGTTTTCCTTTTGCTCCATTTTGTGCAGTCCCAAGTACGATGCAGTTCTGGTCCAAAGCTACAAATGCCAGATGCTTCATCAATATTGTACTCAGCATCAATTTGTCTTAACATCATCTGAAGTGCCTTTTCATGGCTGTGACAAAACAGGCAGGATTCAAGAGGCATGAGGATGAGGGAGAAATCCTCTGTTCCTTCCAGTGGTGCCAGGCCAGGGCAGCTGAAGCTTTGGGTCCTTCCAAAATGGCACATCAGAAAAGACACTCATTTTTGCCCCTGAAGACAGTCGTGCTGAGGTTAAAAGAGAATAGCTGAAGTCTTTTACTGGACCATTATTTCCAACAACTCCTCCCTTCACCCTCTCATCAAAATACATTTGGATATATATTTTCCAATTTTTGATGAAAGACTGGAAATTCTTAACATTTTTGACTTTGAGTGTGGGTTGTTTTCTTTTTCTCAAAAGGATCTTTAAGGGTATGAAAAATAATTTAATCTTTTCCTCTGAATGCAAAAGCAAAGGTGACAAACTAGGATCTGCATGGAGGAGCTCTGTGTACCATGGAAAAGGTGGTAAGTGATGGGAGCCTTTGAACTCTAAGTCTATCGGAGATGCCCTGGTTCAATAAGGAATTAATTCAAAGTAGTCCTGTGGCCTGCATTATGCAGAAGGTCAGACTAGAGGGTCACAATCATCTCTTTCAACATAATAATCCATGAATCTGTAAGACCTACCATCTTTTACAGTTCATTTCTTCTAAATGCCAATGTTTATTTGTAGCTGTAATATTATTTGGTATAACATATATAGCTGGCAGGGTAAGTAAAGGCTAACACTTTTGCCCAAATATTTTACATCAAAAAATCCGAAAATGAGTAATAGATGATGTCATGAAAACTTACCTCAGATGTCATCCTAAAAGAAGCTCTAACTTACTTCTCTTTCACCAGATCTTTCTCCTAGGCTAGAAACTTTTGTTTTTAAAATATTTGAACTGAGTCTAGGAGAGGATCTTGGGCTTTTGCAAAGGGTCAAACTACAAGAAATTTGATTTAAATATCATCAGGACTTTAAATACATCTGTCACAGAGCTCTATATTTTTGTCAGTTAGAGGCCACCTTTATTCTGTGTAATGATGATGATTTGACTTCGTTTGATTTTTCTTTTTTAGCCAAACGAATGGTGCATCTTTCTTTAATTGTGATCCTCATCAACCATTTGGCCTAGTAATACTATGCAAATTGAACTCTTCAAAAATTAATGCTAACATTTATTAAATAATGCATCATACAATAAGTTAATTTGAAATTCTAAGTTGAACTCCCTGTTCATAAGAGAGGGATATTTTTTTCTCTGCGCCATCTTCATAAAATATCTTTATAGACTTTCTAAATACCTTGAATGCCATTCTTGCGTTTTGACAAATTGATCTCTACCAAGGCTATTCATAAGGAGACATTCTCTCTGTTACAGAACTTTCAGATATTCTATTCCTTTAATCCCTTATATTACTTATATCTCCACATAATTATTAATATTTTTTAGTCTGAACATGTTGGGGAAAAGTATTGATGAAATGCAAGCATTTGGTAAAGATGTAAAAGCTCAGAATACATACAATGACATCTGCAAATCAGCATGAATTTTGCACCATTATAGAAAACACGTCATTTACTTGGACATATTATGATACCCAAGGACACATTGCAACATGTGGAGGGGTGACCACTATGAGGATTGATTTATATATATATATACATGTATTTATATATGCATATAAATAAATGCTTGACTTTTTTTTGTTATGATTTTAGGGAAAGAGGAATTGGGTCTTGAAAGTAGATCACAATTGATACATATGTTCCTTTAGCCTGACAAATGCAAGTGCAGATTTCCCCATTTGCCTGTGTTTAACCATTATGAGTGCTTTTTGAATATGCATTTTTCTGAGTCATGCTTGAGGTTTGTCCTTTTTTCTCACATGCTGAATGTGTACATGAGTCTGTCGCTTTCCACTCATTCATCCACTGGCCATGACCCAGGCAGGTGGTGAAACAGAGGCTGGTAAAATAACTAAGTAGAAATAAGGTAGTAAGGTCTGTTCAGTAGGAGAGTGTCTCCGCAAACACAAATCAAGCAAGATAACAAAAGCATCTCTTGCTTGACAATTAGCAAAGCCCTGAGCAAGTAGGTTGCAGTCCTCAGCCTCCTCCTTCAGCTCCCGCTTGCTCACTAGGGGCAGCTGGGGCAGTTTTAACCTGCTATGCTGCTGCACATGGTTGCATTGAGAGAGCAACACAAATGTCAGTGTTTGGAGGAAATGCATAAAAAATTACATATATATATGTATATATATATATATATATATTCCCTTTGACAGAATATTGTCACTAGTGTGCGTGGGGGGGCATTCTCAGTGGAGTCATGAGTTTAGATTATTTCTTTGTTTCCAGCATCTTAAGAATGTCTTCATGCTTGTGTTTCACGTGAAGGCAGACCTTTAAGTCAGATGTTTTTAAGCAATGGTTTTCTAGTAGTATCTACAGCTTCCTGGAGTACCAATTTTGCCAAGCAGGCCCCCAGCAATGGCAGTGTGTATAGGTAACTGGAAGCAGAATAACTGTGTATAAGGTGTTGAAACATCTCTGGCCTGTTTCATCTCTCTCCCCTCATACAGCCTTGTCAGGCTGAGATAACTGCAGCTAAGGGATATCACAGGCAATGTGGAGATGTGAGCTGAAGTTTTGCTTGTGACTAGTGCTGATGTCTGGCTCCATCCGGCCCATTAGGAAGTGGGCACTGGCTCTTTGGGCTGCAGCTGGATGTGCCTTGGCTATCTCACTCCCTGGTGTGCTACTGCTTTCAGAAACTGAGGGGCCTTACCTGCTTTTTAGCCTGATGCACTTCCCTGCTGGGGAGGTACTTCTGTCTTTTCTGTTTCTGTTGACTAAATATCTCTTTAACAGTTCAAAAGGCCACTGCTTTGTAAGTCGAAAAATGTGATCTATTTGAGTGTGATGGGCT
Source organism: Climacteris rufus (assembly GCA_013398175.1). Taxonomy (NCBI): domain Eukaryota; kingdom Metazoa; phylum Chordata; class Aves; order Passeriformes; family Climacteridae; genus Climacteris; species Climacteris rufus. The sequence continues at coordinate 1,035,073 of VZRZ01004834.1, forward strand.
CCTACGTGAGCACAAATGATTTGGCAAATTTTGAAAAGAGAACATGTGGCCTGAATAATCAACAAGAGGAATTCACAATGGTTTGGCTTGGCTTGATTAATTTTTTTCTCTGATTTGTCTGTTTTTATAACTGCCACCTGTTCTTTTGTTTGCCTGTAGATCTGCTTTTTTTTTTTTTTAAACTAGGAGAGACATAATGATAATTTAACTTGACTTCCTTAATAAAATAGAAGCTATATCTTCACTGCTTCCAATGCATTTGCGATGAAGCAAATGATGATGCCTTTAGAAAGACATCAAATGTAGCATTCCAGGTGATGTCAATCACCTCCTTAGGTAAAAATTTCTTCTAGTTAATTATTTCCAGTGTTTAGAGCATTATGCCATTTCTACATGGAATTTTTATGGCTTTACCTGCCACATACTGAATTTGGTTCAGTCTTTGAAGGTAGAAAGAGTCCTCTGCAAGTAGAAACCTTCTGTCTCAGCACTCACTCATAGGCTCTGATCAAGTTACTTCTTTCATGTTCTCTTTGACAAACTAAAGAAATATTTTTATCTCTCTACCAGGCAAGATGTACATTATCAGTCATTCCTCTGTCCCTTTACCAAACTTCTTGCAATTTTTTTGAGGTTCAGTGTTCCAGTAATAGTTGCACTAAGCCTATACCACATTAGTTCTAAGAATAGTCACATATATAAGTAGATAAAGATATCATCTGGGCATATATTATCAATACTGTGCAAGAGTAAAATGTAGTTCAGCTTCACTTTAAATTCAGTGATGCCAAAAGCTTCCAAACTTTTTTAAATCCTATGGGGAAAAGCTCTGCCATATCATCCAAGGTTCCTACATTTAATTATAATTTCTGCTGCAAAATACTTGCAATTAAACAAATTGAATTGAGCTGTGTTAGTAACAATAGATGAAGAAAGGTGGTTGAATCCTACTGGGAATAAGTAAAATCTGCTTCCCACAGGAAAGAATCAGTTTTCAAAGATAACTATGGTAGGGCAAAACGGAGATCTTCGAGCTTCCTTGGGCATACTGTGAGGTGAAACTGTACAGGTCATGGCAGTTCTTTGGAGATTTGTTTTGAGACTCATTTTCATTTCTAATCCAGTGCATGAGAAAGAGGAGGTCAAATGAATTGAAAGAAACCCATGTTTCTATGCAGCCATTTGCTATGAAACTCCACCTGCTACAGAGGAAGAAATAGCTTTGATTTTAATCACTTTTAATCAAATCACTTAGTCAAACCTTTCCATCTTCAAAATGAATCCTGCTGAGGAAGCTTGTGAGCCCACAACACCACAAAGAAAAGTGGCAATCTAGTTGGAAAATGCTTCCTATCATTTTGGCAGAATTGCAGACTGCTTTGATTTCCAGAAGTATAGACCTATTTACTTTTGCACAGCGTGTATGTCCATGGTGTAATCACTGTATTTAAATCTTTAATTCTTAATTTAATTCTTGGTGGTAGACTTAAATCTTTAGTAGCAAAACACTTGAGGGTAAGCTCTACTGTTCAGTTCACATATGCAGTATATATTCACGCATAATTTTAACTCACATTTAATCTGATAAATTTACTGACTAAATCTAATGCTCTCTCAGTAGCAAAGAATGGCAGTTTTGGGAGGTGCAGCTCCTTTCTCTTGATTCAGGAGACAGTGCATAGCCTGCCGAGTGATTTAGGTGCCTTCTTTCCTTCTTTCCCTTTTCTTCCTCAAAGAAACTACATGTAAATTGTAGCTTCTTCTACAAGTCCTGCCTGCATTAGATTTCCACTCGGTGTGGCAAATATTAACACACTACATATGGAATTAATTTATTTCTCTGCCCAAATTAACTTAGGTATTTTCCATGTATTCATTACAGAATAAGCCACAAAATAATGCATACCTCTGTATCTTTATTTATCTCACATAGCATTGTTTCCTTATGGAGCGTCCATCCAAAAATTCTCTTCTACATGACTGGGAAGAAAGAGTGACATTGCCAATATTTAGTTTGCCTCAGTTGTAGATTTCTGTATCTTCATTTCTGACAGTGCTTTTATTTTTCAAATGGGACTTCAGCAGAATTCAGCTCAAAACTCATGAGTATTCTTTTATTTTCAACTAATTTTTTCTCATGTATTTTTAAGTAGACTTTTATTCCTAAGAATGTTTTCTTTCTGTCTTTCTTTTTCTTTTTCTCTTTCTTTCTTTCTTTCTTTCTTTCTTTCTTTCTTTCTTTCTTTCTTTCTCTTTCTTTCTTTCTTTCTCTCTCTCTCTTTCTCTTTCTTTCTCTCTTTCTTTCTCTCTTTCTCTCTTTCTTTCTTTCTCTTTCTTTCTTTCTTTCTTTCTTTCTTTCTTTCGCCTGCCTTCCTGCCTGCCTGCCTGTCTTTCTTGATGTCTTTCTTTCTTTCTTGATGTCAAGCTTAATGTGTCTTGACTATCAAGATTTTAAAAATCAGAAATATCTCTGGGTTCATAAGACAGCTTCAAAATTACTGTATTTTTCCACAGATCTCAATGGTATTCTTTGTGCATGTATGACTTGGTATATGCTGACATTGTTTGTCTTCTGTTAGAGGCTTATAAGATTCCTTCAGTCTGGTAAGGAAGAACATAGATTGAGTATACACAATTTGGTTTTAAATGTTGGACATGTGCTGTGCTATCTTTTTCTGTTGTGCAGCAGTAAATTCTTCCTATCACACTGAGAGGTAAGCATGTTCTATGTTTCAAGTTTTAATAAAAACATAATTAAAAATGGTTCTCATGCTGCAATGTATGTATGTAGTACACATTTTCTATTTCTATAGCATACAATATATAATGAGTAATGTGATTACTCTAGATATATAGGACTCCTCAATATGAATATGAATCATGTCCATGTGGTGGTTTTGTAAATCTATCTTTTATTATGTGGCACAATTTGCTTTATTTTCCTCAGGGCAGAGCGTGAGCTCAGTTACCACCTCTGATTTTTGTGTGGATAATAAAATATTTATAGTGTTCAAAATTAGGTTCTGAGACAGTGATTAGTGTGGTATGAATAAGCAACTGAATAGATAAGGGCGTGACATTTTGTACATGTATTACCACATATTGAACTTATGCACACAAAATCCTAATTTGTGTGTATGTACATGCTTGTGATTCAAATTCAGCAGTTGCTTCCTTCTTACCCATGGCATTCCTCCTGTAGTTTTGCCTGTCTACTGCATTCTTCTGTTCAGAAGATGTGTGGCCACAGCAGCTCTGCTGTGTGGGATAAAGTGGGGACACAGTTCAGGGAGGCTACGATTTTTCTAAGTCTCCATTCAAATTACAGTGTGATTGCCTGGATACAATTTTCTGTGTGCTTCTTTCTTAGGTGGACTGTACCTTAAAAGCCAACAGGCTCTGAGAAGGCTGTGACAATCCAGAAGTGCCTCTGAACAGGTCCCTTTGCCAAAATACCTTCTCCCTGTTCCACATCCTCTACTGCACTTTAACTGTAGACAATTTCAGTGTATTATAGAGCACATAAAAATACAAGTTTTGGAGACAACTCAGGTCAGAAGTGCTGTGTTAAGGTAAAGCAACCTTTAAAGCCACTCATCTCTATCAATGAAATTTTAGGATGTGACCTTACTTTCTGTGCCTTCTAGACGTAGTTGTGAATTCAGTTCTTGCCTACCTGCCTTGCCTGATTCAAATTTGTCTATTTAAAGTGCCCAAAAAACAGACACTGCTTTACACAACCAATCATATGAGAAATATGTTCAGCCCCCAAAGATATTAGATGCAGGTTTATTTCTCCCAGGAAGTACCCCAAAGTACATTGGGGTTGATCACAGTAAGGAAGTTGTCTGCCTGTACAGACCCCTTGAGAAGATAATGATATTCTAGGATAATTCATTAGTCTGTTTGGTAGTTTTTTAATGGAAACACAATTTCTTACTGTTTTGTCCTTGTAAATTGTTTTGTTTTGTTGTGGGTTTTTTTTTTTGTCAACAAGCTCCTTCTATGAAAAAATGTGCCTTAATAATTACAAAGAAATTATCACAAATGATCCTTCCACACTGTAAATCTTTGAAAGTAGTAGATAACACAGCCAAAGAATTGATTGCATGGTACTGACCCAAAGGACTTGTCATTTGCATGTTTCTTTAAAGCTAAAATGGTGCTGTACTAGAGTATCCCAGCTATTGCTGTACATGATTTCTCTTCTAGTATCCTCTTTTTCTTAGTGCTTAAAATCATTGTTTCATCCCATCTCAGAAGCAACACAGTCATCCTTATGGCATATACATGTAATATAATAAACTAGCTGTTAGCAATATGATTAGCTGAAGCCACATTTATTTTCTCAACCAAGTTGAGAGGATTTGGAATGGTGAAGCAGCATTGATCATACAGTGTGTTTTGCCACTGAATATCTAATTTAATATTAGTTAAACTTGATCAACAATTCAAGAGTTTAGGGTCACATTATTAACAGAAAACATCAATCCTTTGGATAATTCAATTAAAAAACATCAATAAAAATCTAATTTCAAAAGTCACTAGTATACCAATATACCATATCCGGCAGACAGAAACTGCTCAGCCACCATTGAATCATTGCCGGTTTTAATAAGTATTCAGAAATTATACTGAGACTTCAAAAGAAATTGTAAGGAATTGTTAGCAGGTTTATTAATGTTTTATGTTTTATTAAAAGTTTGGGTGTACATTTCACAATGAGCAACATCAAAAATCAGACTTTCTGCCTGTAATTTTGCTTCCTCCTGTCTTTCTGCCTTTGGGATTCGCTCTTTTCCTTTCATCAGCTGCCATTTTCAGCAGCATGCAGTAATTTCATGGCTCATTGCAAGCGCTGAAAACCTTTGAAACCACAAATGCTAACCTACCTGGCCTGCAGCCATTTAGGAAGAGATTAATTTAGCAAACAGAAGCAAAACACTTTCTACTTCTAGCCTGTGCATAATTTCACTTCTATCTATATTTATTTTACAGTGAGCAGCGTAATGACAATTTCAGTAATTGCAACTCTGTAAAAATTTGCCTACCTAGCTTATCTCACTATCACAAGACTGTGAGTCAGTCAGATTAGAAAAAGTACAGCATGTGAAACTGCCGTGGTTGCCTTCCAAAAAAATATGTGCCTTATATAAAACTTAAGTGATGCTTTGCACTTATTTGTATACTTATCTACAGGACAATGGATTCTCCATGATGTTTGCTTGAGATGTGTGTGCCTTTTTAATGCACTGTGATTTATGGGTGCTTTTGCCATACAAAAAGATCAGCAACACTAGTAGGCTGCAAGTGCCAGCCCATTTCTGCAGACTTAGTTACAAATGGCTGTTATGGTGCTGTCAAGCGATTTGAACAGAACTGAAAGTCCATCTGGGGCAAATCTAAGCTATCATGCTTGGAACGAATTCAAATTCAAAATTAGCCTACAAACTGTTAGCTGAAAAAAAACTTTAAAATGTTTTATTGTTTCTAATTTGACTCAAAGATCAAATTCTCTAAGTAAACACATAAACTTTCCTTCTAATCCATTTTTTATTCCATTTGACCAGCATATTCAGAACAAGATGCATAAGGTCAAGCTTATAAATGTTTATTCATACAGTAAGACAGAAACCGCTTCATTTTCCTGTTCCCCTGTGATTCATCTCAGTGCCGAACATTCCACTTCTTACCAAGTGTGTTGAGCACTAGGGTTTCTATGTTTATCCTCTGACAAATGTAAATGTTACAATAATTGGACTGAAAGCCTTTGTTGCTATGTGGTGTGCAAAAAAAAAAAAAAGCAACAAAGAGTTGTTGGAGTAGCATTTTCAGATAGACAGAAGAAAAAAGATTTCTTTGTGATTTCTTTACAGTTCCCAGGTCTGACTTTATAGCCAGCATGATGGCCTCAGGTATGAGGAATCCCTAAGGTATCTCACAGCTCCTGATTTCTATATTGGTATCCTGGCACTGGTAGCAGGGCAATCTGGTGCTGCTTTCTGGCAGTCATTGCTCCAGGCTGAGCTGGTTGGAAGGGATTTCAGCGACCTTGAATGACCTTGTGGATGGCAGTCACTGGGTAATGATTTTGACTGCAGGATTATGCAGTGTACTTCCCACCATGAGGGGCTGCAAGAAGATTGCTGCCAATGACATGGAGGGAGATGGAGTCAAAGGGAGAGAGTGGGGTTCTCAGTGTTGGAGATGAAATGGTTTAAAATGCAGAGCTTTCCAACTTTTTACAGTAGAGTAGTGAAAGAGTAATTGAATACCATTGTTAGTTTGCTTTGCTGCAATTCAGATACATTTAGATCAGCGAAAGGAAAGTGTACAGCATTAAACTTGTTTATGCAGTGTTTTTATAATAGCTAATTCATTTAAGCATACAGATACACAGACGGCAGTGGGATGACTGGCCAACCCGCACAGATGTACACCTCCAATCTGGCATCCCATAACATTCATAAAATATGTCAACACAGCCTGGATTTCTTCCATAGTTTATGTTAAACTATTGGTGTTCATATCATACAAGCAAAATATTTCATGTTGTTAAAATTTGTGTCCCTAGTAAATAAATAGAAAAACTAAACACATTCCCTCTAAATGCACAAGCCGTGTGCAGCAGCATTGAAGCAATATGTACTTTGTACTTCTAGTAACATTGCAGAAATTAACATTTGTAGAGCTGTTTATCATGCAGGCAAATGGTAATATGGAGCCTCCTATGTTTTATTGGTATTCTCCTTTTAGCTGTAATGTCTCTAGCACAGTGCCCTCTTTAGTTACTAGATTCCCAGTTCATGGGACCACACATGAGAGCAAGCAGGGATGAAAAGGATGAGATGAGGGACATGACCATGTGAAGGAAGTCCCATGGCCTAGTGATGCTCCCATATTGCTGCCCATAGCTTTGGATTGCCCCTTTCATTCACCCTGAGTCCTCAGCTACAGGCACCAGCAGCTGGCATAAACCATCTTTGTTTGGCATGGAATGTCTTTGAGCAGTGGGAAGGCAGCAGCTCCAGTGAATATGAGTAAGTGCAGATGCTCTAGTGCAGGATAAAGGCCAAGAATGAGTCTGGTGTTCAGGGTGTAAGAATAAAAATGAATCCTATTTTTAGACCAGAATTCATCCAGAACCCTGAATGTAAAATATATTCTCAGACAGAATCCTCATGATCCACTGAGCACTTGAGAAGTCTTAGCACAACACTGGTTCCCCCTGCATATGACAGAAGAGTTATCCCACCTCCCCTCAACAGGGTTATCCCAGCCCCGCTCTGCAGAATACCATGAAGGTCTCGGCAGCTGCAGAGAGTTTTTGGGTAGAACAGCAGATATTTCCCTTTCTGAAAATGAGAAACTAGAAGTGTTATTACAGAGTAATAATCAGTGCTTCTTGCTGGAGGCCTTTGACTCCTTGATGCTTGCCCTGGCTGGGTTTCTGACTTGTTTACAGGAGATCTTTTCCAGACATCTCTTCCAAGTTTTGTAAGCATGGCTTCTTAAAATGTTGCAGCTCCCTACACCTCTGATATTTATATATTGTTATTCAATGATAAAATATTATTTGTATCTATATTTAGTGTTAAATTATGTCACTAACATCTAACCATGCAAAGTAAAATAGATTAGTGTAGTACTATAGGAAACATTACAGTATATTAATATACAGCAAAATAGATCTATTGCCATTATGTTTAATGAATAATCTTCCCTATTAACACACACCTCTTCATTTAAGTATTTCCAGAGCTATGACACAGACAAATCAAATGAATACATGGTAAACAAGTTATCATTTTGCTTGGGTTGTGCAATGTAAAATACTTACTGAAATTAGTAAGTGCTGCCTGCAGAGGCATTGTAGGATTAAGCAGATATTCAGGTGTACCCTCACCTTTCCTTGATTAGAAAACATGCCCATCAAGATACAGGACTTGTGTGGAGGGAAGAAAGCAATACTTGATCATTATTACACAGACACAAAAATACACTGCTGTTAGACATGCAGAAGTCAGTAAAACCACATGCTGCTTAGCGAGGATTGAATTATCTTCAAGCACTACCATCTAATTAAATATGTATATATTTCTAGGGCCTGAGCTCTGGAAAACATTTCTATTGAAGAGAGAGTTTAAGCATATGCTTAACTGCAGAATAGGGGCTTGGAGGAGGTATTACTATGTGTAGTCAAAAAGTACATTTAGCAGACAAGAAAAAAACTTGTCTCACAATCAAGACAGATGACAGTTTGCTATAGGTTAATCCTTTGCCTTGTTTCATTACTTCATTTGAAGTTGTTTTTTTTTTTTCTCTTAGATGGTGCAAAACATTGTTATAAGAAAGTAAATTGTTCTTTTTGATTAACAGATGGCTTGAGACTAGCCAAGAATTATTGTTTTTTAATTAAAGGAAAAACATTCCTTTTTGAAACCTTCTATGTTGCATTTCATCCAAGAGAAAATTTATTAAAATGAAATTATAAACTTGTGAAAAACAGGATTTATAATAGAAACATGGATGCAACCATAACTTTAACCATCTGAACTATGCTGCTATTATTTACTATGGTAACATTATTAAAAAAAGACACTGTTTGGGCCATTATCCTTACAGTTTTCTTTTCAATACAAATCATTATATTTATTATCTGTCTTCTTGTATAGAGAGTACAGAAAAGGCCAATCAAAAGCAGAAGAAGCCTGCTTTTCAAAAGGAAATTGGACTTATTTCTAATTCTTCTTTATCAAATACAAGGAGTGCAGATTTTTTGTGAAAAATTGTTTCATGTAAGATAAAAGTACAGATTATTGGTGAGAAAATGACACACTTTTCCCTACATCTTAAAGATTCTTGGGTGATAGTGCCAGTTTTTCTAAGAGATTTTTACCTTACAAATGCATTTCCTTACAGACTTCAAGCAGCAGGTGCTGGGGCTCTGAGTATTTATTTGGGAATACACTGCATAATTCAGCTATTGTGACTCAGAGATGTCTCAGCAATGTAGTATCTTAGAATGAATATTGTACACAGTATTGGAAAAATTGATGTCTTTAGAAATACACTTTTCTAATTTACTGTGTGAAGAAAAACAAACCTGAATTTGTGTTTGTTTCTCTCTTTCATAATTTCTTTCTCTGAGTCTGGAAAAAATATGAATTGCAACACTATTATTCATACTTCCTTGGAAATTGTTCTAAATATATCTGCATTTTTGTGTATTATAATTGTCATAAACACACCTGTATTTCTGTGCATTATCAGAGTTAGTGACAGTAGTCTGATATGGACACAGAGCCCCAGTGCCTGGCTTACACAATCGCATTTATAATTATGACTAATATATATGTGACAGTTTTTTAACTCTTTCAAGCTGCAGAAGGGATGTGGTAAAAGTTAGCGCTGTCTTATGGACTGGACAAGATGTGATACATGTTCAGAAAACCTTCAATGTAAAGCATAAAAAAAGCCTTGAAATTTTATTTAGAAAGTGCTCCATGACTGTTGATGCATCACTAAACCAAGATGAAACATCAATGTATGTGGAACTTCTTTCTTTTTTCTTCTGAAATACCCATTTGACTTAGACATCAGTTAAATATAGCACAATATGATTGATCCACATTTCTGGTAACTTTTTAATGTGTTCTGTTTATCTGTGGTAAGACACCATGCATTAAAAGCATGTTTGGGAGCTGTAGTGAGTCTATTATAATACCAGTGGTTTAATACTGTTATCTGCATGACACCTATGCTTAATTCAGTAAACAGTCCTGACATTATAAACATGGTCAGTATAGCTGTTAATACAAAGTAGGCAAATTGATTGACAAATAATATGTTTAGAGATACAGGTCTCTTAGAGACTATGGATAAGTTTACTGATAACTGGCATTATGCTCTGACTCAATTTCTACCAGTTAAGCTAAAGAACAAAAAGCCACTTTTTGAATGCTGCTTGATGAAACAATATTCTTGGATTTGCTCTGACTCAATTTCTACCAGTTAAGCTAAAGAACAAAAAGCCACTTTTTGAATGCTGCTTGATGAAACAATATTCTTGGATTTGGGTGGTTGTTTTTCAGACTATGATGCCAATTTAGGAGTATCACCTCTGCAAAAGAATGCTGTGTCACAACTGGAAAATGATAATGCTGCTAAGACAATGACTGTGTTTCTCAAGTTGAAATATCCAAAGCACTTCACAGCATTTGATGACTGCTTCTGACAATTAAAAGTCACTTTATTTATTAGGAAGAGCAGACATTGAACATAAGAGTTAACCCAAATGAATTTTATTTTCGACTACCTATTGTTATCTCAGAGTACGTCAATATTACATGCTTCAAAAAATGGATGGGAAATGTTTATCAGTAGACAATGAAGGCAAATAGATTGTTTATGACAGTATAGGGAATACATCTCTTGGCAAGACTTTGAAGTGCAGTCAGGAGGGTCATTCTTGTGGTTGCTTTTGTTGACATTCATCATAACTGTATATCTAGATTGTAAAATATGTAGTTTTTGCACCAAGTGATTCTCTAGGTAGAGCACACTGGGTTTGTTTTGGACTTTGACGGCACAGTCACAAAAGATAGGATGTTCAAATATTGCATCTACCACTGCTTCTTCTATTTTCAATGTTTCCTGAATTGCTCATTGCAATTTATGACTCACTACCAAGCTTTAATTTGTTTCTTTCCCTCTCAATTTTTCTGAGTATACTTGGATATTTTTTTGTCAACATTCATGATTTCCCATTATTTCTGACCTTAAAGCCTGGAATCATATTTTGAAGACAAATAAACAAAACAATTTTTTTTGTTACATATTGTTAAATAACTCACAAAATAAAATATTAATATTTCAGTTTGAGTCAATTTGCTCAGACAGTTTTTGCTAATTTTTTGTTTTAATGCATAAATTTTACCACATCACAAACCCTATGTCAGGCAAGGTAAAATCATGGAGTGGATATGATCAAGGAATGGTGCTGTTGTGAGGATTACAGGAATATTGCTTGTTTCACAAAAATACTGCGTTTTGTATCACCCCATTTTGCATGTTAATGTCTCATTAGTAGGATAGGGAATTCCAGTTTTTACAAGGTCTATAAAAATTGCTGAACAATAGGCAGTGAAAGGAAGCCTGGAGAAGGAAAAGCCTCATCACTACCCAGAGTCTTTATTCCAGCTATTTCAGCTGTTATTTCAGCAATGCACCAGAACCTTTGCAACTAGTCACCAAAAATAATAGCCTCAATGTGTGTAACTATTGCAGATAGTACAGCACATTTTATTTATTACTGAAGTTAATAATGGTATTGTATTTATAAGATTTACAAATGACATTTCCTTTATTTACTACAACTTACATGGCTGTTTCACTCTACCCTGAGCTTGCCCTAAGGAACTTGTTCATGATATTTATCTTTTTCATTTTAAGTAGTCACTGCTTCTCCTCTTTCAGAACAGACTGGCTTTGTTCAGCAGCTTAGTTGCTGAGCCCTGCATCGAGCAGTGGTAGCACAGACCTGCACAGCCTCCCACCATGCTTCATCTTTCTACAAAAAAAGCACACAGACGTGTAACCATCTGCAAGATTTAGACTAGTTAGAGCATACATATTTTTATTCCTTGCATAGGTTCATCACTGGTTGAAAGTGGATATAAAATAGGGGCTGTTCTGATTTGGCATCATCTCGTACCTACTTTGCACTCAGCAGTGTGAGTTCACAGCTGGTTCAGAGCAAAACAAATTCAGGCATTATCAGCACAGATACATTTTTTCAGAACAAAGTATTGTCAGCATGCCACACACTCCAGGTTTGATTAATGTGCACATTCAATACAAATCAGGACGGTCCTTCAAAGAGCTCAGTTCATGTAATTGAGGCCAAATTTTAGGAACTGCTGATTGGTGAGGTGATTTTGAAAATGTGGCACTTTACACAGAGATCGGTGCCTTGCTGCTTTAATGTCATACAAAGTGTCAAGAGATCTTTTTGTGCAGATCTGCTGTTTGAAGATGCAGTCTTAAGATGCACATGGATGAGGGGGGCATCGTCACTGCTCCCACATATACTTTAATAACAAAAATTAATTATTTAAATATCACAACTCTTCTGTGAAGCAGATAGTAACATGCTAGTTTGAAAGACTGGAAAAGTTGAAGAACCCAATCATGAAAGAAGGCTAAGTATCTTTGACTCCCGATTTGCAGTCCAAAATGCAGAAAGGAAGTACAAGATGGTCCACAAAAACACTTAAGTGACATGAATGAAGTCCAAGAAAGTGCAACTCACAGGATAAGAAGCCAGAAAAAGGAAGCTGGAGGTTCGTGATAGGACAGGGAAACTATACTAACGGAACAGATATGTAAAGGGAACCATAAGTTACAAAACCAGAGGCTTATTTCATACACACTTCTCTTTTTGACCTTGTAGTCTAGCCACAAGACCACTTCATTCATCCATTTATTAGAAGTATTAGCGACTTAATCAAATTTATATAAATGAAAAAAGAAATATAAAAATATAAATAGAAAATAAAAATTTTAGGTGAAAATTTTGGGAACTTGTATCCAATCAAAATATTTATGTATAAAAATCTAGCTAAGAAATTATAAAGTTAGTGTAATGAGTTAAAAATAGATTTTGAACAGTGGATAAAGTCCATTTGGATTTCCTAACTATAATATTACAGATACAATGCAGAGGAAGAAATATATCCTTAAATGAGTCTAAATGTAAATAAACCCTCACTTCAATTTGGCTAAATCAGAGAAGAAAGCATCTTTGTTCTACTACATTTCAAAGGGCATTAAAGAAGCTTGGAGCTGCATGTATATGAAAACCCCACCCTCTTCATTCTCTCAACATTGAAATCCATTATATTCACTAAAAAGGACTTGGCACTAAAATATCTGAAGATTAAAAGTATTTGGAGATGTTTAAATCATCAACCTTTACTGATATGCACTTCAAGAGAAATCACCTAACATTTAGATCAGATACCTACAATCCAATCTGAAAGAAAGCTATTAAAATTGTTCCTGCTCTTCTTTGTAAGCTTGCCAGTCTCACATGGTATGGTGCATCATGTTGGCATACAGCATGATGCTGCATAAACAACAAGACTGTATTGTACATCATCAGAAATATGTGAAAATTCATTTGGATCTGCCACCAGCTATCAATTTTGACAAGGAATGTATCTGCTCTGGCTTAATTAGAGAGGATGAAAGCAGGGCATACAGGTCAGCCTCCCTGGTGCTCTGTCACAGATATTTTCTCTATAAAACATTCCACTTCCCACTTCAGTGTCATTAGCCATATCTGATATAACACTAGTAGTCACAGGCTGCAGATGCAGAGTGACTTAAAAAAAGATATTCAGGTTTTGTTTTCTAAGTCAGCCAGAGGAATATATTCCTCTTCTGCCTTACTCAGTCTCAGAGATGGGGTTTTATTGACTTTAGTGGGGTACTTACTGATTCAGAGCAATGCAAACAAGAGTAAATTCAAAATTCTGGGACAAATTCTTCTTTGACTCTAAAACACGGTGTCAGTCCATTTTGTACCTAAAATATGGCCTTCTGTGTTTGATTTTTAATATTTCTGTGGAGTAAAAATATATCTATATATATTTATGCTTATATAGTGCTAAATATATTTATTTATATACTGTTATACAGATCAGTATTATAACACTTCATACAGAATCTGTCTGTCATTAAAAAGAAAAAATGTCTGTTTTCCTCTCCTTACTTCATTCATTTATTTTTAACGTTGCTTTTTATTTTTCCATATATTTCCAAGACATCTAGGAAAATAGATTTTTAAAAATCCTTTAAATTTTCTTATGTCCTTAACTTCATACCATTTCCAGAGCCATTGCATTTTACAAAGTAATTACATTACTACCAGCCCACCCAAATAGTTTGTGACCTGTTTTTTTACTAGTCTAAAGGTGACTTTCATTTTCATGTTGACTTTACTCTGTGCCCATTTGGAGGTTCATTCAGTGAAATAAAATTGCCTTGCAATTATTTCTACTTAGAGAAATATGACAGCTAGAATTTTTATGTTAATTAATCTTTGTGGTTTTTTTCATTATTGTGTGTCTGCCTATCATAAATTTCCTTGCAATCCAGTTTTAATGCATTCTATAAATTATTGTGGTTTCTTCCAGGCCCATCATGCCTTGCAAATAGTTAACTTTGTACAGATTTCTGTTGTTTGCTGTAGTACCACCATATGTGTAATTCAGTGGGAATGGTTTGCATCTCTGAAAACACACCTTATTAGGAAGCCCATGGTCAGAGTGTAATCTTGTTATGAGTGCCTGTAAAAAAATGAAAATACATTTTAAAAAGCTTAAAAGTAATATCTAATCCAGTGTATACTGGACTGAAGGGAACAAAGAGGGCATTACATTTCTTCTTGTTTTGCTGGCTCAGTGAAATTAGGAAGCCACTGTTTCCTCACCTGCATGCCCAGTTAAGGGCCATCTGTTTCCTGTTTAAGTGTAGTATCTCTTACATGGTTTTTCTAAAACCTCTCTTGCATTAATCAACACAATCCCAATAAACAGAAACAGCGAATCTTGCTTATCTGTCTTACTCAAGAAAGCATTTTGGTAGTTGCAACTTGAACACATTTTAGCTTTCCTGCAGTGCTTTGTTTATGCCAATATTCACTTTTGTTTTCTGCATTTTTAAAACTTCTCATCTAGTTCTAGGCTGGTTTTCCAAACTTTCTGCAACAGCCTGAACTCCTAAAATAATAATATGTAGATTTTGTTCACTAATAGTTTTAATCTGGGTCTGGTGTTTTGTTGGACTTAAACATCTTCATGAATGTTATTACAAATTTAACACTGAGTTAAAGATAATAAGGTCAAATGTATCCTTGACGTTATACTTTGCCTTTGATGAAGGTAACAAATAATGAACACAGCCTGATCTCCTTATTATCATTTAGATTTACAGGAAATCATTGTTGAATGGATACTCCTGGTTGGAAGAATCAATGAGCCAAATTGGTTACTTGGATTGGGGTGAGATTTACACAGAGAAATAATACCTTTTATTATCCCAAATAATTACAGTATTATGATGCCACGGCAATGAATGCAGACACTATAAATATCAGGTCTCATCTTTAGAAAATATTCTTTAATAAAATGCCATTATCATTGAGATCAGGAAATTTTTTTCATTTAATTTTAAATAAAAATGAAGATTAATGAATATATGCAAAAAGTAAGGAACAAAAGTAGCTTATAAAAATGACTGAGTGAAGTATTTAATTTCATAAATATATGCACATACACACAAAGAAAGGCTTTGCAAGGACTTCATTAAGGTTTTCAGAATCAGACACACAAATGTTAGAAAATATGGCTTGGGCGTCATTGAGCTAGCTCATTTTTTGCATTCATTCTGGTACAGCCCTTAACTGCACAGCTAACATCGAGCGGTGCAAAAAGCCCTTCCTAATCCATCGTACCTGATGGACAACTCCCACTTCACAAGCTTTTGTTCTGTATTTTGTTGTCTCCTCATTACTCAGTGTGTGCTGTGAGACTATATTTATAGCATGGTTTTCATACGTTCCCCAAAGGCAGTCAGTTATTTCTGGGCTCCTTTTGGGTGCTCATTGGTAGCTGTTACAGTGGTGGGCAGAGCCATGCAACTGCTGCAGTGGCATAACATGGACACACAACATCTGCAAGTGCATGCCATGCAGTACCTCCTACAACCCTTGCCCTGCCAGCAATGCATCTCAGTGATTTACGGATTTGTTTTGCTCAAAAAGTGAAATTTTTTCTCAATAAGTGTCATCATGCGGGTTGTTATGGTGTTGTTATTATTTACAGGCTAAAGATTAAACAAATTTTGATGAAAATAGAAAGCTTGCTCTAATTTTGGACTCTCAACCAGATACACCTAGGATCTGATTTTCTGGAATCCTTTGGGAGAACTCTGTGGCATTCCTGCATACATAAAAACCTTCTTTTATTTTGGTTAGACATAAATGTTTACCATTTCCACAAGTCAAACATCCCAGTCTGAAATCAGGATCCAGGTACTTAATACAGTTACTGACATCTTGTGAAAAGTCCCTTTTGAGTAATTGTCCAGCATCACTCAATAATCTTGACACTTTATGCAATAGATTTTGCTTTAGTCCAAGTCTGAATCACAGAATCATAGAATCCATAGTTGCGGTTGGAAGGGACCTTAATGATCATTCGGTTCCAACCCCTTTCACTAGACCGGATTGCTCTAGGACACATCCAACCTGACCTTGTATACTTCCAGGGATGGGGCAGCCACAGCTTTTCTGGACAACTTGTTACAGTGCCCCACCACCTTCATGGTACAAAATTGCTTCCTAATTTGTAATGTCATTTCATGTCCATTCTGCACACAGACATCTGACCTTTCTTATCCCTCATCTGGTCAGTCACTTGGTGCCACTCTTTCATTCTGAGATTTGTGTTCAAGTCCCTGACAACTCTCGTTTCTGCTGATCACATGAAAGATTGCATGTAGCCACTTGTAGCCTCACTGCCATGCTCCCTAAAGCCTTCATCCCACTGTGTAGGGGTGTACACAGGTGTACACAGCAAAAACTGAGATAAATTTTGTAGGAGAAGAATTGTTTAACACAGTTTTGTTGTTGATCTGAGACCAGCAAATTTCCACTGACTGTGCTTTTGTAGGAAGAAGAGTGATTTCCACATCAGTTCTGCCCTCCTATCCCGGTGACTATGGGACTGCAGTTGGAGAGCAGACCATGGGAGAAAATAAGATTAGCTGGCCTGCTTCTCTACCTGGACCACCTACACTGGTGTATATTACCACTTAATGGGTCTGATTTTCAACAGCAAATCAAACTGAGACAACAGGCAGACCTGTGCAGGCTGGCTTTATCTTGCCTGTGGCTGGATACAGAAGTCACTTAGTCCGAGCCATAGTCCGTGCCTTAGTGCAAAGAAAATGTGACATTATTCACAGCAGGCATACCAGTATTTTTCACAATGAACAATACAGGGATCAATTCCCCTCCCTGAAATTTTGTCAAATAATCCAGCCTAAGTCAGATAGAAGCCATAGAACATTACTTTATCCCAAACAGATGAAATTTAGCTAAGCTATAAGTCATTGAAATCAGCAGAGTGTCTGGTAAATGTGAGGACATGTTTCCAGTCCCAGTTATAATGTGCTGAAAAAACACTGTGAATGCAAAGAGAAAGCTAGTAAAGCTGTGTCAGAAGAGAAATGCATGGCTCAGGACAAGGAAGTTATTTCAGCTTGTGAATTAAATAAGTAAAGATAATAAACAGAGACTGGCATAAAGGGTTAAAGCCTATACAGCTGTTTCATCCTGAGTGTATTGAAGAGAGCTAATATTTTTAGTTGACTTTAGCGACTTACGCTTCTATAAAATAGGGTAACATTACAAGTTTATAGAAGTAACAAAGAACATAAAGCAGGTTATATAAAGAAAAAAAAATCAAAATGAACATTTCTGAAAGGAGCAAGGATGCTGACAGAAAAAGTTTAATGGGAGAAGAAACATGTGGCTGAATTTATACAGGGAACTTAAGGATCACAATGCCTCCTTTGGCACCTAAGTCCAACATACAGGTAGGTACAGCTGATTCCTAAAGACGTATCACTTTGGCTAATCCTGTAGATACCTCAGCTTCCCTGACACCTTGAGAAAGCAACAAACTCCTAAACCCAGAGAGACCAAAGAACCTAGGCTCACTCTTCATATCTTAAATAGTCACAGTTTAGTCTTCCTCTGTTTGTGCCACCAGTAGGACTGGATCTAGCAGGCTCAGGTAACACAGAAACAGAGGAGATCCATGTTTTTACCTGAGGAGTCTGTGGCGTTTCTATTAATTTTGATTGTGAAAGGTCCAGCTTTAAATCTTTCCTTCCTGTTTGGCCCTTAGATCATATATTTCGGTTCCCCAGAGAACGCCCTTGGCTGTGAGGTGACCTGCAAAGGAATCTCCTCTGTCACGTGAATCTATATGAGATAATGCAATATTTATTTGGGCCAGTGAATGGATAAAGGTAAGAAAATAACCCTGTAATATGATTTTTTTTTAGACACTTGAGTGAGATGAATGTAAATAAAACCCTCTCCTTACAAAGGTCATCGTTTTGCTTTCATGTACGTGATTCTTCAAACCCACCCCTTCCTATTCATTCTATAGGGAGCTCCTGAGAAGTGACCGAATCAGGACTGGGAACTCCATTAGATGGCAGGACACTTTCACATGACAAAGTTCAACTCAGCAGCAAATAAATCTCTCTGTTCACTTCCCCCTTGAGATGACTTCCTTCCTTGTTTCCTGTAGCTGGCTATGTGCTGTGTGGGAGTGGGGGCAGGGTGACTACCTGGTGTAAATCCTTCTCCCCACCTGCTGATATCTTTAATTAAAATTAACCTTTTAATAGTATATCTGAATTGACATATTCCTGACTTCACACTACCTGTCTCTCTTCTAGTCTTCCAGAGATAGACTGGTAAAGCTGCAGTGCATCATATTATCTAATAAGGACACTTAACCTGGTGCTGTCGAGGTAGCGACAGTGCCTTTACGCAAGTGAAATCCCTGCCAGGATGAGTTGCAATGGTTTTACAACTCTCCCAAAGGACAGACTTCTAGCTACTGCAGATAACCTGTTTCTGCTGGCTCCTCTAGAAATGAGTTTCCCCAGGCGTGGTGTTCTAGTGCCGATGAGAATAAAAGGCTACACAGAGGGCTCTTCTCTGGCACAACAGCCTATTTATTATGAGTCCAGTGTTGCATTATGAGGGTCCAGGAAGGGAGTCCAGAGATATCCAGGCGGCTGGGGTAACCCAGAAAAAAGAGGCCGAGGAAGCCCTGCAGGGCTCTTTTACAGAGAGGTGGGACCAGGAAACACCCAATGGAAAACCACATAGTTCAAAGTGACCAGTGGAGGAGAGAGCCTCCCCGAGCATAGCCATATATGGGACCCAAGGCATGGATACAGGTAACACAAGAGAAACATGGAATTTTGCCACAGCTCCGGCAGAGGGTTCAGATATTGGAGGGAGAAGGTTGAGGGCATTGCCTTGGCTTTCTTCCCACCAATGCTGAAGCTCAAAAGCAGCAGCTTCTGCCAAGTGCGTTGCTACAATCTAACACAGTAAATGTGTAACCTTCTTCTTATAACAGCCTTCTTCTGTGAGCCTCATATTTAAGACCAAATATGAAACCACAGACACTGGAAATTAAAATTGAAAAGTTAATTTGAGTAAAGTTCCAACAACCTCTGCTCTTGCTTAAAGGGACATTTTATAGAAGAAACAGCTCAAACAATGTCTGTCTCTGAAGTACTTCCTATGCCATGTTTTGGACCTGGAGCAGCCTCCCTTCTCATCCAGGCAAAACGCATAAATTATTCCATTTAAATTCCTCCTAAACCATCAGGGGAATGTTGCTAGCATGCACCAGCGCAGGCCTACTCATCTTGCTTCTTCACCTTATAGTTCTTCCCTTTAAATCACATTAGAAAATTCAGAATAAATCAAAAGGATGTAGGAAAAGAGGTAAGCTCCAGTGCAAGGACTCACCGCTTTCATGTATATTGTGTTTCTCGTCCAACTCTGGCTTAAGCAACAGAATGTATAATACATGACTCCCTGGGTTTTCACTTTTATAATTTCACAGTGGCCAAAGCACTGAAAAAAAAATTCCATCAGCCAAATATTAGCAGCTTTGTTCTTCCCTCTATCTAGAATTTTTCTTTCATCCCTTTCTCTTTTGACCTTCTCTTACTCATTTCCAGTTCTTTGTCTCTCTTTCCAGTATTACAATGTCTTTCCCTTCTTACTAAACTTCAGTTCTACTTCCAGTCACTGGAACTTGTTTAGTTTTTCCTTCTTCTTTTGTCATATTCTGTTTTTCTCTTCCTTTTGCTCATCCATTAATTTCTCTGGTCAACCAATACTTTATTACTTTCTCTCTGTAGAGATTCCATTATCATTCTCTTTTTTTCTGCCTTCTGCTCTTCCCTCATTTTTTTCTGCTTTCTCTTCAGACACATTTTCTTTGTCTTATTACTCTCCCAGAATATTTCCTTTCTGACATTAATGGAGAAAGTTTTATTCATTGTCTCACTTTCCCACAGGCTCAGTTCTCTCTCATCTCTCCCTTTTTGACTTCTAAGTACTCAGAAGTCACAAATATACATTTAGGAACTGAAGGTTGACCAAATTAGGTTGACCAAATACTGATGATCAGACATAGGTGATAAAAAAATGAAGAGAACATCTGGACTGGCCAGAAGCACACAGTCTGCTAACACAGAACTGCCCAAGAACAGAATAAGCCCACCAGTTTTGAGGATCTCAGGAGCTCTTCAGTGCTGTCTACATCTTAAAGGGGCAACCTGAGGAACGGTGAAGAGTAGGATGTGGAAAAGGCAGGAAAGATAAACTAGGGGAACATTAATTTTATGTTATGTTTCTTCATGCCTTTCAGGTCATTAACATTTAGGGTCTGTCGAAGCAGCTTGAGAGAGCCATTTATATTTATTGTTAGAAACTTCTCAAAATTGTGTTATGAAGAGCATTGTTGGCTCTGTGAGGGTAATTTCTAACATGGGAGAAAAGTTAATTCCTCCCAGAACCAAGTTATTATCATAATTTTCTAGCATATGTCTATCATAACTATGTTTTTTCTTGGAGTCCTTCCAGCAGGTAATTTTGGGAGACCATTTAAGGCAGCCCTTTCTCTCTACTACATAATGGGAGCATGGGGATTTTGATTACTATTGCTCCCTTTTTAACTTTTCCACTCTTATTTTAAAAACTGAAGGTTGGGTTTTTTATTCTTCCAATTCAGTTTTCAGAGTGCAAAATGAAGGTCTGGCACTCCAGGGTGTATGTTAGCTACAGGATAATGTTTGTGGCAGAGAAGTATACAAGGAAAAGAAATGGCTTTTGTGGGTGATTAAATACTGAAGTGAAGCTGAGGTGTTTGATAACCACAGAAGCTATTTATTGTGTGTATACTCCAGTGCCATGAACATTATTCCTATTATACAACAAGACAAAAGAAGATTCAACAAACCATAACAAGAGAAGGATGAAGGGTTTTTTCGGTTGTTGCTTTTTTGTTTGATGGAAGTTTGAAAGTTCTAATTCATTATCTGCTTTTCCTAACATTTCCTTTCACATTGAAGAGTGGCAGGGGAGGGAATTAAGGCAAAAGACAGATTGGCCCGCAAATGGTAGTAGTGGGGACTGAACTCTGAGTAAATACTATGAGTTATCATATGTTATCATCAGACAGCAGTACTCACTGTTTTGCTGGGACTCCAAGAAAGACTGCGCTATTAGTACTAAAAAAACCTGTTTCTTTACATTGGGACAAATAAACTTAGGAAAAGAATCAAGTAATATCAAGTATAAAAAACCCCCCAACAATGTGATAGGTTAAGAAGATAATGGTAATATGTGTCTTCTATATGTTTTATTAATCCTCACAGTAGCAGTGAGAGCTCAGAAATACTGCAAGACCAAGCTCAAAAATGCTACTTAGATTCTAAGCAGCAATTCTGTTTGCTTGTTCCCTGCTTGTTTCCTGCTATTTCTGTTGAGTATTTTG
Source organism: Climacteris rufus (assembly GCA_013398175.1). Lineage (NCBI taxonomy): Eukaryota > Metazoa > Chordata > Aves > Passeriformes > Climacteridae > Climacteris > Climacteris rufus. The sequence continues at coordinate 1,056,747 of VZRZ01004834.1, forward strand.
TTTTTTTGGGATGGCCCTCAGTGATCTCCATCAAGACTCTATTCTCAGAGGAAACTGAAAAATACACTGAGCTTTGAATAAAAATAAGATCCATCATATGGGAAAACATACTTGTCGCACTGTCGTTACTTAATAGGTGTCAATTCCTCCTTAAATCACTTGAGTTTTTAAAAAGAGCAGAAACAAAATGGTGTGGCTAAAATAACCAACAACTCAGTAGAAACCCTGAGCAGAGGAAATCAGTCACAGTCAATCCTACCACTGGTCTTTGTTTGCAAATGTTGCTCATTAAACAATTATGAGCAGACAATGTATTTGTGAAGTGCGAACTCTGTTTGCAAATGGCTTGCCCTAGATAAACAAAGCCTGCTTTGTTGAATCAGGAGAAATAATTTAACCATATGTAGTCACAACAACCCTGTGAGTAGCAGCTGGTTTTGCACCACTTCCGAGGTGGGGAATTCAGAGAGAAAAATGTTTTTGCGTCAACAGCAAAACGTGAATTAACTTCAAGCAATGTTAATCATGCTATGATTCCTTTTGCACATCTCCTGACAAGAGATAATACAAATTCAATGGGAATTTTTGTTATTTAATGAATCAACATTACTTTAACATTACATTGAAATTACTTTTAAGGTTGACAACACTTGCTGTCTGCCCACAGATATTCCTTCAGATCAGGCTGTTTCTAAAAGTTTTTTAAGTCATTAAAATATTATCTGAGCATATGGTTGAGTACTTGAGCTTTGAAAGGTGCTGGACTGTCATCACAAGCTCACCTGGCAGGGAGGAGATTAAGGGGGCTTGCACCTGCCAGCCACAACACAGCATCAGCACACAGTCCTGCTGCCCCCTCTGAGGTCTCTCCCCACCTCTGCTGCACTGGATGATGGTGAAGGCAGGTTCCACAGCTCTCCAGTCCCTCCTGTTCATGTCCAGGAAATATTTCCTTACTATCAATATGTAAGTTATTGCCAGACAATTTTCCTCTGTTTGATACATTATCCTATGTGGCTTAACAGATCAGTGCCCTCTCCTGCGAGGCTCCGTACCATACCAAGCACATCTTCATATTTGAATGATTGATTATTTTAAGTACCCTTGAAATACATGGCATTGTTGTTCAAAAAGCAGGTATTTTCTTGTGTATATTCTTCTATATTATTGCTTGTGTCCGTATTTTATATTATTTACAGCATCTAAACATCTATATCTGTAGTTGAATTGTATATAAAAAAATGCACTAATGGAAATTTATTTTAATGCCTAGTATGGCCACAAAACAACAGTACGGACTCAATGATTCTTGCTGTTGTTTTTCAGGTACAAATTTCCAAATGAATTATGGGATCATATTTCTGCTCTGGAATGGAATGTGAATACTGCTTTCTTTGTAGTATTCAGTGCTAATGTGCATATTTAAATGACAAATAAAGTTCTACTTATTCTAAATTATCTTGAATGACTATAGGATATGAAAACATACTGTTACACTCAGATGTATCATTTAGAAGAGGGTTTTCATTCTCCTATGATGTGACCTAATTTCAAAAAAATTGAGACTGGGAGTTGTGCTCTCTTTGTTTTACTCAGCAGATGTTAATGCCATTATCTACTTAATTTGAAAGCTGCACTGATTTCCACTCTTTCTTCCTATGAGTGTCATTGCTGTATGAGAAAATACTATCAATATTGCAAAGGTCATTTACAGTTATACCCAAAATGCTGGCCTGACCTTACAAATAACCTAATTTTTTAAAATCATATGAATGTGGATGGCTGTAATGTGACTATTGCATAAGGCTGGATGGCATAATAGAATAACAGAACTGGCACTGTCATAAGAAAAAAAACAGCATAAGAAGATTCCTCATCGCCTTATTGTCCCCTGGTGTATGCACATTCTTGAGGCCAAACTGATAAGGGGCAAAATAGCACCGGCCCACATTTTTGCATACTATTTTATTTCAGCAGTTTCAAGATCAACCCTGATCAGTTTACAGGTCTACTTCAAAATAAACTATGTTTGCCTCAGGTTTTAGAAATTTAGCAGTATTCATCTTTGTTAAATTATTGCCATTCAAAGATTTTGAAACAGAACCTGATTAGCAATATCATTGATGGAACGTGGGATAGGATGCAACACCCCTTGTCTCAGAGCTGCATTACACTCAGGTACAAGGTGCTTTAAAATAATTTCCTCACCAATCATTTGTCTTGATAGAGTTAAAGCACTAAGTTCCTTACTGTCACTGTTCTGATCACCAAGAAATTTGAAAATTGTCTTGGTCTATGATCCATCAATATCTCCTTTCCAAAACTTAAAAAAAACTTTGTTGATACTACTTTAATTCTCAGCATTTTTAATCTCATAAGACTCCTAAAAGCCTACTTGCTGCATCCTTCTTGAAATGCAGTGCATTACAAAATGTATTCATGTTTCTTTTTTATATTTTATTCCAACAGCCTAAAAATTCAGTAGCCCATCATATGAATTGAGAAATCATACTTCTTTGGCTTGTGGTCTTCTCAAGTACCAGAGAAGCTAGTATTGGGCTTTATCAGTATTAAGTTAAGGAACCTGTAAGAAAAACAAGGGATGTGAACAGAATTGGTATTGATAATTCGGTGGGTGGCATTCTCTCCTCTAACTGCTACAGATTTGCTGGTTCAGAATGCTAATGGAGGGCTGAGCTTTCAGTTAAAAAATTCTTAGGTACATGATCTAAAATAATTTCCTTACATTTGTGTTGGTAGAAACTCCTCTAAACCACTACACAAAAGTACCATAACTGTATGAACAAGAAAAGAATGTGATAGACCAGTAAGGAAGTACAATAGAGACTGAAAGTAGTAATTTTGAGGACCAATAAAATCTCCTGCAGCAGTGTGGTCTTGAAGACATTGGTTACTGGATGAAGTTATGGACTGTGTGAGGTGGAGGTTAAAAAATTTGTACCCTATAATATAGGCCCTGCAGAGATAATATAGACCCTACATTATAATATGCCCTGTAGAGAGACCTAAACAAATCAGAGGGCTGGGGGATCACCAGCTGTATGAAGTTTAACAAAGATAAGTGCCAGATTCTGTACCTGGGATGGGGCAACCCTGTATGTATGGACAGACTGGGAAATGAGGCTAGAGACCAGCACTGTGGAAAGGAAGCTGGGGCCCCTGGTCAATGGAAAGTTGAGCATGAGCCAGCAGTGCCCTGGCAGCCAGGAGGGCCAACGTGTCCTGGGGGCATCAGGCCCAGCATCACCAGCCAGGCAAGGGAAGGGATTGTCCTGCTCTGCTGTGCACTGGGTTGGCCTCACCTCGAGTGTTGGGGCAGTTTTGGGCACCACAATATAAGAATAATATTAAGCTATTAGAGAGTGTCCAAAGAAGGACAACAAAGATGGTGAAGGGTCATATGAAGTGTGGCTGAGGTCACCTGGTTTATTCAGCCCGGAGAAGAGGAGACTGAGTCTTCTTGGTCCCAGAGCTTCCTCATGAGTAAGAAACTTACAAGCAGGTACTGATCTCTTCTTTCTGATGCCCAGGGACAGGACCCAAGGGAATGGCCTGAAGTTGTTTAGATTGGATATCAGGAAAAGGTTCCTCAGCCAGAGGGTGGTTGGGCACTGGAACAGGTTTCTCAGGAAAGTGGTCACAGCACCAAGCCTGACAGTGTTCAAGAAGTGTTTTGACAAAATTCTCAGGCACATGGTTTGACTCGTGGGGCTGTTTTGTGCAGGACCAGGAGCTGGACTTGGATCATTCTGTGGATCCCTTCCAGCTCAGGATATCCTATGAATATTTTGGGACAGAATTACTAGGCACTATGCAATGTAGCTAAGTGCTTACAAATATTGAAAAATAAGGAAAGCATGTCTTCTAAAGATTATCTGAAATTATTTTTGCCGCATAAGCAGAATTCACAGTGATGTAAGAGCTAAAAGAAAAAAATCTGTTGTTAATTGCAGTAATTTCTAATATATGAATATTGATTTTATTTTCTTACAGAATCCTGTGGTGGGATTTCCTAGAATCGTTTACACTGTAACTTGAAAGTTGCATAAATAACCAGCTAAATTTAAATAGATTTGCAAGCTGACACTAGGGGAGTAGGAGATCACATGGTGTTTTAATATATTTGGATTACATGATAAATAAGGACAAAGAAAGTCAGCTTGTCTCTAAGCTGAAACCTGCATAACTCTACAGCAAAACACATTCCTTCATTTCTCTTTTCTGTTTATCATCATATTATTCAATGCCCCTACAAAAATCCCTTGTTATGCCAAATTCCTGTAGTGTAATGAAGATCAAACTTTACTTTTGTAATAAAGATCAAGATCAATTTAAATCTTCAGGTTTTTTTTCCTATACATGCTCTTAGTTTTGGGATACAAATAAGTAACAAAACATGAAAAATGCCTTCCAAAAATATAGCTATGAGAAAAAATATCCAAATAAACAAAGAAATTGGTATGTACCTACATCATGCAGTTGAGGTTGCTCTTAAGATAATACCAAACATTTTAAAATGTTATAATAAGAAAACCTTTTAATTATAATGGGAAGTAATTTTATTCATTTTTCTTAGAAAATCTTACAACAGCCTTTCAAATATGGTCTTGACAGAAACTCTTCTAGGAACAGCAAACCACAGAGTGTCTTTACTGAACAGTAAATAGCACAACTCATCTCTCAGCTGTGCAGTCGCAGTCCCAAATCCAGACATTTTGGCAACCATACAGTATGCAAACAAACATAAACTTTGTAAACACATGATTAGGCAGGACCCTTCTGCAGGATCCCATATTTAGGATGGTCATAAGATCCTCAAACAAAGAATTAATGCATTTGTATATACAATCCCCTTAGTGACAGATTATGAAATTGTCACAGATAAACCCTCCAAAAAGGATTCATGTGGTGATGAAACATTATCCATAGCATTAGAAATATGTACCAAACCCATTCCTAGCAAACATCCCAATATATAATTTTCAAATAGAGCCACACAGTCTCCATAATAAATGTCTACTCTTTCAGACAACGTACTTCCCTCTGTCTTACAGATGAAAATGAAGGAAAGGTGGGAAAAATCCTAATGGTATTGTCTCTACATTAGCACACTTTATTTGTCACGTTGAAGACTAGAAATTTAAAGTATATGGAAAAGATCTGTAATCAAGAAAAGATAATTACAGAGATTAGGCCCAGAGTTTTGAATTAAATTGAGAATAAAAATATACTCATTTTAAATTAACTAGTTCATTGTTTCTTAAATCTATTTTGTTCTAAAGTAGGATTTTGTTTTCATTTTAAATCAAATTTAGTATCAATACAAAACGTACACAGTTGAGACTGTCATAACAAAATACTTTAAGTGTAAGTTAAAGCATTAATTACATCTGAATATAACATAAAAACGGTTGAAATAAGAAAAAAATTCTTCAGGTTGACCAAAGTGAATTTTTAATTTTCTTTCAGTCCAAAACTGAAAAAAAATCACTTACTTGTATGGTTCTATAGAAAAGGAAAAAACCAAAAAGATGACTATTTTGTTATGAGAAGGGTTAATTTTATTCTGAGGGAGAAACTATATAACACCTAACAAAATCACTGTATGTTTAAAACAAATGAGTTAAATGGATCTTTTATGCTACTTATAAAATGTTACTGGAAGTGTGGTTTTTTTTCCTCTCATGACAGTACAAAACAACAGATGTTCAGGCAAGACATATTCAAGGATTCATATGAGACAAATAATGAAATCTCTAGTCCTTTGTGATGAGATATCACTTGTTAGTGATGCAATTATTCAAAAAGAATTATAAGAAGAAAAGAAACATCATGTTACTTGATACCATGTACCAGTGTGTGGAATTACAGAACAGCAGAGGCCTCTCTGTCTAGTCTTAATACGTCACTTGCTTAGTTCAGAAGCTCAGTGTGCCAAGCATTTACTGCAATTACATGAAAAATTGTTACATCCTTGGCAAATACCATATAGAGTTCAGTAAACAAATGTTAATTACTTTGAAGACAAAATACGTTTGGTGTCAATTCATATTCAGGTAACTTGAAATAGAATTCTAGTGGGACAACCCTGAAAGAAGTAGCCTGGATCACTTACTCCAATTCACTACAATCATAGATTATGTAATTGTATAATTCCTTATATTTCGGCCTTTACCGGATTCATTGCATTAAGTAGATATAACATAAACAATCATTGTGTTTATCATACATTGTCAGGTCAATCAAAATAAATTTCTGTAATATGCTCCTGGGAAGAAATACAAAGTGGTTGTGGTTGAAGATTCAGGCAGAAGCAAACAAATAAAATCCAATGTTTGCAGAGGCAGGAATGGTAGCACATCTTCAAGAAAAAAACAGGAAAACCACTTCTGTTTCTTTTTTTTTGTCCAGTCCCTTAAGATAGATGCTGAAATATTATAGGCTAGATCTGTTTGGAGTGTAAAGTCAGTCACAGAGGTAAATTTGGTTTTAATGCTATTCTATACTCTTTTTTTTAGGAAATTTTAAATGCTTGAGGCACAAGGGGACGAAATTTTTGAGGTCTTTCCAGACACTGCTCTTCTCTTGTCCTTCCCTTATGGCCACGCTTTGAATATTTCTATAGGTGCCCTTGCCTTCTCTCTGCCTGGCTGCTCCCAGCAGCAGCTGTTCCCCAACAGGCCTTGGTGTCCCTCCTCCCAGGCTCACAGAGATCTACATTTGCCTGCATCCTCCAGGTACATCCCTCACTTCCTTCTGGCAGTGTCTGTGAGCCATGGATTTGACTATTGTCTATTTGTTGTTTTTAAGAAGGGCTCAGGAGACCAACTGACCTAGCTTAATTAGTTTATTGATTAGTACCATAAAGTCCATAACCAATTAGTGAGAGTAAAGTTATTAATGTCCAGTTCTGCAACAGTTTACTGCAGCAATGCAGCCATGCAGCAGAACAAAGCAAACACAAGATTCAGCTCATCATGCCTCCATGTGTATCCCAATTCTTCCCCATATCACATGAGAAAACCTTTCTTTGTGTGCATTTCTGTCCCCATTTTCCCTTACAAAGAGAGGAGAACATAGCATTCTGGGTTTATTCTGTCTTGCTACTATTACAAAAGTAATAACTGACCTAGCCCATAGTAGAGATCCTACAGCATTTTAACTGTTAAAAAAATGATTGCTATGGAATGGAGGATAGCATGAATGCAAAACATATTGAGAATACATAACACAGTAACAAGACTTTGGATAACAGCAATAGATCCTATTCAATATCTTTCTCAATGAAATTTAGTTATATCCTTCATAAAAATAGGTTTTCGATACTGTTAAATTCATAGTCATATGCTAATGCTTTAGTGGGAAATTAAGTGTGGTGTTTTACAATTAGTAGTTGAAGCTAAAGAAGGAGTTACAAAATACATCCAGGATGCAGTGATCAGCTTGTATGCTCTGATAGCAAGCAGGTTGTTCCTTCCCTATATACAGGGAAACAAACTCTATGCTGTAAATGTTATATTGTTAATATATGTCTTGAGGTGTTGTGTTTGGGCCATTAAGCACATTTTCATAAAGGAAATTTTTATTCCTCCAATATGACTGCAAATAGCTGGAGGTATCAACATGTTGTATAAATAAATGGCTATGTTAAACATGTTAATTGCTTCTAAAAAAAACCAACAGAAGCAAGAGAAGCTCATCCGCATTGGAATAAGCTTGATTATGATCAGGATCTGTAAGGCAAATTGTGGGACCACGACATGGGCTGGAGCCCGGACGTGACCCCCGTGGGGCTGTGAGTAGGCTCCAGCCCTCAGAGGAAGCTGAAGAAGTGTATTCTGGGATCTTGAGTTCTGACCCTGAAACTTTGTTTTCTCCAATATAAGGCTTTGTTTACCTGTCCTCTGTTGGCTCACACCATGAGATAGGCTTACTTCCTGTATCCTGTTTACTATACACTATAAAAAGCAATTAAAACTGCACAATAAAGTGGCATTTTCTCACTGCCATCAATGTGTGAAGATCTCTTTCTTATATCCATAATAACACTGCATCTCCACATCACATCATTAAATACAGTCCTCAATTTACAATGGTAGAGAGATTTCTTGTTCTGTTTCCACGACCCAGCTTGTTCTGTCTCTGTGTTACAGTTTTTCTTTCAAGACTTTTTGATCACTACCTTTGATAAGGATTACACTGTGACATTCATTTTAGGAAATACAATAATTTCTTTCTATTCCAACTTTGTAATTTTATTGGGATTTGATTATGAACATTTTGATAGTAGCTTCATATTTTACAGCATACCTCATTGTTCTTAAGAGGTAAGCAAATCAACTGTTGCATTCATTAGATTAGCAAGGACTTTGTTCTTTCCAAAACAGAGGCTGAAGGGGTACTGCAGTTGAAATGGTTTCTGCAAAGTCTTGGAGCTGAAAACAGATACATTGAAATTAGTTTGTAGAAAATAAGTTAATTATCCAGTTTCATTGTTATAAATTTGATTCACAGAGGAAAGGCAGTTTTGGGGGTTCATTGCTGCAATATTTCTTGCATGAGTTAATTGATGCCTTGCTCTCACGTCGTGAGATGAAGTCTCAGCCTGAGACTAATTCACGACGATACTGCAGTGCAGCTCATTTCTGAACGTATGTTGTAGTACTGTGCTAATGGTTAATTCTTTCTTATGATAGAGTGGTTGTGCTCTGGAGAAGGGTATAAAAACATGATCATAAGTGACTTACATTATTTCTAGCTTGGATTATTCAGTGACATACAGGGAACATGAAAAAACTGGTACATTTTGCTGTCTTTTTCCAGAAAATAGGTTTGCATCTTGTGCAAAACCCTTGAGGAATCATTAAATAGAGAAGGATGAAATAGTAAACTCTGATAAAGGAATAAATAGCAAAAATACTTGTGGAAATCAGTTGTTTGACCCTTTGCAAACAGAGGAGAACAATTTGTCAGTAGAACCAATGCTCCTCTTCAGTCTGTGCAATTGTTTGTTGGAATGGAAATTTATTATAAAAGAGGTAGAACTGCTTTTTTTCCCCCTTTTTTTTTCTGAGGTCTTCCTAGAAATTTGCAGGTGATGAGAGAAACCTTCATTCTATTAAAAGAATAGACCAGCTTACTGATTGGAGAAAATTACATGAAGTTTTTTAATCAAAGTCTCTGTGGTCTGCTGTCTGATTTTCTAGGCCAGATGTCAAATGTTTTTCACTGATGTCGATGTTGAAGTAATCACTAAGCCAATTCCAAGAATGAGTAAGTGAGACTGTAATAACATTTCATTTCACTATTACATAACCTTTTTTCCCAGCTATGAACAAAGTAACAGGACCCTTCTGATTCAATATAATTACACAAACTATTACTTTGAAATTTGTGAGACAGTTTTATGGGTGGCCAATTGCTCTATACATATATATGGGAGGTTTCAGTACAAAATGCAAAAACACATTTACAAAGTTTTATATTTTTAAACATTTACATTTAATTTAAAACATAATTACATTTTTCATATTTAATCTATTTTATTAAGTTTATCTTTGCTACTACAGTATTAACCAGTAATTTGAAAGGCAAGAATTTTCTAGAAAAAAAGACTTTCTCATTTAAAAATGGGGAGAGAAAGAACTAGCTGGTTCAATGGATGATGTACCATAGTGAGTCAATCTCTGCTGATTATTGTGGGACCGTGACATCAGATTAAATATTTTACAGTTTTTATGTGAAATATAATCAAAGTTTGTCATAGTCATGTAGAGAATTAGTCTGGTAGAACTCAGAACTTAAAGAAAAGCCTTGTCTATAGCTGTTTCAGGAGGAAAGCAGTGACAGAACAAAAAAAAATAGGTATTTGTTTTCACAGATAAATACAGAAAAAAACAAGTCTAACTAATATGAAACTATATACAAAGCTCAGAGTAATCTTACTTTCTGGATAAGTTACACATGACTATTAATACAAATGTGCTCAAATGGCCTGCTGACTCTTAGGAGAAACTGATAAAATGTTAACATTGCCTCTCACCACCATTCATATCTTTATTGAAAAAATATTTTGATTACATATCTTTTGCTTTATCCACTGCATATTGGTGACCAGCTATCCAATTTACTGCTCCTTCATTGGTGAAGCACTGACTCATTTCATAGTCCTTCATGAGTTTTGCTATGGTGCTTGGTACTACAGTTTCATAACCAGTGATGTCATCATGAGGTTTTCAGACAGATTTTCTGAGAAGTATTATTTATGCTCTTCTTGCAGATACGGAATGGAGGCATGGAAATATTGATACAAATATGTGTTACTGTTTTCTGATACTCATCCAGCATTGTTTTTCAGCATGCTTCACCTCAGAGCACACTTTGTTTAAAGTTCAGCTTGCTCCCTCCGTGCAGTTGGGATGTTATTTGCAACATCTGTAATTTTAGCTCATGCCTCTTGTATATAAAGCATGTGTACACACATTGCATGTGTAGAAACCAAGGTCTTTTGGGACAGAGTGCAGCTTCTCTGACTGGGCACACAGGACAGACCGGACTCCTACCCAGGCACTGCTGCTGGCTCCAGCTGTAAAACTGCACCTCTAAAGGGCCTGTGATCTGATCCAAATTAATTTGGCAATTAATTTAGGCAACACATCCTCATTTCAAGGATGGGGGCACTATATGTTTTAAGGAAAGGTCACTAGATCAATTTAATGGGGCTTGAAGAGATACCACGTGCTTTTTCTGAGATACAGTAGAATCCCTTAAGGATGAAATTTCCTGTTTATTCAGTCTGAGAGAGCTACACAACTGGAAAACTTCCATTTCAAAACCCAAGTTTAAAGTCTGAAAAATGTGTCAAAAATTGAAAACAGATTCTTAAAAAGGGAGGTATCATACAAGATTCAAAACAAGCAGTACTACCAGTCCTACGTCCAGAAACAGGCAGAATATAAAGAAATTGGAGAAATATTGTTACAGCAGAAATCCTCTAAAAATATAAAAGCTTTCAACTTAGTCATAGTCCCAGTCATTGATCCCCAGGGACAATTCTGTGTCCTGCAATCCTGACTTAGTCTACCAAGTACTTCAGAGGACAGTGAACACAAGATTGAATATGCAGTATGTAAGTAGATTAGTCAGAAAAATTAACACTTAATTTACAAGCTCAGACATGATCTTCTACTGTAGACCTATGTCATAATATAAATATTTTCCATAAATTGAGAAGCTTTGTGATTAGGACAGAGGCTGAGGAGCTCCAGCATTCAGTGATACCTTTCTGCTTTATTGGGCAAAACCATTTTCATGTGCTACCTATAGAGCAAGGACCAAAAATCTGCAGTGATTGAGGTAGTCCACTGCCACTTTGATAGTGTAATGCTGAATTAAATTAAAAACTTGGAGACACATATGACTAGATACTCTCGCATAAAACAACAGTTTCCCAGAACGACTTCATGCACATGATTTGCATGTGCATAGCAGTCTTTGCACATTCAGGTGTTGGTATACAGACATCATACCTGCTTGCTTACAGCTTGGGGCCTTAATGAAAACTGCAATAATCAAGACCATTCTTTCAGATTGGGAAAAAAGGGGAAAAATGAGTATCACAGCTAAAACTGAGGATACTAAGGATATGGGTCTGGTTTCACTTATGTGTACTACCTGAAAAAGAACCTGGTCTCTTTAAGGTTAATAAAATTGGCACATTGAATTGTCTAGTGTTGTCAAAGACAAGCACTCTAAGCCAAAACCTCTTGAAAATAATACCTAGTATAACTCCTTAGACTATGTAAAAAAATCCCTCCAATAAATAATAATTTTCATTATCTATCAATTTTTCAATATTTTTGCCTCTTTACTTGCTTGTTGAAAATAGCTTATTTTCTTTTAATCTGTGTTTTAAATTGTTCACTCAATTTTTGTGAATTTTTGTTTCTCCATAATTTCTTATTTCAGCTGTTTTCTTAGCTACAATGGGTCACTGGAGACTCATATAATTGTTTCTTAGTCTCTAGTTGGATGTGTGAAATTGTAGATACAGAGCCTCTGATGTGAAAGCTCCTGGAAAATAAATACTTGCAATTGTTGAGCATGCAACATTAAAATATGTTTTATGAGATGTTCATGGCAATAAAAAGACATTTCCAGAAAGTATACGGGAAGAAAAACCCTGGTATGAAAACATTCCCAAATCATTTTTTATTTTGTGTAAGTATTTATGGAAATAGTATTTGCTGTAGTGGGCTAGAACTTACACAAACAATATTTTTCTTTTAGGGAAACTCTTCAGGGAACCAAAGAAATGACATGTAAGTAAATAATTCAAAAGATATATTTTTGTTAAAATACTACTGTTTCAATATTTTGAAGATGGGAATTGGTCAAAACCTGATTATCATGACACAATCAAACATGTCAAAGCTCACACTGGTGAACGCAGGTTGAACATTGAAAATAGTACCACTAAAAAGGTAGGCATATTCTTATATTTAACTTCTCCAAAATATGACTTTCAAAGTCTTATATACACTTTGGAAGCAGAACATTTTGCCTGATTCTTAGTAAGATAGACTATAAATACTGCTCCAAACATATTCTTAATAAGGCTTCCCATAGCCAGAAAAATAAATCTTCTATTGGGAGGTCACCAAAAGGAGGATGACAGAACAGGTAACTCATGCTCTGTGTACTGGCTCTGACCATTGAGATGCTTCTTCAGCCCACTTCTCTACTTTCTCCTGTCTCCTATCTCTAGCTGTAACATAAACAGCAGGACCCTGTCTGTTCTGAGTGTGGACTATGGCAACTTTCCCAAACAAGACTGCAGATCTTCGTAGTGTTCTGTGAAGAAAGCGACAGCACAAGTTTAGTAACTACTGCAGAAGACGGAAAAGAAAAACTTACTGAAGGCAGCAGAGGTTGAAGGGGAGAAGTTTCCATTGGGAAAGCATAGGGGAAAATAACATCAGTCCATTACAGGATGAGGATGATCACCTCACAAACAGGGACAGAGATGAGGCAGAGGTGTTTAACACACTCTCAACACGGAGGATGGACCAAGGGGACTGGAGGACCATGTCTACAAAACATCTCTCAGTCGGTCCTGAAACTGTGCAGGGTCTGCTGCTCCAACTGGATCCCTACAAATCTGTGGGGCCTCATGAGATTCATCCAAGAAACCTCAAAGAGCTGATGTCATTGAAAAACCTCTCTTGATGATTTTTGAGCAGTGTTGGGAATCCAGAGAAGTCCCAGCTGACTGGGATCTGTCTAATGTTGCCCCTATTTTAAAGAAGGGTAAGAGAGGGGACCCCAGAAACTACAGGCCTGTTAGTCTCACTTCAGTGCCTGGTAAGGTTATGGAGAAGATAATTCTGGGAGGTATTGAAAAACACCTGAAAGACGACTCACTAAATGGTCACAGCCATCATGGCTCCATGAGAGGAAAGTCCTGCTTATCAAACCTGATTTTATTTTATGACATAGTAACCCACCTACTTGATCAAGGGAAGCCAGTTGATGTAATCTTTTTGGATTTCAGTACTGTCTCCTTCTGGACAAAATGTCCAGCTCACAGCTGGATAAACAAACCACGTGATGGGTGAGCAACTGACTCATGGGCTGGGGACAAAGGGTTACAGTGATTGGGGTGACATCAGACTGGGGACCTGTCACTAGTGGGGTTTTGCAGAGCTCCATCCTAGGCCCTGTTCTCTTCTACATCTTCATAAATTACTTGGACTTAGGACTGGGAGGGGTACTGAGCAAGTTCACAGATGATACAAAACTGGGAGGGGTACTGAGCAAGTTCACAGATGATACAAAACTGGGAGGGGCTGTTGACTCCCTCAAAGGCAGGGAGGGCCTGCAGAGAGACCTTGACAAATCAGAGGACTGGGCAATCACCAACCATATGTGGTTCAACATGGGAAAGTTCCAGATTCTGTACCTGGAATGGGGCAACCCTTGATGTATGGACAGACTGGGGAATGAGATGCTGGAAAGCAGTAACGCAGAAAGGGATCTGGGGTGCATCAGGCACAGCATCTCCAGCAAGGAAAGGGAGGGGATTGCCCTGCTCTGCTCTGCACTAGGGCAGCCTCACCTTGAAAACTGTGTACAGTTTTGAGCACCAAAATATAAGAAAGATATTAAACTATTAGAGAGAGTCCAAAGGATGGCAACAACGATGGTGAAGGGCCTTGAGGGAAAGCTGTATGGGGAGCAGTTGAGGTCACTTGGTCAGTTCAGCCTGGAGAAGGGGAGACTGAGGAGACACCTCATTGCAGTTACAACTTCCTTGTGAGGGGAAGAGGAGGGGCAGGCACTGATCTCTTCTTTGTGGTGACCAGTGACAAGACCTGAGGGAAAGGGCTTAAGTTGTGTTAGGGGAGCTTTAGGTTGGATATTAGGAAAAGGTTCTTCACCCAGAGGGTGGTTGGGCACTGGAACAGGATCCCCAGAGAAGTGGTCACAGTACCAAGCCTGACAGAGTTCAAGCAGCACTTAGACAACGCTCTCATGCACATGATGTGACTCCTGGGGCTGTCCTGTGCAGGGCCAGGAGTCAGACTTGGTGATCCTTGTGGGTCCCATCCAACTCATCATATTCTGTGATTCTGTGGTTTTGTGGTTCTGTGATTTTAAACCTGAGGTGATATCTCTGTAAAAGTCTACCAGTACATTAAAAGTTAGTTACTCCTTCAAACAACCAAATGTGATAAACACAGTACTGGGTGGAGGAAAAGGAGTTCTGGGGTTTTTAAACTGCTAAAACTTTAGTTTGACTGGCTTAACCTGTATTTGAGAGCTGAACATTGCAGAGGAATTAATTTTCTCCTCTTATAGTCTCTTAACCACTGTCCAGGACAGGTTCCAGAATTGATGGCAACTGCAAGCCCCAAAAGACGGCCTTTTCAAGAGAGTGCGGGATAAACAGTCCTGCAGCCAATTGCTCCTAACTCTCACAATAGTGAAGATGGCTTAACTCCAAAATTATCACAACAGAGACCACACAGATGGGAAGATAAAAGTCCTCTCGGTAAGCTCCTAACAAAGCACACCATTTTGCTCTGAAGCACCGGGGTGCAGTGGTAAGCCACCTGTGTTCTCATGACATCACTGAAATAAAGGCCAGCGGCCGATTACTTGATGGGTGCTCTTTTATTATTACATATCAGGTGTCACCTGCAATTTCATGTTTCGGGCAGTAAGAGAGAATCCATCTGTCATCTACCAGTGAATCTCAGTGAAATTTCTATTCTTTTGAAACTGAGACCATTAGACTGGTGAAACAGATATAAGACAGGCCAGATGTTAAAAAAAATTTCCAAAATCCTTAAGGACTTTTTAAAAAGGGTTTTGTTGGGATGAAATTAATTAACTGCCACATTTACTTCATGAACAGAGACTGTATTTCATTCAGTATGATGCAACTAAACAAGAGATATGCCTGGATTTATTCTGTTCATCACGTAAGGTCTCCAAAGGGTCTAAATAATTTGTAACCCTTTTAAAATTAATAGCTGAACTTGTCAGTGTAAAATTGGCAGGTGAAGATAAAAAAGCTCACTCAATATTGTATACTTTGAAATTCCAGCTCTTCTTCTGGGTTGGAAGACTTCATGGTGTCATTACTGAAATCCCAACACAGCTTTGTGGGACATATGTGTACATATTTTCTCATGGATGCAGCAGGCTCCTCAATGCAGTGCCAGGCCTATCCTGTGAACCACTCTTACCATGCCTTTGTAGCATCCCCAGGAAATCAGAGGGAAAACATGTCTCATCTGCTCCATGCCATGCCATGCTAATGAAGGAAGAGCTATGATCAGCTCTTCTCTCACTTCAAAACATTTTCAGGCCTTAGAAGGGTGTGTCCAAGGCTGATCACGGGCTTTTTCTGTCATCTTCTTACCTACTGTGCAGTAGCAGGAGTACTATTAAGAAAAATAATAGTACTTGGTAAGACAAATTTTGGTGAATGCTTTCAGCATGATACTTAGCGATGTGATACTGCTTGACATAAAAAGGTAACTGTAGTTAAGCCGAAATATTTTTGGTATGTTGTTATTTTTATTGCAGTATATTACACCAGGGCACTTTGTGTTACTGCTATGATTGATACTGTAAATTTCAACAATTGCAAATTGTTGAGAAAACTTTATGATGTTATCCAAGATGCTGACTTACTTATACTAATAAAAGATGGCAAAACTAATGTTGTATTATATGGCTGAAATTAATTTTGTTATTTTAAAGGACACTTTACATTAATCTTGAAGTCTCTGTAAACATGCTCTTCCTTAATTTCAGTTATAAAATAACTTTTCACTAAGGTTGAATTTAACTTTTATTCTGGCTATATATGCATAGAGTTTAATGCAAGAAATTAAAATGAATCAGGTTCAAACCTCACATTCACATTTATGGCTAAGTTTAGTCTCACCTTAAGAGATGAAAAAGGGAAAGCTGAGGATGAGCTGATTAGTGTATCATTCAGGTTTTGCTGTCAGAAGAAAAATTAGGCTAGAACTTTTAACACTACACACAAAAATAAACAATAAAAGAATAAGGAGCCATATTTCCCTACAATTCATTTTCCACTCATTTTCATATCAGCTTTTCCTGTCTCTAAATTTGAATGCCTGTGTAAATTGTATACATTGTATATATTATGTACATGTTTTAACCTGAAAAACATTTCCAAGTATGAACCTCACTGCCTGTATGAGCTGTAACCAGCTGCACCAACCTGATTCATACAGGGAATGTGTGTGTGGAACCACAGGCTGCATACACTGTGCAGCTATGCAACTATTAATCCATGTTCCTTCGGGGGAGGTGATACATATGACCTGGACTTTTAGTTCAACCAAAAGCGTCAGTAGTCCCTTCTAATGTCTACTTTTTCATCCAAACCCTTCAAAAACAGGCTGGAAAAAGTTTGGACTTTGTGACTCTGCTTCACAAAAGCTCTGTCCACACAGCCAAAATGATCTCTTATGAATTGGAACAAATTAATAAAATTAATAGCAAGTCGTAATCCCATATTTCTGAATGGACTGAAATATAAAATTTAATAGTATTACCATATTAATAATTAGTTACTGTATAGAGTCTGCCATTCATACCAGAGGGAGAAAAGTTATTAGACATGATGCCTATTTAAGTGTAATGTTTTAAAGGAGTTCTGGTAGATTGCAAACTAGTATCTGTCTTCTACACTGAGTAGGTTGATGGAATGCCATAGTAAAGAATGGTCAAGTACTATTATTAAGATATTCTTAAGACTAAGACACTTGTATTTTAAGATATCATTAAGAGAATTATTATTATTAGATACAATTTGAAAATTTAATATGAAATTTGCAGAGAGAAGTCATGTATCATTAACTTACAGGAAAGTCCTTTCATGGAGCCACTGAACATAGATAAAAGTGATGAAATTCTTTTAGCATACCTTGAACACTACAAAAAAACTTCTAACAAAGGATTTAAAAAATCTGTACTCTTGTGGTTACTAGTCATGTAAAAGTAGCAGAAATGAATAGGTTCTTTTTATAGTGTAAAGGAGATAATAGAGGAGTTCTTTACAGATCGGTGCAGAGACTTTGTTATTTAACATATTTATTAATAAATTGGAAGAAGGTTTGCTACAGAAATCATTGTCTAAAGTTATTCAGATTACTTAGAAGGAAAGCTGAGAAGACTTGTGGAGGATGCCACAACATCGTGAATGAGAAATAAAACTGCAGATGAAATTCATACTGGTTATGTAAATAAGAAAAAAATGATAGACCATTGCCATTCAAGAAAAAGATCCTGGAGTTATAACAATTATATGAAAACATCATCTCTACCCTTAGAAATAACTAAAGATGAAAATAAATATTAAAAAATATTAGGAAAAAAATAAAGAGCAAAGCAAAAAATACCATGCCAGTGCACAGACACCCAGCACTCTTACATATTAAACAGTGAGTAATTTGGAAATTGTAATAAAATATAATAAAAATGTAATAAAATAAACAGTGAATAATTTGAAAAATTATATAGTAGAACTAGAAAAAGTAGAGACAAAGGGAAAAAAGTACAAACCAACTTTTTATGAGAAAAGACTAAATAGAAAATTACTTTTCATCCTGGGAAAGGAATGATTGTAGGAAAACATAAATTAATGTCCATAAAATCATGGAAAAAGTAGAAAGTTAAAGTGGAATATTTATTCACTATTCATGTAGCACAAAAACTTTTATCAATTAAAATTCATGCAAATTTTTACACAGAAGAAAGCTCTTTACACAGTTCACGCAGTCAGCTCTACAGTTCAGGTGAGCCCAAGATGTAGTGGAAACCTAATGTATTCATCTGTTAAAAAAAGCAATTAGGCACATTTGTTGATGAGAACATTCTACTAGAATTGTCACCCTCAAGGAAGTAGATTCCCTTTCCAGCTCAAAAAGTCCTCAAGACTTACATTGCTGGATGAAGGCAATAACAAGGGAAGATTTGCCTTGTTTTCACAGTGGACTCCTTTGAGAACTGGACTCCTTTTTCGAGTGTCCATGATCTGTGGTGACAGTCAAACCAGGAATTTGCCAGAAGCTTTTCTTCTGAGAAATATTGCTGATGTTGTGACTTTGTAAGGTTTTACTGTTTATTATAAAAATGAGTGCTTCATCAAATTTATAAAAAAGAAATCAGAATATGATTAATATTATTTTTTCAAAAAATGGTAGATTTGCACATGTGCAATTATTCATTGGCTTCACTGTTGTTAATCCTTTTTCCCCCAGTTCTGACCAATGCCAGTTTTACACACAGGCATTTGAGACACCTCTTTTTTCATGGTCTGCTTGGAATTAATGTGACACAGACCAGCTTGAACTCCCTGCTGAGCAGAAATATCGATGGGAGAAGTAATAACACCAAGGTTGTGGGTTAAATCCCTGTATGAGCCATTTACCTAAGAGTTGTACTCAGTGATCCTTGTGGGTCCCTTACAACTCAGAATATTTTGTGAATCTGTCAATTTGGATGTTGTGTCCCTCTCAGCTGTGGATCTAACTAGGCAAACAGTGACTGGGTCTGCCCTCTTGGCAATGGATGTAGGGACATGTGTAACAGAGCTCCATCCCTCTGTCTAACAATATCAGATCCTACTGAAGAGAAAGCAGTCTGGATTCAAGCAAAAGAGAAACATGCACAAATACGCATATTTTGGGGGAGTTCGCTTATGTCTTGGCACTGCAATGAATGGTCTTGTTTTAAAAAATATTTTCAAGTTGATTAGATTTGGTGAGGGTATATATGATAGTATTTGGGTTTAGGAGATGTGTCTTTACCAAAAACAAAGTTTAAAAGCCATATTGGAAAGACAGTGTTCCTGTCCCACGTTGTGAGTCTACTGCATTACTCTCAGCAGGTCACTTTACTTTCCTGTGGCTTGACTGTACCACTTGACTGTCTTTGGGGATCCTTTCAAAACATTGTCTGTGTCAGTGCAAAAAGCTCCTTTGTTCGCATTTTTATTCACCTGTAATCTCAGAATTAGGCAACCTGGAAAAGGAGCTATTGATAATGTCTCTCTGAGCTTAAAGAAAAATACGGATAATAACGTCTCTGTATAAAAGCAAATAGGTGTTGCCTACCCTCAAAGTTCTACTTAATAAAGAGGTAAAATTGTTTCACATGATTTTTTTTTCTTACTAAGTCTGATAGCAAGAGAAACTTTAAAAACTTTGTTGATCAGAAATGCAAATTCTTATCCATTCTTGCTTTTTAATTAACTTTTTAATTTTCAAATACAAAGATAGTGTTGATGATGACTGGTAAGCTTGGGCTGAGAGATGTACTGATCTAGTGCTGTTCTTTTGAAATCTGCAGAGAAATGAATCTCAGGGTACAAATGAAATGATAATTGGGATTTCAGTTCATTAGGGTTCAATTCAACAAAATAAATGTTCAGTTTTACAGATTGTTTCTTAAGGTCTCCTTCTGTTACACACAATTATTCAAGATTCAAATGACAGTTAAAATTATATTTTTTTCATATTACCAGTCTCAATCCCAGAAAGGTGCTGTCAGAATCAAAACCTCACTATATTCATCACCAGGAGCAAGGAGAAGAAATAGTCACCCTTTTAAACTCCATACAGCTGCTTTCTAAATCACCTTCTGAAGGCTCCTAACTTGACTGTATAGGAAAACTGGAGTCCTAAATGGAAGTGCCTATACTTCATTTAAATCATTACAGCAACCTGAAGCAGACTATGTCAATAATTGAATCATTATACACCAGACTAAAGATGAACAAAGATCTGTTCCTTACTGAACAAATGTAAAAGCTGATAAAAATAAATTAATAAATAAAAGCCCTTAATATAGATTATTTACTTCATATGGCATGTCTGGATAAAGAAAGTAAGATGTGCCTTAAGATCCACAAAGCCATCAACTGGCAGTGCCTCCTATCTTAAGAGCTGGAGTCCTGGAGCTCCATATCCTGAAACACAGGAAAACTACAGTTTCTGAGAGTCCAAAATCTTTCAATTTTAGCATGATAGAGTCACTAAGATTGGAAAAGACCCACAAGTTCATCAACTCTAACTTTTGACTAAATACCATCTTGTCAATTAACCATAGCACTAAGTGCCACATCTAGGCAGTTCTTTAACATTTCCAGGGATGGTGACTCCACCCTGGAGTAGTCTATTCCAACACCTAACCACACTTCCAGTGAAAAAATTCATCTTGATATCTAATCTGAACCTCTCCTGGCCCAGTCTGAGGCAATGTCTTCTTGTCTTGTTGTTTGTTGCCTGGGAGAAGAGGCCAATCCTCACCTGGCTACAGCCTTCTTTCAGGCAGTTGTAGAGAGTGATAAGGTCACTCCTGAGCCTCCTCTTCTCCAAGATCAACAGGTCCAGCTCCCTCATATGATACTCATACTCATCCAGATCCCTCATACTCCTCATATGATTTACTCTCTAGACCCTTCACCAGCTCTGCTGGCCTTCTCCAGACACCCTTCAGCACCTCAATGTCCTTTCTGAATTGAGGGGCCCAGAACTGGACACAGC
Organism: Climacteris rufus; assembly: GCA_013398175.1. Taxonomy (NCBI): domain Eukaryota; kingdom Metazoa; phylum Chordata; class Aves; order Passeriformes; family Climacteridae; genus Climacteris; species Climacteris rufus. The sequence continues at coordinate 1,077,863 of VZRZ01004834.1, forward strand.
ACTCATGGTGCAGCCGCACCAATGCCCAGTACAGGGGGACAATCACTGCCCTGGTCCTGCTGACCGCACTTTTTCTGACACAAGCCAGAATGCCATTGGTCTTTCTTGTACACCTGGGCACACACTGGGTCATGTTCAGCCACTTTTGACCAGCATCCCCCAGGTCCTTTTCCGCCAGGCATATTTCCAGTCACGCTGCCCCCAGGATGTATCATTGCAGGGGGTAGCTGTGACCTAAGTGCAGGACTTGGCACTTTGCTTTATTGAACCTCATAGAGTGGGCCTCACACCATTGATCCAGCCTGTCCAGACCAGTTAGCATTTCTATTTATTTCACTTTCCATTTATTGCACTCTAAATGCAAAGACAATTCAAATTCTCAATTCATTATTCCATTTCCGTATTGGGTTTAGATAACAGATAAAGTTTGAAGAACTCAACGAATTTGGAGAATTATCATTTTGAATTAGACATGAAAACACTTTGGGGAGTTGATCACCAAGGATTGAGAGGGGTGCTATTATTGGCTGCAACACATGAAAGTGCTTGAGGGGTGGGTCCTGGAAGCAAATCTCTCATCAGCATCAGCAGCAGAGAGGAGGAAACTGAGGTTGCAGCTGGCGTATGTGGCAAAACTGTGAAGAAGAGGACTAATCAAGGGAAGAAGTCTAAGTTTGATCTGGATGAGGTCAAGCAAAGGGGTTTAATAAAGACATTCAGAATAATGATTCAGACAAATGGTTTTAGCAGTCTGAACTGGATGACTGGGAGTAGTGCATAATTGAGACCCCAAAATAGAGAAGACAAGATTTATGTGGATGATTAGTTACAAAGGGTTAGACTTGATTTCAAGGAACATATTAAATAACACTGATCAAAATAACACTGTTTTTTTCTCATGAAAAGACAGGAGGTGTCTATGGTCAAATTCCCATGAAACACAATATGCAGTTTCTAGTGTGACAAAGGACTGAAAATATCTGACTGCAGAATCTGTCCCATACAGGTTACTTTGAATATTTTTCAGTGCTCTTCATAACTAATATCAGCATGACAGCAAAGGAAAAATAAATCCCAAAGATACGATTTCTGATGGTCTTTTTCATTAGTATAAATGTAGTATTACAACAAGAAGCAAAATCTGAGAAGGTCATAGTTGAGCATATCCCATTAATGTCTGTCCCTGGGACACAGCAAGTGCAGTTACATACCAAAATTATAGAATCGTAGAATGGCTTGGGTTGAAAGGGATGTAAAAGATCATCTAGTTCAACCCCCTGCCATGGGCACAGATACCTGCTACTGGACCAGGTTCCTCAGAGCCCCATCCAACCTGGCTTTGAACACTTCCAGGGATGGGATATCCACAACTTCTCTGGACAACCTGTTCCAGTGCCTCAATACCCTCACAGTAAATAATGGTTTCCTCATATCTGATCTAAACCTACTCTCTCTCAGTTTAAAGCAATTCCCCCTTGTTTTACAACATGTTATATACCTATTTACATACCCTTGGGAAAAGTCCCTCTCCATCTTTCTTGTACGTTCCCTTCAGGTACTGGAAGGCTATAATTAGATCACCCTGAAGCCTTCTCTTCTCCAGGCTGAACAATCCCAATACTCTCAGCCATTCCTCATAGAAGGTGCTCCATCCCTCTGATCAACTTGCTGACCTCCTCTGGACTTGCTCCTACAGGTCAGTGTCCTTCCTGTGCTGGCGACCCGTGAGCTGGACACAGTATTCTAGGTGGAGAGCCAGGCACTATGCAACTGACCCTCTGCTACAGGTTGCTGAGGTTCAGATCCTCTCTTCACCAGGCTAACTTTTGGAGGCTGATGTATAAATGCACCCTATTATTGACAACCAAAATATTAAAGTCAATTAGTGTAGAAAGGAACCATAAAAATTAGTGGGTTAAGGTAATTCAATTAACATTTAAAAGTTAATTTTTAATTGCACAGAAATGTTGATTTTCTATTTGGTCTTTCAACTCTACACACCTAACATTCATTTGAGACGAAAGGAAAACTGAGGAAAGGAATAAAGAGAAAATATTCTTGCCTGAGCAAATTCCTGCCTGGCAAGTCTGCATCATGGTATGTTGTATGTATACTTTTATAACTAGGCCATCAATCAATAACACAGGGGCTCAAAAAATCATAATTAAGTTTAACTATGTTGTAGACTTGTTCTATTCAAATCCATAGAAATAAAAGCCATGGATGTCTATGGCTCTGCATTGACCCTCTCAATAACATGTGGAGTCCACAAAGTCTGATATTCCAGAAACACTATGCTGCTTCTGATCCTTGCTCACACAGGAAAAAAAAAAAAAGCGGGGGGGAGAAAAAGAAAGCCCCTGTTTTAATGCTGACAATATATTAAGTGAAGAAATTAAATGAAACAATTCTGGGAGGGTATACATAATGATAAGAAAGTAAACTAGCAGTGGTTACATGTTCTATGGTAGACATAATTGATATGTTTGTTGTCTGTGATTCACACATTATTTTAAGTTTCTGAGGGGAATTTTTATTGCAAAATATTCTGCATTTTAAATACTATTTAATTATGGTTTGTTTCCTTAGGGATTATATCAACATGTGACTTTAATTTGGTATATACCCTAAGGGGCAGCATATTTTCAATTATGAAATATTTCCTCCAGAAACAATAATGGTTCAATGATTTATTGCAGGATCCTATTATAAGGTGCCTCATACAAGTGAAATCTGAAATGCAATTGGCTTAACAATATAGTATAGGCAGGACTAAAATGCATGTGAACTGAGCATATGGGCCTTTTTCACAAAAATCATATTTATATACTTTCATCCTTTGCATAATACTTCAATTATTATATCTTGAAAAAAGAACTTGGAAAGCTGAGAGCTATGAAACATTTACATTATTATCTCTTCAAAAAGTTCATTTTTGGACAAGTATCATTTGGATAGGGATTAACTTAATCAGAGATTTTGAATCTTCTTTACTTTAATTTTTAATCTCTTTTTAAAAATATGTCTGAATCTTAAAAAGGCCTAAACCTGTAGTCACAAAGCACTGCTTCAAAAAAGGGGAAAAAAAAGAAAAAAGAAAAAAGAAAGTTTTTAAAGCAGCCACCAGCTGTAAGAGAGATAGTGCAAGCAGCAGATTTGTGACAGAGTGGAGCATGAAACCCATCAGCTGATGAGTGAAAATCCCTGGTTTCTAATTAATCGAGGTACACAGGCCAAGGGATGAAGAGGATCAGGGAAATGAAATCAGGAAAAAGATACCATCAGTCATTTCTGCGGCCCATTGTCATACTTCAGAATCTGCTGTAATGAATCACTCAGGCATTCCACAGATACATTCAAATGGTGAAGAAAATTCATTGTCCGGTGAAGAGTGTTTGATAAAAATCTTTCTTTTCCCCCCTCTTTGTCAGAAGCCTATGATCAGAAAAGGAAATCCAGACAGCACAACAGGTGTGCTTTTGCAAGCCTGGTGAAATCTGCAAATGAACAGAGGCACTAAAGAATTTTTTTGTACTAAAATTTCACCAAAATGAAAAAAGTCGCTTGTAAGAGCAGGCAGTGGTAAAATGCACTGAAAACATCTGAAGATTAAGGGGATAAAAGGTGTAAACACTCTTCTGGTTGAGAAGTTCCTATCCCAATAAAATTGTCTTATATGCAAAGGGTGAACAAATATTTTTTATAATATTTTTGCCCAGTTTAGCATTTCCAGATGTTGACAGATGTTTTGAAAAGCTACTAATCCATGAGCTAGCCCCAGTTTAAGACAGCACTAAACTGCTGCTCTAAAACTTGGAGAGGGGCAGGAACAACTACCATTTTTGAAAAGGGAAGAGTGTAGGTTTTTTCTCCCAGTTTCCTTCAAAGACAGAACACATACATGTAAAGGAGAAAGGGGTTTGCTTTCTTCCTCTCTTACAGGCCTGTATAAGCACGCACTCATGCAAATACAGCAAACAAGGAGATGCCTACATTTTGGATATCTATTAATTTCTCTCCTGTCAGATTTGTGCAAATATTTTAAAATTTATGAAAAGATTAGACTGAAAGTCTTCACAAATTGAAATCCCCTTTATCTAAAATTTGGGACAACATATCTTTCTTTTTTTTTCCCTTTGTTTTGACTGTGGCTCAACTTTTTGACCCTGAGTAGTTCTTATACCAGTGTATTCCTCAAAGTGGTGTCCCCTATTAGGTGATGCCAGCATATAATTGTTTTTAAATAATCAGGTACTATACTAAGACGTACAAGGATGGCTGATTCATTTTAGATTTAATTACCATAATATAGGGTTTTGCTGTCTATAGTATCAATCATCAAGACAGTTTATACTTGATAATATTAAAATGGCAATAATGAGAATTCTGCTTCATGATGAAAATAATTTTAATCATGGGTAGATTACAAATCCATTTACTGTTACAGTTACTGAGAATTCTATTATCTGCCTCCTATTGTGAAAGATGTTGAAACTTGTTTTCAGGAAATGTAAAAGATTATAGAAGTATGCACTCTATGCAAAGTTTCTATCACAGAAGAGCAACAAAAATCTGCTTAATACCAGGAACTGCTAAAGATGAAACTTGCCAAGTGAACTTGTAGCCACATCTCTGTGTGAACATACGCCTGGCTATGCAGATCTATTTATAGGCTCAAGGACAATGTGGGTAGCTGGTTTAGATTCTCACCATGATTTCTTCAACTGACAAACAATACTTGGCCAGGTGACCAGCTGTTGCCTCTGCAATGAAGGTGTTACTGATTACTAGCTCCAATCTAATGCATAGACTTACATAGGTAATCAGGGAGTATTTATTTTTTCTGATGGTTGTACCTCTGATGTTTTCCCTCTTCTATGGACTTATCATCTCAATTATTTTTTTCCCTCTCTTTTCTTTAGTTTTTTAAAATTCTGTTCAACACCAAACAACTACTGCTACCACAGGGCTGCCATCAGGCTGGGATTACCTGTGTGTCCTCTATAAACACACTAAGGCTGGTACCATAGATTCATAGAATAGTTTGGGTTAGAAGGGACCTTAATGATCATGTAGTTCCAATCTCCCTGCCATGAGCAGGGGCACCTGCCAGTAGAACAGGTTACTCAAAGCTCCATCCAGCCTTGTCTTGAACACTTCCAGGGAGGGGGCATCCACAACTTCTCTGGGTAACCAGTGCCTCACCACCCTCACAGTAAAGAATTTTTTCTAATATCTAATCTAAATCTAACCTCTCCGTTTCAAGCAATTACCCCTTGTCCTATCACTACATGCCCTTGGGAACCGTACCTGTCCTGCTTTCTTGTAGGCTCCCTTTATGTACTGGAAAGCTCCAGAGCCTTCTCTTCTCCAGGCTGAAAAATACAAATTTTCTCAGCCCATCTTTGTCAGAGTGGTGTTCCAGCCCTCAGATCATCTTCATGGCCCTTCTCTGAACTTGCTCCATCAGGTCTGTGTTCTTCTGTTGTGGGCTCCAGAGCTGGATGGAGTACTCCAAGTGGGGTTTCACTGGAGCGGTGTAGAGAGAGACAATCATATTTCTCAACCTTCTGGCCACACTTCCCTTGATGCAGCCCCAGATGCAAGCTGGGCTGCAAGCACACATTGACAGGTCAGATTGAGTTTCTCATCAACCAATATCCCCAAGTCCTTCTCGTAAGAGTGTCTGTCCACTTGGACATCAAGCTGTTGACAGCAATACTTTGAGCATGACCATCTAGTCAATTCCTTATCCACTGAGTGATCCATCCATCAAATCCATGTCTCTCTGCTTTAGTGACAAAGATGTTGTGTGGGACAGTGCCAAATGCTTTTTACAAGTCCAGATAGATGAAGTCAGTCACTCTTGACTCATCTACTATTTCTGTAACCCTGTCATAGAAGGCCAGCAAATTTGCCAGGCACAATTTACCTTTACTGAAGCTGTGTTGGTAGTGATCAATCACCTCCATGTTTTCCATGTGCCTTAGCAGTTTGCAGCAGCATCTGTGCCATGATCTTGCAGAACTCACAATTCTAGGTGAGAATTCTAGGTGAGAATTCCTAGCCTTTCATTCCCCAGATCTTCTTGGTTTTCCTTTTTCAAAATGAGGGTTACATTTCCCCTTTTTCTGTCAGTGGGTGGCTTAACTACTTTCTCTGCAAGTTCCCTCAGGACCTACAGATGCATTTCGTCAAGTCCTAGGGACTTGTGCACCTTCAGGCTCCTTCGATATTCTTGAACCTGACCATCTTCTACAGTGAGTGGTTCTTCATTCTCCCAGTACCTGCCTTTTCCTTCTATTACTCAAGTAGTGTGACTGGAGAACTTTTCCATGAAGTTTGAGGCAAGCATGGGGGTAGTGAAATGAGTCCCAGAGTCAATCTACTCCCAAAGTATTGTCATGGCCTGAAGATCTCAGATCATTTCCTATCCACAAAATGCCCAGGTAGGAACACTGAACTCTAAATGCCCCTAGCTGGCATCTATGCTGGGAGAAATGGCTGGGACACAAAACAATTGGACAAGGGGATTTCTCAGGCTAGAAGTGATTTTTTCTGGAATGCACATGATGGTCTTGCACCCCTGCAGTGCTGGAAGAGCTGTGATGTCTAAGAGCTATTCTATTCCAATTTCATTTAAAACAAACAAAGAAACCACACTGAAGTAATTTTAACACAGGATTTTGGACAGAGTCTTGTTCTGCTGAAACAAATAGCATAAGCTTCACCCTGTTGAACCTTTTTCTGAAACCGTGTGTGACTACGTGTGCACATATACATTAGCACTGCTTTGATTATATAATGTAATGAGCTCAGTGGATTTATTCTGGATTTACACTATGGAGCCTCAGAGCACAGTTTGGAATGGTAGCTTGTCCTTAAGATGCCAGTTTTGTAAATGCGTTTCTTTTCTTAAGGATACTGATAAAAATTTATTACTGATTTTTCATGCATAACTCTGCAATGGAATCAGATTTTTCTGTTCCAGCTTCATCACTGTTTCTGAATTGGGATTAAAATTTTTTACAAACTTAGTAGAGAATCAGTTATCATCAAAGTCCCCAGGAGCTCATTTACTGGTGTGCAAACTGCGCCCCACACTGGTCCCCTGCTTTGGAGGAACTCAATGAATAAATTAAATTTCCAGAGAGAGCCAGCTTTATAATCCTGGACTACTGCTCTCCCTTCCTACTTGCATAATTTTTTATCATTCTGGACTTCATTCTCTCTGTTTGGCTTCCGTTGCTGACCAGTGAGTCAGGGGGGAGGGACACCAGAGCTCAGGAAGTCTGGGAGCATGACTTACAGGGAGTAATGGGCAAAATAGTAGATGGTCACAAAAGCAGAAAAACACATTCATAAAAACATCTGTCTGTGGAGCAAAATTGTAAAATACACTGTCTGCACCTTAATTTGCATGAGATATACTATTAGTAAAATGAACAATAACAAATATAGAATCAATCTGGGTTTTTCTACAAGAAATATTCTTCTTTTTTTATTATATGATTATCTACAAATATACTGTTACTGAACCTTGTTAAACAACCATAATTTCATCTGAACTATAAATCTGTTGCTTTTCTTTTAACCTTATGTTTATAAAAGCATGAGACAAAAAAGAAAAAAAAAACTTTACTGGTAACACGACCTTCTTTGAGAAAAGTGAAATAGGAACAGCAACAAAAAAATCCACCTAATCAGTCTATTTATTAACTCAGAAAGACTATTTGGAAAGGTTTTCATCAAAGTGATTTTCTGCAGATAGCTCATAGGTGATCAGGATAAAACCCCACAGCTTCAGCACTTCAAATATTTATCATATATATGTTTGCTTGAATCTTGATAAGGATGAGATTCGGGACTTATGGACACTGAGATAGGATGTCACCTGAGACATTCATCTGATTCTGAATGCAGAAAGAAAGAAAGTGCCTGAGAGGCCAGAAGAGAGGGAGGGAGAGAGTAAGGGATACTAGGAATGGACAGCCCTTGTTCCCAGCTCTAATATCCCGCTGCAATTATTTTGTGGACATCCACTCCTTGCCTGCACAGGAGATAGGGCTATAAGTGTATGTTATTTTTTAATTACAAGGGGGTAGAAAAAATCCTGATGATGGGCTGGAAGGTGCCATTGCATTGTTATTTTTTTCTCTCCCTTCGTTTGCTGATTATGTGAGCTGGGCTCCTTTGCTAGCCGATGATAAGCAGAATTTCCATGTTCTCTGCATAATTAATCCATCTCTGCCTCTCTTCATGCCAACTCGCCCGTTATCGCCGGCACATGCCTGAATTGCAAAAGAATCCGCTCTTCAATTGGAACTTATTGATATTCTAAGAAAAAAAAGAGAGGGGGAAAAAACTGAAAATCCTTAAGTTTAAGCCGCAGATTTTTAAATGGATTAATTTCGCTGCAATCGCAGCCATCTAAGGCGGGAAGGCAGGCAGAGCAAATTGAAAGCATCTCCATGTTTGCAGAATTGGGTCCAGAATGCTGAAATATACTGGCACAGTTCTCTTTTAAAGTCAGAAAATTACCATTCATTTACATCACATGAAATACTTTTTTATGCTAGAAATATTCAAGAGACGTTCCTTAAATGCCTGCTAATGCTAGATAACATTTCTAACTTTCAACATTTTGCTAGACTTTGATATGACATGATAGGAATGCCTGCCAGTGTGGAATATTATATGTACCCGTAATCTCTTTTTATCACATATTTAGATTATATCATCCTCTTCTTAAACCATCCTGAAGTAGTCTTTAAACAATGTACTCTGTGTCATAGGCTCCTATTTAGTATAGTTACATGAGCCAAACTTGGTAGGGCACATTTAGACTTTGTCCAGTATAAAAGATTTTTTAAAGTGACAACACATAATCCTAAAAAAGCAGTTAATCTTTTTCTACCTTTCACGAAGTTAAGTTGCATTTCTCAGGGTCCTTTCTACATTTACAGATTCTGTTTTCACTCATTTATGACATATGATGTATTTTGTTATTTCTATGCAGCTCTTGAGGATTGTACTTACATTTAGAAAGGGCTCAGCTGTACTCCACAACAGCCTGGCACTGCAGATAGAATAACATGAGCTAGTAGGAAACTAGGACTTTCCCTCTTTTCTCTCTCTCTTTTTTTTTTTCCCTCAAATATTACCAAAATCCAAATATTCTTCTCCTTTTATTTCTCTAACACTAAATTCACATCCTTCATTTCCTTGACCCTAGGAAGCAGCGGCATTCGGCAACACTGAAAGATTTCTTTAATGCTTCAGCTAAGCCACAACGTATCTGGCATTCCATGCCCATATGCTAGAAATCAGCAATTTATGCTGCTGTAGAAGGAAATGTTGACACTCACAGTTAACAGAGGGGGAAAAGTTGCTACACTGACTGCAAATGGAGATTTAGGTGTTAAAAAATCTTTGTTATTATTAGACAAAAGTCTTTCATTTGAAAAATACATCGGAAAGAAATAAAAAAAAAAAATTAGAGAAACTCACAGGCACATACCAGAGTAGAAAAAAAAAAAAAAGGCAGCATACAGGAAAATGATATTTGTGGCAACATCTGCTTCAGATACAAACAATGAGCTTAATACCTGGTTGGGCCATCTTACTGTATACAATGAGCACTTGTAATGAATCATATGTCACTAGTAGGTTAAGAAAATGTGACTGTTCTAGTTTGGATTTTCAGGCAGTAAAAACCACCATACAAGAATGACTAGTGATCACATTAGGATATGTTTTTATACAGCAGAAAGAGAACAAAGAAGGTTTTACCGTTGCTTCATAATGATTGACAGTCTTAAAGCACTAGTGAACTTGAGGATATTTCTGGTATATTACAATATTAACATTACAGTTTTGGGAAAATCAAAATGCTTGAAAATGCTACCTTTTTTGCTATTTTTTTGAAAATGCTTGTTAGAAAACGATATTTATGTTCATGTTCAACTCTATATGCTGCTAAGAGAAATAATTAAAACCACATTTTAAATGATCAAAATTTTTAAACATCTCTAAAACTGTATATTTAGCACATAAATAAAATCTCTAAAAAACAACATTTCTGCATTTTTTCTGCATTTATCTGTAATGTCACTAAGTAAATAGCCAATATTCAAAATTGCCGGATATATGTATTTCCAATTGCGTAACATTTTGGTAAAAATAATAGTTTCCAAACCAATTTGGAGAAAAAAATAATACAAAGATTACATATGTGTACTGCATATTATCACAGAACTTCCTAATCTCATACAATGAAATCCTGCATCTTTTGAAGTCAGTCACAAAATCCATATTGCCTTTAGTTACACCTGCATTTTGGCAAAACTACAGTAGTAAAGTCATGTTTAGTTAAGCTTATACAACAGTCAGTGTTGATCATTCCTATCAGAAAGTTTTTTCTAAGAATTTATGCTGCAAACTTACATCACCAACATCATTAAACCCCACCAAAAAAAAAAAAGCTGAACTTATTTTAGCTATAAGTAAAATCGTAGATATAATTTAAAAATATATGCCTTTTTATATTTTTATATCTATTTATATTCCACCTTTTTTATTTTCACCCTATTGTACATAATAGTATTCTGTAATAATTACTTAAGTAACTACAAATTTCAATACTGATTTTAGAACCAAAATTTCTGTACTAGTACTTTGGAGGATTTTGTGGAATTCTTTTTCGCTCCTGAAAAGAATGGCAACAGCCACAGTAGTCAGGAAAAAAGGGATTTAACACACAGCAATCTTCCAGTTATTCAACGCATTTCAGCATTTGTTTCAGATGATAAATATAAATTTCTCAAGCTCCTTGTTATCAATCTCTGTATTGATTTGGCCTTATAGAAGATCAACATGTAGCCAAAAACAATGAGATCAGTGCTTAGCAGAAATGTACCCTCATTTAGAAGCCTAGATTCAGTGCAAATCAAATGACTGCAATTTATCCATGCATGGCATTGCCTGGCATTAATCTATCCTCATTTTTATAACTGGAAAACAACTGTAAAGTAATTACCAATTGATTTGTAAATTTTACTTAGAGGAATTTCCTTGCTCTTTCCAAAAATATTACTCTGTTTAATTTGGGGTTTCTGGTCTTGTTCAGTATAAGAATTCTGTTTAATGCGTTGGTCATCTTGAGATAGTTTTGCAGTGACACCTGTACCAAGGAAGCTGGGAACCCTTTTCAGTTCCCAGATGAATGCCCACTGTATAGCGAGGCACCTGGCAGAAAGTACAGCATAAGCAACAGATTTCAACACGTATCAGCTATGGTCAAGTGATGGATCAGAATCCTATGGAATGCCATAGATGCATAGGGATTTGCCAGGCTGCATTCAGAACACAAAGGTTTTATTGTTTGTCCTGGAGTGCGTGACTGATATTTAGAATCCTTGGAAAGCTGTTGTACCTTTCCACTTTCGCCTTCCTGGAGACATGAAAGAAAACCCAAAGTCCTCATTATGATGGAAGTGTGTCAATGAGTGTCGCTATGTTATCAGGTGTCCATTGTGTTAACTTTAGCAAGGAGACCTAAGAAACCAGTTGTGATATGCAGCCCACAAAGAAAGGCTCTTAGCAACCAAGGAGACAAAACACTGTAGGCAAACACAAAGTATTTGATTTGTCCATAAAAATCCTTGTATAGGTTCCATTAAAAGTTTGGCATCTAGCTATTATATAATAATAATTTAAGTGAAGAATCACACGAAATTTTGACTCAGTCTGCATAACTAACCAAAAACCTACCATCCCATAAGAATAAGTGGGTGGGAGCCTCTCTTTGGAAAGGAGCCTTGATGAGGGTCCTCAAATGATCTCTGTCCTAAAAGATGATCAGTGAGATTACCTGCACATGTAACCTACTGCTATAGATATATAGTAATAAGAGCTTAATATGGAGCTATGAGGAAACAGATTCAGAGAAGTACAGCTGGATAGATGTCACACTTCATTTTAATACAAATAGATTTGCATTTTCATTTTATATCCTGCACAAAAATGTACCCTTAATCCAGCTTTTACCTCCGTGATGAACTATTATCAGCAATAGTAAATAAATAACCTGCCAGATATTGTCACACATTTTTGTTTCTAAGATAAGTGTTTAAGTCCAAAATACATGTTTAAGTGTAGAGAAAATATGAAATTTTTGTATGTGCTGCAATATGGTCAACAAGGCATCCATGATATTCTCTCTGATAGGGAGCTTTCTGCTCTTCATTTCCCTCTCTCATTTGTTTTCCTCTGGAACCTGGGAAGAGAACCAAAGCATGTATAATTCTGAACTCAGTTCTATGAAACCAAAGTGAATGGACTATACACAACTTTCAGTGAATGTCAGAATGTCAGAATCTCTCTTAAAAAGCATGAGATTGTAGGTAAAATGTTGAATTTATTCACATGGCACAATCAATTTTTTTGCCACAAATCCTGGCACAGAGGTACAGAGTTATTGTCTGTATTTGAAAAAAATATAAGATGGAGTTTCCAAGGGCAGCAGTTACAGTTCAGGCACAAAATGTGCATTTTTACCATTGTATTTAAAAAAGGCAAAAAAAGTAGAGGAATCAAAACTTCCCCTAGCATAACATATTCACAAAGGAATATCTGCATGAAAAGCCCATAAATACACTCAACCTTAAGCTAATGTTGCCAACAGAGAAAAAATAGGGCATTTCCTGGAACCAGGAACATCATTGTGTGTTTTATGGACTCACCTTGATTATTTGTTACTTGTTGAGAGCTGAGCAGAATCAGAATCAGTTTTAGCCATCCTTTCTGGCCCTGGGGCAGTTTGACTCAGGAACAGGAGTGGAGTAAGCCCACTTCAGAAAGAATGCTTTGTAACATTCACTGGTCAGTGATATACCAATGAAGTAGCACAAAACCCCCTCTGCAATCACATAGGCTTTCCAAAACAGTACTTGATGATAGGACTTGAAAATGGAAGGTGGCCTTTGGCAAATGAAAGGGGGGCAACCATTCCAAAACCAGAAGGGCAAATGGATGCAGGCAGTAAAATAGCAATTGCAGAAATAACAGATGAGGGTTTCCAGCCTGTTGCAAAAGAAGATGGCTCTTCTTGGAGTAAGAGGGTTTTGTGCTCAAGTGTAACACAAGAACAGGCCATTGAATATTTCCCTCTTGGTGCCACATCTACACAACTGTGCTGTTGCATGATTACAGATACACCTCAACAATGAAGCACAAATCCCTAGAGGAAAAACTTTCCACTGCAGATCTGTTCCAAGGCAGATTGCAGCCTGGTAATAGAAAAGGCAGAGCCATAGAGTTGCCAGCATTTGACAAATCACAGTAAGTCTTTTTGCCTCAGTGAGATAGAGCAAGGAGAGCTCAACTGTCTGAATCTGTGGTATCTAATGAGCAGGAACACAATTACCTCAAACTGTTAACAAAGAAAAAATTATTTTTTTTCCAAAGCTGAATTTACTATGGGTTATTGCAGCTCATAACAAAAGCAAAACTAAAACCTAGACAGAACTGAGCATATTTTTTATTTTTCCATTTGAAACCTGGGATTATTTCCTCCAGGCATTTGGAAGGACAATGCTAGCAGGACCCTGTTTGCCAGTAAAGCTCAATTTTGGAAACCACCATCAGTCAGCATGAAAATGGTCCAATGGTATGGAAATGAGCTCATTACTATTATTTTTTTTCTGGCACTCACACAATTTGTGCTTTTAGAATTTTGAAAAGCGGGGCATGAATCGCAAAGAAATAAATGAGTTAACAGTATTAAACAGTCAGTTGCTAATTACTGAGCAATCCAAACCTGCGTCTGGAATGACATGCTCAGACATCCAGCTGGACCTCAGGCCATATGCTATCCTAGATCCTCATGCATAGCTTCCACTACTGTCAAACACTGCAGTACTGGGTAAAAAGTTCAGTGCACAGATTAAAATATGGTCAGACATGTACATTTGTAGATAGTTTGAAAAGAATAATGAATATCTGCAACTTACCAGTAAAAAGAAAGGATGCAAGCTGTAGACAGCAAGGTAGGAAATCAGTCTGAATCACTGTATTTATTTCACTCTCATTGCTTTGTTTGGAGCAGAAGTGTCCAATAATTCCCGTGATGTTCTTTCCCCATAAGGAGGCTACTTACATTGATTTAGAATGTTACTTCATCGTAGTACCACATTTCAGCTGCCATAGATCACATTTGTAATTGTTCAATGTAAGAAATGAAGTTTATTATCTACTTATTGATCCCGAGGTATGATACCTGGCAGAATGAAACATAAAGAAAATTCTAATATAATGTAGTAAGTTTTAATGGTGTAATTCCAAGGATAATAATATTGCTAAAAATATTATTCCCCTAAGTATGAAAAGTCATTTACCTTTAGCTCTAGATTTCTTCTTGGTCCTAACTAAAATATTAACTTTTAATTTATTTGAATTGTATTTCTTATCATGTATTTTCCAGATAAAGACCACCTACATTAAAAAGTGTACATATGCATAACTAAACCAGATATTCTACGGTATCATCTTGTAACAATGAAGATTTCATTAAGTATATTCTTCAGTATTATGATTTCCTACATTTATGTCATATTATCTTGCATATATAAAAAAGAACCCAGCATAAATAAATTTCAAAATAACTCAGAGGAGTCTTTAAAAAATATAGGTGTCTGATTTGTATTTGCACAAACACATATGCTTACATGTGCAGCATTTACACATTATTTCAGCCTGGATCAGTGATTTGGTGTTGACCAAACAGATCCAATGTTATAAGTTTGCCAGTGATCACAGTCGTGCAATCAGTTGCAATAAGGCAAAGGAATCTGCAAGTTTAGAACAACTCCCAGGAACTGAGCCAATACCCTGCAGTCCTTTTGGATGTATAGTTGTAATCCTGATGGCCTTAAAATTGTGGCCAGTGAAAGCACATATCTTGTGAATTTTTCATGAGGAAAGACTGTAGTAGCAGGACTCAAAAATACCCAGCAATTTATATCAAGACTTGGTTTCATGATGTTTTCAATCATATTTAATTCGAACTCATGCAAACAATACACAACTATGGTCATGTAACTAGATTTAAATGAGACATTTAAACAAAGAATTAAAGCAACTAGAGTCATAGAATCATTTAGGTTGGAAAAGATCTGTGAGATCTCTAAGTACAGCCATTAATCCGGCACTACCAAATCCACCACTAAACCATGTCCCTAAGTGCCACATCTATATGTCTTTCAAATACCTTCAGGAATGGTGACTCCACACTTTCTTGGGCAGCCTGTGCAAATGTTAGACAACGCTTTCTGTGAATAAATTTATTCTAATATCCAAACTGGCCTGGAGCAAATTTGAGGCAATTTCCTCTCATCCCATCACATGTTAGTTGGGAGAAGACACTCATGTCTGCATCGCCACCAACTCCTTTTATGGAATTGTAGAGAATGATGAGAAATCCCCTCAGCTTCCTCCTCTCCAGGCTAAAAAACCTCAGCTCTCTCAGCCACTCCTCATAAGGCTGGTACTCCAGACCCTTCCCCAGCTTTGTTGCCCTTCTCTGGACACATTCCAGCCCCTCTTATAGTGAGGGGCCCAAAACTGAGCACAGGATTCAAGCTTGCAGCCTCTCCAGTGCCCTCCAGGGGGATGATCCTTGCTCTAGTCCTGCTGGCCACACTATTTTTGGTACAAGCCAGGGTGCCATTGACCTAGTCAAAGCAGAAGCACATAAAGGAAAAAATATCATAGTAGAAAGATTTCATTGACACATTTTAAATTTGTTAACAGAAAATAAACTTTCCTTCATATACAGATGCATTAATGACCTGGTAGCAAGATTTAAGAACAAATTTCTATGGTTTGGACTAATATTTTTTATGCAGCTAGTCAACACCGTATCTGTGAAATGTGAATTCAAAATAAAGATTATTACACTAGCTTAAAGCTGGATATTTACACATTTGCTTTCCATATTCGTTAAATGTTTTCATGTAGAAAACAGTAAAGAAAAATCCCATGGAAAGCTGAAATCCTAAGCAACTAATTTGCTACTTTAGGAGAAGAGTCTCAGTGATCATTGTGAGCTTTGTTATTGCTTTATTTGTGGGAGTTACTAGCTCTTAAATTGTTCCATTGCAAATTTAAAACACGCAATATTTTACATTACAATAATATTTAATAGGGAATGGAGAATTGTGAGATAGTTTAGAAGTGGAGCTACTATAACACTTCTTGTAACATCTTTCTGTTAAAAAGTTAACAAACCGGATTAACTGCTGCCTGACAAATGTTTCTTTTTAAAACCTACCATTTTCTGTGTAGCAGAACATACATACTGTACCAGTATTAGTCTGTTTTAAAATACTGTTTTTCTCCCCAAAAAGTTTACGGTGTATGCATAGTCCGAATTCTATTGCACTAAGTTCTGCTGTAATAGCCAAACAAACCAGAGAACTTTAAAGAACTCACACAAACGTATACGCTGTTTGTTTGGGAACAAAATACCCAGGGATTCTTCAAACTCATTACTGTAATAAGAAATTTGTAGATTGTACAATATGATGTATGACAGATAATATTAATTTGAAAGGGAAAATAATTTCACATTTTTAAACTCAACGGGTGTTTACTTAAAAATTACATTATAATTACGTAATTTTTTCCTCCCTGTTAGTTATGCATATTGATAGACAAACGTAGAGAGAAACCTGCAAAACACATGATGAACATGTAAAGGATATCTGGCATTACTTGATTTACCTGAAAGGGATTATAAAAGTTGCAGTAGCTAAAAGGTATTGATTTTTAAAATAAATGTGTACTTTAAAGGTGACAGCATGTAGTAAAGAATGTGTAAATTCAGATTATCTATTGCTTTGCTATTAATCATTAAGTGCAGTTATTAATTATGGTATTCAGTAGTTTTATAGCCATATTCACATATCTTCAAAAAGTATGATAATGGCTGGTAATAAAAATGGAGGTAGATATTACATACAATGTACTTCTGAAATACACATTTTTGAGTGAATATATTCCTAATCCATTGAATACAGGATATTATTTATTTTTGCAGTAGATGCAGTTGAGATTTTTCTCAGGATATAAAAAAAAAAAAAGACTTTTAAGAAATATAAATTCTGAAGCCTGTAGTACCATGTACTAGATAGTTGCTGTTGCTTAGGACTGAGGCAACTTGACTTAGAAGGCAAAAGTATCTTTCTTTGATATGAACCTTTTGATTCCATTTTCTGCTCTATTCAAAAGTCATGGCGAATATCTTGATTTTTTGCTTCAAAATTCCAGCCCTGAGCTGCAGGTGAATGAAATGAAATCCAGTCTGTTGACTGTATAAGAGAAATATATGTGGACAAAAGGTTACAGGCAGCTGATAAAAACCCACTTCTGGGTGGAATACGTGTAGAACTAGTAAAAAAGCTCATTTTATACTAGTTATGATTACCGATTCCTACGTGTGGGTAAGTGAAGCATATCCCATGCACCTTGTTTGTCTTGCATGTCCTTGCCAGCTTGCCATGCATACTGTGGCTCAGGAGGTCCTCCAGTCTGGAGGACAGGCTCCAACCATCTGAATTTATATTTGCAGTGGATGGACTGGGAGTGTGTCTGTTTGGGATGTGCCCTGGAATAATTTTGCTGCTGTTACTGACTTGGTGAGTAGTTTGGGAACAGAGTGTGTTTGCTAAAGCAGTTGCCTGCATCAGGAGGAGGAGATCTGCATCTTGAAGCTTGGAGATTTGCCAAATAGGACCCTACCACTGGACAACTGGGTTTTCTTGACAGGTGCTCATACTATCCGTAAACATTTTTGTGACAGTGCAAAGTGCCCTAAAATGCAAATGCCACCAAGGAAAGATGCTACCACTTTATGTGGTTATATATAAGCATGTTTCTATGATCCTCTTTAGAAATTAATTTATAATTAATTTATTATACATAGTAAAAGACATGCTTTGATTTCAATGAGTGTTATAAAGTAAGGTCCCATTTAAATAAACCCTGAACCAAAAATGGTGCAGAGGTCATAGTGTTTACCCTCGTATAGTAAAGAAAGAATTTATTCCTAACTGTACTTATAATACCCTCTGCAGGAAGTACCAGAACACCCTCCCAGATATTTATATTACCAATGTGCATTTTCTAATAAGCCTGTTGTGATCATCAGCACTTAGATAAAGCCTTTAGAACAGACGAAGGTAAATGGGGTTTTTAATACTATACTGTATTTCATAAATTATGGATTTTATAAAAATACATGTTTTTTCACACTATGTATCTTGAGAAGCTTTAAAACATTGCATAATTTGCATCCTGGATAATGAAATTTTCATTAATAAATATATGAATCATAAATCATTTATTCATACAGTGTAATGTAGCAGTTTATTACATACTGCTTGACTTTTGTAATCAGGGAATCCCCTGATGAAAAAATAGCACAATATTAATTACCAGCACCATCTGTGCTAAACAATAGGAAAAACAATATTTTAATACAATGACTTCATGCATGTCAGTTATCTTCAACATTAAACCCTGCAGTTTAATTGATGGGGTTTACCTTCTACTCATTTAAATAACTGATGTTCTTACAAAACTATGAATAAATGAATTAAAATTAAATATAATGAAAAATACCGATAGATACAGCATGGATCAAGTTTGTTCATCAAATAAGTGATTATACAGGTATAGATACACCTATATTTACACATGCATTTTATAATTTCCCTACAAACATTTTTTTTTTAAATTACATGCTTATTGCTATCAGAAGACTAATGTTCAACTTCTAAGAGTTGAGAGGTTTTTGTGATTTTTCTTTTGGTGGGTTTGTCTGTTTGTTTTTTAAATTAACACAATTCTAAACACATAATCCTTACAATATAAATATTTACTTTTCAGTATTTTGAGCACAAGTTGTTTTGATGCACACAAAAATATTTAAAGTGCACTTAGCATTCTGAAAGTGTGAATTCAGGTGAGTGTGCTTTCTCTCACCATAACAGCAAAGATATTACTCTTATACATCCAGGTGCTAATTTTGTTTAATTATTTAATGAATTTAAAAAGTATATTAGCTAAATCAAAGCTACACCTATGAATATATTGCCTTCCTGAAAAATTCTGCCATAGAAACCAGTCAGGGGTATGAGGATGAGGACAGCCTTCAAATTCACTGGTTGAGTTTGCTATGGTAATATCTTAAACACAGATTCCTTATCACCAAAGTTACCCACCTGTACCCATACCCATATCACCAATGTTCAACATCCTTCTCTCTGCACATTCTTTTTATTATTTGTTTGTTTCTGACACGATAATTTTCTTCCAGTAAACTGTCATCCCATTCTAATTAAATTTAAGCATATGCCACTTAACAGAAGATTTTTTTCCCCCCATATCTATCATATATTGAGGTTATCAATCAAATTTCAACTTTCCCCATAACATCTGTTTTAATTTTTTAGTGCTTCAAAACTCCATTGACATTCATGGACTTCAAATGTATATGTCAGAATGCTAAGAAACCACAGTAGGCTGAGTCCCAGAACAGTGCTTTTATTCTTGCATGCACATACTTTTGGTGACAATTATTCAGGATTTTTAGTAAGAATTTTCACTTGCTGATATATGTTTCCAGAAGTATTGTGTACAACATTGTTTGCAAGAATTTCCCTGAGAGGAGACAGTAATGAGACTCCCAAAGCTTTAGGAACTGCCCAGAGCATCTATTTACCATAATAAAAATTAACTGCTTATTTGCAGCCATCAGCTCAGCTACTGAAAGGCAGTGTGAATTCTCCCAACCCTGGGCAATTTGCTTTCTCCAGGCCTCCAGTGAGCTGAACATTATCCTCTAGGAGTGTATATGCATTTGCTTGTGCCAAAGGCAGGCTGCTCCCTGCTCTCTGCATGGTGTCCTACCCATCCCGAAGCTGGCTGATTTTTTCAGGCTTTTCCATGGCATGGAGAGCCATGACATTGCCTTAGAATCATGGAATTGTTAAGGTGGGAAAAGACCCCTAAGATCTTCAAGTCCAACCAGCCATTAACCAGCACTGCCAAGTCCACCACTAAACCATGTCCCTAAGTGTCACATACCTCCAGGGATGGTGACTCCATCACCTCCCTGAGCAGCCTGTTCCAATGCTTGACAACACCTTTGGTGAAGAAATTCTTCCTGATGTCCAACCTTAACCTCCTCTGGCACAGTCTGAGGCCATTTCCTCTTGCCTTGTCACTGGTTGCCTGGGAAAAAGACACTGACCCCCACCTGGCTACAAAATTCTTTCAGGTAGTGGTAGGGAATGATAAGGTCACCCCTGAGACTCCTTTTCTCCTGGCTAAACATCCCCAGCTCCCTCAGACACTCATCATATGACTTACTGTCCACCAGCCATGCTGAAGGAGACAATGCCTTTACACACATCTGCCTTGTGCTAGAGTTGGGTGATAAGCCAAAAAAACATTTCAGACAGAACCATAATTGTCTTTGATGCTCAGTATTGGAAACAAAGTTATATAGGAAGGATCTGCACTTTTGAACAGTGACATACTGGTTTTCAGCAAATAACAATGCTATATTGTGGCATTCCCAAGTACTCTCTCAGGCATTCTGTAGCCTCTTGCTCTCAGTGGATTCCTGTACAAGTCCATTGAGGTATTCATCTCCTTAACTTTTGTATGCTACAAAAGTTGTAAATCTCAACAGATACTCCATAGGGACACCTAAGCATCACAAATTCGGTCTAATTTCTTTTTCTTCCTCATTTTGATGTATGCTTGTGGCCACTGCTCCATTTCCATATCAGTAATTTTTTTCTTGAACCAGCTTGGCTATTCTTCTCTCCAAGTGTTTTCTGGATCATCAAAAAGATTTATTTCTCCTTTGCAATCTAAGAGTTTTCTCAGTTGTGACTCGACTCCAGGCTGGTATCTACTTCCAGACCTATATATTCATAGCTTTTCTCATTCCATGTTGCTGTGATTTTCCTTAATTTATTAATTAAAGGCAACCGCTTCATAAGGATTGTTCAGACTTTTACCTTTCTTTTCTTCTCAAAGAAAATGTCGTCCTCGAATCTGCCAAAGCTTGTGCTATTCAGCACTCACTTTTTCCAATGTCTGCCCAGACTGCAAACTGACCATTATGTAGAATTCGCTTATTGCTTTTAGTGACTAGGTGACTCCTTCTTTCTGCTGCCTGCACTTCATTATTTCCTCTTATTCTCTTAGACCTAAGTGCTTCTTCTGGCAACAGTAGTTTTCTCACACATGGATCATTTCTATGGCTCTATAGATTTAATTTCTTCTTATCTCATTCCAATATATTATTACAGGTAGTTTTACTCGTGCCTATATAACATATTTTTCACTTTTTAGTGGTGACTTCTGCTATGTGTCAAGGCTTTTCTTCTGAGGTCTCCTCTATTCTCTTTTCAATGTATTTCTACTCTCAAATACTTACTGCCCCTTGCTCTTTTCATTCTGATTGTTCTTTCCTCCTAGTTGATCAATAATTATTTTCAAAATATTATTTCAATTTTTCATCTTTTTCTAATCTTCAGTGATTTCTGCCCATCATTATCTTCTCTACCTTGCTTGTCTAGGCAAATCCAAAATCTTAGGCTCTCCAATCAAGCCTGTTGGAAAAAAATATTTTGTCTCTATTGAGACAACCTTTCAATAGGGTTCCAGTGAATCAACACTTACAGTTTGCTTTGTAGCCCTTAGTTTTATTTATCCATTGTCTTCATTCTTTCTCACTATTCATATTCTTTACTTAGCATCATAAAATGGCTTGGGTTGGAAGGGACCTTAAAGATCATTTAGTTCCAATCCCACTGCCATGACAGGGACATCTTCCACTAGATGAGGTTGTTTAAAGCCCTATCCAACCTGGCCTTAAACACTTCCAGAGACGGTGCATCCACACCTTCTCTGTGCCTCACCACCCTTGTAGTAAAGAATTTCTTTCATAAAATGTGGAGAACTGAGGACATGATAATAGACACTTCATACAGTATGGAGCAGATCTTGCTTGACTTGAACATCCATATAATTCTGCTGACAATACCTGAGAAGGATTCTGGCTTAGATTTCTGTTATGCTGTATTTTAATTATCAGGACAAGTTATTTTAGAAACATGAATGTTCCATTTAATGTTTAATGTCTCTCAAACAGAAAAATAGCTGAAAAATACATACTAAATAGAAAATTGAAGGAGTACAAATTTTACTCATGCTCTAGCTTGTCAACCAGAAACTTGACATTTGAATATGATATTTGAAATATTTGGAAAATATTCAGCTTCTGAAAACATATACTTTTTGAATTATTACTGTACTGCAAAATGCCTGCATTTTTATATAACAAGCACTACACTGACAATCTTCCAGTATAGGACTCAGGTATTTAATTTGCATTAGAAATTACAAAATGCTGTAAATACATTATAGAAAGACAAAAAAGTTAACTTTAACAGATGAACCTTCATAGAATGGTTCAACTGACAGCAAGTTTGAACTTTCTGTCAGTAAAGATTTGCAGCTGACACCTGGATTTGTAGTTAGGTGGGGGAGGCAACTCATTATGAGCCTTATTCAGGGTTGCTGGTTACTGACACTAAGTGTGTAAGGGACAAGGGAGAAGCAGCACTGCACTGGGCTTCAAATGTTTTCAGTCCCTGGAGTACTTCAAATATCACTGAGCCTCATCTGAGCACTCCTGAAGGGTAAGTAAGCCATGCAAAATCCAGATCCAGCACTCAGAGGCTGCCGCAGGGATACAGGCAGTACAACTCCAAACCTGAAACACAACCCCCTGATATCTTTGCTTTTGCGGTTGGGGAACTCTGAGGACATATTTTTCTTTTATTTTGGTTGAGTAAGGATCATAATAGATTTTAGAAAAAAGACATAGCAAATGTATTCCTGACAATTATTGCAATTAAAAAATCCAAACCTGAATTGGTTTGGCTTTCATATATGATATTGTATCCCATATGAAATGCAAATTAAAGTCTTGTCCTAGAAGGCCAGTGGCAGGAACAGGAGGTAAAAATAATTTTTTTTAACAGCTCATAGCTTTCCTGCACTAAATCATGAATATCAGTTGCAAACATAAAAATCGATTAATGCCATGACTAGTGTTCTGATGATTTGACTCATGGACACGGAATTTGAAGACACAAAAAATACTGAATATTAGAGAAGACATACATATTGTACTTAGGAAGTCAGCTTTTCAACATTGATTTTAAAATGGAATTGCAACCACCGGTTTACCAAGTAGGGAAACTGAGGGAATCAAGTCCCTCTAGACCTGCTTGGAAAATCTTGAAGCTTCAGTGTAGTGCCAAATAGGCTTGAGGTGAAACAGTGCCTGGAAGTTGTTTTTATCTAAACAGCTGAGAATGAGTTTAGTCAAAAAGAGAAAAGAAGAAAATGCATAAGCACATAAACAAGCAGTAACATAGTCAAGTGTTGCTCAGTTGTGCATACTCTACTACTCTTGTACTCTCAGGAACTGATAACGGTTAGGAAAGATTTGTATGTGTTGGATGATTTTAACAATATGCCACAGTGCTAGAAAATTTAGTTACATCTGGTAGACTCTTATTTAAGACCTGCTAACTTGAGCTATACTTATGACCCTTCTCAGAAAACCTATGTATCTGCTCAGAAGAAGGCATAAAATACAAAGAATAAAAAGGTTTTTTCCTAGCTCTTTAAAAGGATACTGGAAAAAAGGCTGCAAGTAAAAATAAAAGAAGATCTAATGGAAGAAGCAAAGTAGCAGGGGGAAAAAAAAAGAGAGCAAAAAGAATCCTTTTCTGAGAAAAACAGTATTTTCTACCTTCCACTTGAGAGAGGAGCAGTTGGCCAATGAGGACATACAGATTGGAAATAGAAAAACTCACATCGCACAGTTGGAGGCTCACAGCATTTTCCACTTCTGCCGTTCCCAAGATTCACCTGTATATGAGCTTAGAAGGAAGAGATTAGTAAATGAAAGGCAGGAAAGAAAAATATGCCATGATAACCATCATCCTTATCAACATTAACAAACTCCCAGAAACACAGGAGGACCAGTTTTTGTCAGTCTACACAAAACTTTATCTCAGAAATGGAACAGAGTAGAATTTGAAAGAAGTCAAATTTATCTGCATATTTCCATTGTTTCAAACATTTCTTGAAAGTCTGTAATTGCACTTTATGAAGATTGGATAACATGAGAAAACATCTATAGCAAACTAGCAGTGGCTATGGCTAGGTGAATTTTCCTGCTTAGTCCATCTAATTTCAGTTTTACAGATTTATTAAAAATTTTTTTTCATTGACTCATGTATAGAATCAAAGGCACTTCTAGAAAGCTTTTTAAGATTATTTCACATTAATTTAATTTTACTATCAATCAAAGGCTGTAGTGTGTGGCAAGCTTTTGAGTGCCAGAGAAAATAATCCTTTATTGCTGTTGTTTTTTCAACAAGAAGGTTACATAGTGCATTACTTCTGTAGGTCAAGCCTACTGTGCACACTGGGGAGCCTTTCTTCTCCCCTCTAAGTGTACTGGCTACCAACATTCACATCCCTGTAATTTGCCAGCTTTTTGCAGCTCCTTCAGTTCCTTGCTTCATTCTAGAATTTCTAGATGTATCCCTACCCTTCCTTTTCTCCCAAAATAGGATATCCTCTTGTCTTGCCTTCCACCAGAGTGTCTTGGAAACAATCTATTCAGGGGTTTTTATAGCCTAAAAAGCTGAAAACAGATGCACAAGTGAAAATCTATAGGCTGCTGCAGAGAAGCTTTTGGGCTCTGGATGTGATAATCAGAGTTCCATACACTTTGATCTTCACTGTTCAACTTATTTATTCACAAAAATTGATTAAATATAAAATTCCAGGCATGGCACAGTAGAAGTAGACAGAAGTGCCATTGAGCTAGATGTTGAATCTCCCTTCAATTTAGAAGTTATGCTGTTGTTACTTTTTTTTGTACAGCCTGTCTGCTATGGATAGCAATGCAATGCTGTTTTCTCTAGAATAATTTAAACATACCGTTAAACTACAAGGCCTTCTTAGACTGAAATCACTATTAATTACAACTGTGAGAACCATTCTTTTTTCAATGGTAAATAGGCCCACTAGTGTGACCCCAGTTAGTTGAGCAGACATATTTTTTGCTACTCTCAAGTTATGCTTTTGTTCGTCTGGATAGGGACAGACAAACTGTCTGTTTCTCCATAATTTTGTTTCTACAATACTATGTCAAAACTGACCAATGGGGAGCAATTTCTGTAAACATACTACATACTGCTATTCAATATTAAATGACTATTGATACATATGGAATAGCACAATGACACTATATGCTTTCAAGGGAGATGTGAATACCTAGAACTTTTCTTATGCCATTGTTATGCATAATAATATGCATTTTTGTTATAAATTGATATAGTACACCTAGTATAAGATAGATAGGAACATTACTTTAGCCCATTAACTGAAAAAGGAGTATTCAAAGTAAAATATAGGTAAAAGTAATTAATACATTAATTTTTTTCCAAGGGCTTTCTACCAAATTAAGTTAAAGGCTTCCTTGAAATTCATGCATGTCTGCAGGTATTACATATCTGAGCAGTATGGATGATGTGAACCACTGGATTTAATACATGCATTTGACTTCAGAAAGGCATTATAGCTTTGATTTGCATGCTGTATCTTTCAAATGTGCAGTTTTCTGTGCACACAGTTATGTTTTTCTATGTCTAAGACACCTTCACTGAAACCAACTACCTGGAAGACCAGCTGGAGATCTTTCCAAAATATACTTCATAATCTTGAAGGAAGGGTATTCTTATTTTTCTGGCCAGCAGTAAATTTTCTACCTCAGTAGCATGGCTTATGGTACAGTATTAAAGATCCAAGCTTTCACAGCAGGATGTATTGGCTATGTTAGCTTACAATGATTAAGCCTCTAGGAAGAAACAGTCAAATATAAATACACAAAACAACAACACAAATTTTCAATTGAACTGAGCTAAATCAATGAAATGTGAGTTGTGAATTTATCTCACTTTAATGCACATTATACAACTGAACTCAATTTAATAAATGGTCAAATCCATGGCCTATAGATTAATCCATATTGATATTTTCTATGCAGGGTTATTTCAACTTTCCAGCACAAGATATCCAATACTACTGCTCTGTCTGTTGACAGTCGCATTGGATTCTTTTAATAAAATCCAGTATTACATTGCTGCTAGACTGAACAGGAAGTGAATTTCCACATGGGAAATTTTAGAAGAAAAGTAGATGTAGGTCTTACTATTTCTACAACCAAAGGCAATAATATATACTCTCTTTTTGACACATCAAGGCTATTGATACATACTACAGAAATAAATACAGAATTTGCCACTAATTACTTCAGGATCACACTTGGAGGAAGTGGTCTGGAGCCTGGAGCCTGCCTCACCTGCTTGACTGAAAATTCCCCTCTAGTGGCTCTTTGGAGCATACAGACTTTGCAGGTATCACTGTTTTCCAAGAAGGTGAGGTGACAACATCTTGCTGACATTCATTGCACATAAAATAATTATTATCTGAAGATTGTGAAGACTGTTATTACATGGTTAGGCTCCATCCACTCCCTTGCCATGCACTCCACAGAATTCTGTCACTGCATCCTTCTGTGTAACACAAAGCTGGATCTGTATGGCAAAATCCAGCTCTTTGGCTAATTTTCTCTCATGCCTCTGAAAACTGGTTAAGATTCTCTAAAGGTGCTAGATTTTCCTTTAAAAAAATTCAACATTTCAAAACTGCAATATTTTTTATGACTTCTCCATTTGGCAAACAGGTTTCCAATTAAACTCAAGAAGAGTTTCCTTGCAGTCCACATGACAGCTTACTTTGCCATCTGCTGGTGGTCCCCAGCTTGCAGGTTCCTCTGCTTTAGCTTACTCTTTTTGTGAAAATCATCCAGAACTGGCAGCTGGAACCCACAAATGGACAGCACTACCGTGTGGACTTTGCTCAGTGTCCTGACCATGATGTCTGGGAAGACCTCACATATGAGCATGAGGATCTTAGTCCTCCCACTTTCCCTGGATCAGAGTTGGATCGTCTTGCTTTCAAGGCACTGATCCCTCAGTGCTGTCTTAGCTGCCTGGAAGCTCTGGCTCAGACTGTGACTTTGAATTTCCAGTTTCTCTGCTGTAGAGCCAAGAGGAGGCAGAGGTTGGCTGATTCACCTTCCCATTTTTACAGGCGAACAGGCGAAAGGCAAACCATAAAAAGCCAGAAGGTTTAGAACTTGTGTTCTTGTTTCACACAGCATTTCCCAAATTCTCTTGAATGGAAATAAAACTCTTCTGCTTTGCTTTTGAACATAAATTCCAGGTTTCTGCAGAAATTCCAGATATCTGAGAGAAAGTGAAAAAAAAATCTGCAAAGGAAAGAACATATCAAATAGCACAGATATTTGGAGTCAAATGACCTGGACATAGGAGCAAAGTTTGCCTTTTTTGCTTTCCCTTGAATGCTCACATACAGTGTCCTCAGTGTCATTGATGTACTGAAATATGCTCTAATCACTGTTTTCTATTTTCTAATGACCAGTATGCACATGAACATCTCCCATAGAAGAGAGAATGACACAATCCCTCTGTCTGGTAACCTTGGAAAATTAAAGCTCATTTTTCCTGAAAAAAGTAAAACTGACTACAGTTTACTATATACAAAAAATATATTACCAAAGGAAGACAAATATTTTTGTGTCTTTCCTAATATTGTTCAGATTGATTTATTTTACAGGCTACTTGCAATTTCAGAGAGGAAATGGGGCTTTTGAAATTGTTTTACTTTCCAACACTGTATGCCAATAGGTTGCCTTTACACCTTTTTCTCAGCTTGGGAGCTGTATGAAAAGGCAAAATATAGAAAAGCAAAAAATCAGACTACAAATCAATCTACAGAAAAATAAAATATTCTATTATTGTAATTTGAGATAGATGGTATTTGTAGAGAAAACAACCTACTCTCATTAAGAATGAGATTTAGCTTTACTTTTTTTGCACTGAAATAGAACTTTAACCCTTGAGCAATCCCACAGAAATAATTTTATGTTGTTAATGTCCAATGTGAGACCCTGATCCCACTGAAGTAAATGGCAGAGATTCCATTAACTTCAGAAGAGTCAGATTAATTCCTGATCTCCTTGGCTGTTAGAGTCTGTTCTGGCATCTACATGCAGCATAAGAAAGTAAAGTACCACCACAGAAAAGGACTATGTACCTTTGATGAGCATCGTATCATTTGGTAATGCAGACAATTTAAATCATGTAGTACAGATTATTAATCATTATCATGTATCAGATTCTTGTCTTCGTGCTCACCTTTATTGAACTTCACATGTATTGTGTCTTTCTAAAATATAATTTCCATCAAGTTTTAAGGTTTAGCTCATGCCTGCTTAGATTTACCTTGTCAGCAGGTGTGATATTGTTTCATGTTAGGGTCAGCTTTACAGGAGGGAAGTTGACTAGGGATGTATGTGTTTGGAAAAGAAACTGATGAATTAATTCTGTGGAAGGGAATACTTCACTTCAGGAACAGTTTACTGTTCTCTTTTTTGAAGGGTACTTTTTATTGCAGTGGAAATGATGGATTAGTTTTGTTTGCGGAAACTTGTGAACTTCCATTGTTCAGGGGTCCGCAGTGCAGGACACGCTTGCAGACGAGCGCAGGCAGTTGGCTGGGAGACAAAGGAAAGTTTTGCTGGAGGTCCCACTTGGAAATGATGACTCCAGGAAGTGAAAGTTTGACTTAGTTCAAGTTGTGATGAGCATACAAAATAGATTTATATTCATTCAAGTTCATTTGCAAGTTGTGGATATGTGAGTTCAATGATTGATATCTAAGTGGACTTTCAGTTAATCTCAAACTGCTGTTACAGTTCCTTCCTTAGTACCAAAAATGTATGATAAAGTAGGAGGGAAAAGAATAAAGTTTGTTGGTGAGGTATGGGCTTAAACACGATTCAATATAATGCAACACTTAACTCGTCATTCTTTATTTTGTTTTATGATAAAAGAAGAAACAGCCAGGCAACATTTCTAGATATTAAACTCTCATAAGGGAAGGAATATGTCTCTTTGTGTGCACTTTGAAGTGCCTCCAACACCTTGGTTCTTTAGAAATTGTAGTAATAATAATAATTTACTTCTGTGCAGTGTGGTTTGGTTTCCCATTTACATCCAGTATGATTGGTTGTGCTGTGTCGCTGTCCTGTTCATCACTTCTCACCTTGCACTTACATGCAACTTCTATTATGGTTATTTTTAGAATACATAAGGCACTCAAATAACATGATTACAAGTGTGGAACAACAGCTTAGGAAATAGATAGGAGGACAGTTCACAGAAAGAGGCAACATACTGCACCTAAGCTGCACAAGATCAAACCTGACATTGTAAAATCAAAGAGAGAAGGTTTTAATAGGAAAATAATGTGACGAGACTACAATGACTCCTGCTTTTTTAAAGTTGAGCTACCATCATTTAATAGTTTCTGGATTTATTTTTAAAATTCTATATGTATGTGTCCACATGTGTGTCTATATAAGCAATATACATGTGTGTAAACATGTGCATGTATACCTGGGACAAGTATTCTGTGTGTGTGTGTTTTACAAAATACACAGAAAATAGTGTGCTGCAGGAAACAAAATGGACCAATTGTAAGGTACAATTCTGTACATTTCTGGAGAGAAGTAAAATGACCATAAGTTTTCCTTTCATGGAATCTGAGCAATTTTCATAGAAAGCCTCATTTTCTGCAGCCTCAGGAATGACATATATTTACATGCATTCAGACAGTTTGTGATGCCTGGAGGCAATGAGTACTGGGGAGAGGTGCAGTGTGGAATGCTCTCCCAGCTCTGGCTGACAGAGGGTACTGAGTGTTTTGTTCCAGTTGTCAGACATTAGAGCACCACTGTGATTTCTCCAGCTTTGTGCTGAAGGCTGTCTTGGGTTCTTATCGCCAGGATGGTACCGAGCTGGTGGAGGCATAAAAGAATCTTTATCTCCCCACTTTACTTCAGTGTAGCAGAGGAATGAGCCCAATATACAGCCACTACAGGTAAAGTTTGTAAGTCTGTGTTCCTCAAGGTATTGACCTTTTATGATGTCTATCATTTACCAAGTAATGGAGAAATTTTGCACCAAATATTACTATTACCATTAATTTATTTTTCTATTGAATTAAATACTTTAATTGATTTGTCAAGAAATGCTACAATAATATTTTGTTTGAAAAATTAAATTACATACATTTTATATATAACTGAAGCAAATTTTAGAATTATTATAACCCATCCTATCATAGGAACTCTTTACTATAATCCTTCTCTGAAAATGCTTGTTTGCCCTAAACCCATTACATTATCTATATGTACTTCTGCTGAAAGACCTTCTAAAACATGATGGCTCTCACAGCTGGAAACTTTATTCTTGTCTCCAGTCAATTTTACTTATGATCAATATTACCTAATTTATTTTTTATTTCATCACTTCAGTCTAAAATTCATTTTGATGCTCCTTCACTTGGCTTACCTTTCTCCGATCATAATAGGTCGAGATCTGTATACAACTCACTAACGTGCAATGGGACTCTGCATAAAGCACCGTCTGGAGGTTTTATAATTCGCTGAAGAGCATAAATTTATTATTACATTTCTGTATTGATGTTACACATCTTTATGTCTCTCAGAGTAAGAAAATGTAGTTAGACATTATTCTAAATAAAGAAATTATATGCCTGTAGATTTTTAATTGATTTTGAATCATTAAGGCTTAGTATTTAAGTTGATGTACACATCTAAAATAATTTTAACATCTTGAAGCAATGTAATTTTCACCTAGAGCTACTTTTAATTTCCATTTTACTTCAAGAGGGATTGCTATAGGTCTTAAACAGTTGTCAGAGATGTCATTGATAAGGTAACATCTGGATGAAATTTAATGGTTTAAGAAAATAACTCGTTTTAAGTAATATAACTCAGCATGAAACAGATGAAGGTGCATCCTTTTAAATAATTTTTAATTTCAATAATTATTTTGGAGAATATGTAGTTATTGAGAGCAGAGAACATGGCACAGGGTATAAGTATTCCAGCTCTACTGCTTAGAAGCCCATAGAATAATGTAGTCAGTAAAGAGGTGTCTGGGGACATTAGTTGACAAGGTCAAGTGGTTGGATTTAATCAAATTCATTTTGTAGCTGGAGATTTAGTCATGGTTATAAGACAGAGAAGTCATCTCAAATAAGGAAGCCTAACAAGAAAGCAATATATCATCTTCATGACGTGAAATATAGTGCTCTCAGCCATTTAGTTTCATGTCAGAATTAAAGGAAGGTTTTGGAAGTACAATTCTAGCATGGGCTGTTTAAATACAAGTAACTGATAATGTAAAGCAGTTGTGCTTTTTTTTTTAGTGATATTGTGAAACTCTGGTAACTGTTAAACATTATTGCTACTGGGATACAGTGATATTATGAACTGGAGATTCATAACTGATGTTATGAACAGGAGAAAGATCTGCATTTCATTACCACTTTGAAGGTTTGTATAGCTTTAACATAAGGAACTGGTTTTCAACACCTTCTACTGCCATCACGGAAGTTTAAGGCAGATACAGCATTAGTTTCACACAGAACTGGGCTCTGACTTTCTCATGCAGTTTGAAAATGGAAGACGCTGCAGGAGCTCAGCTGCAGAAACAGAAACTGAGCTGTCTTGTAGAGCACTGTTTGTTACCTCAATTCAAGATTCACATAATTTGAAATGTTTGAAGTTTAAAGCTTTGTATGAGCTACCAAATTTTGGAACAGACAGCATGAAACTGTGATGATTTCAAGATCTGCAATACTCTGAGAGTACAGGGGAATTTGTTACGAATCACTGATCGATAATTGTTCCTGGTCTAAAATTGGAACCAGACTTGCTGTGTCTCATAAAGGACATCCTCTGGTGTTTCCGTTGTTTTACTAGATTCATTTAGTATACTAAGTTCATTTAACAGATGCATGCCTTTGTGTTCTAAGATCAACTTGTTATAAATGCCTTGCTCTGAATTTTAAACATTTGAATGAGTTGAACTTATTCCAAATTGTTTTCTAGCATT
The DNA here is from genome assembly GCA_013398175.1 of Climacteris rufus. Lineage (NCBI taxonomy): Eukaryota > Metazoa > Chordata > Aves > Passeriformes > Climacteridae > Climacteris > Climacteris rufus. Next base: position 1,110,106 of record VZRZ01004834.1, read on the forward strand.
CAAGATGCTGTTTTCAATATAGGTATTTAAAAAAAAAAGTATACAACCCAAAATAAAATAATAAAAGTAAAGAAAATAAATTACAGCTGTGTATTTTTATAGACTGGAGATTTCTTGGAATTAAAGGAATAGGACTGTCCAGTTATATCATCCAGTCCAAATGCAGGAAATTTACTCAATTTTTACTGATTTTGAAGCTATAAATGAAAGTGCTTCACTTTTTTTTTTTTTTTCAGTTTTCACAGTGTAAAATCTCACTATCTCACTATGACAGGCATTTAGGCATTTTCTTGATTAGAAGACTAAATTTCCCATTCTAGAAGTCTATGCCACTACTCCTTCTTATATATTATCTTTTACTGAATATTTTTTCCCAATGTTGTTTCTTAGAAATATTTTGGTCATACTAAAGAGAGGTGTGGCTTTAAAATACTACACAAATTCATTAATAATTCCAGTGTCTAATTCAGGAAATGGATGAGTATGAGTAACACATACAAAATTTTGCCTTTTTTATTTGCACCAGTCATAAAGAGTGAGTGAAAGTTAATTTAGAATAAGTGCAAAAAGCCATTAAATAAACAAGCTCATCTGTGGCTATTTGAGTAATGTAATCCACCACTTCATGACCAGAGAGTGGCCACAGGAACAACCTTCAGGAAAAGAATCATTTAAACATTTAAAAAAATCTCTCTAGGATTTTGTTGGCCAATATTCAAAAAACAGGAAAATATAAGCAGGAATATAAGATCCATAAATTAGATTGTTTGATGCTCATTATAGAACTACTTTCACATAAAGGGAAGTTGATTTGAATGAAACAAGATATATACACAAATAAACTTGTATGTCCTGCAGTTAGCTTATATTTGATGTAAGCTTAGTTGCTTACATCAAAGTGTAACGTGTGCAAAGTAACTTGTTTTTATCATTGGAGAACACTACTCAGTTGTAGTGATGAAAATGATTTTATAAAATTGAGGGCAACTTTCTCCCTTGTGTTCTTGTCAGGAAAAGGCTAGGGAGTGGTTATTCTTCAGGATTTTTATTTGGAGAGCTTCCACCATAATCCTTTTAAAATCAGTGGCTGGGAAACAATCATGAACTCTGATTTTCTCTTTTTTTATGCTGGTATAATTCCTAACTATCAGTATCAGTCAAAGGATTTTCTCTAGAGCAACATTTTTGAAAGCAGCATTATACAAAATTTAAATTTAATTTTCAAGGGGGATTAAAAAGGAAAACTGAGAAGAATTCTAAGTTACTGAGACACTTCAGAAAAATTGTAACCCTAATTTTACATTTTAAAGTGCTACATGAACTTTTGGATGTTAGTTGTGGATTTTAGAAGGAGAGGGAAATTTGAACTAATTTTTGTTGTGAACAGATATAATACAAAGGAGATAAACATTACATATACAGCTAATATCTTCAAAATCAATGATGCATTTAAACCAACTAATCAACACCAAGAATAATTTAGCTTTCCTGTGGTATAAGGTGGGCTACTAAAAATCCTGTAAGTTTTCTCAAAGAATATGGGGTTACAAACTACTGAAGGAGTCTGGACTGTACTACCCCTTTGTTGTTCAGTCCACCAGACTATTACATCTTTCACTTATTTTCTAAGTTTGCTGTGCAAAGTAAGCATCTGGTTCTGAAGGTAGGAAACCTTGGGGGGTCACACTTTCAAAGACTGCATGGGAAGATTTCGTTTATAACGTAGTCAATTCTATTTATAAGATAAGTGCATAAATTGAAGAGTTGCATAAATTATGAACACTCCTTTAATAACGCGAAACATGTCCGTGCTGCTGAGAGGAACCTAAAATCTCAAAAAGAGAGTTTATGCTGGCATAGACTTTGAAGTTTCAATATATATTCCTATCCATGATGCTGATGTATAGTTTTATAGATACCTCAAAATGGTAAACAATACCAGTTCTGATACGTACAGAGGAGAATTTATGCAACTGCTCTGAGGGGGGGCAGCTTCATTTGCACAATAAGGGAAACAATAGGACACAAGTACAGATGATACCATAGAATCTATCAGTTATCACTATCCATTTGTGTAAGAACATTCATTCAATGGATATATAGCAGAAGAAAAACTTGTTGGAAAAAAGTAGAAGAAGAAGAAATTGATGAATGTGATTATAACGCCATAATGGTAAACTGGTACAATGGCACTTATAGGGGAATCATCATAAACATATCCACTTTTCTATTTTAAATGTCTTGATCATGCTTCTATGAATATTGTTGAGATCCTAGTGTGTATACAACCTCCTTCACTGAAACTGGGCAAACTGAGATGCCCATACTCTAATTTGGCAAGATCAGAGACACTGCTAATTGCTTCCAAAAGGAGTGCTACATAACAGTTATGGAAAAAGACCAAGGAGAAGAGAAAATGCTATTTTGCTTCAAACTCTCCAACTAAAGTTGCACTTTATACTCATGTCACTACTTTATGAGACTTGCACTCTGAAGTCATAAACAGTAATTTGATAATATTAATGTTATCTTTTCAGTGTTAAGCTATGACTACATGAAGTACTGCTGTTGGCTTATCTAAAAATAAATTAAGATAGAAATACAGATTTTTAAAGAACTACAGCTGTTATTTATCTTTTTCCTGTTTCTTCTATTCAACTCTTCCTTGATTTACCTTCATTTTTTCTCATACCTTATTCTGAACTCCTCCCTCTCTGTGCTTATAAGCTGCAAGAAAGTTCATGCTACATTATTGTTTGCTTCTTGGAGAAAGGTGCCTCTCTCAGAAACCCAGACTGTACAGTGTTAAGACTGTGCTAAGGGTAAGATGTTCCTGGGGAGCGTAAGGTCATGGAAAGCAGAGAAGTTTGCTGAGTAGTAATAAAACTGGCCTCTGAAGCTTGTGCACGTGCCAAAACAGTAAGTTACTGCCGCTGTGGGCTGCAGTCTTGCTACTGGTGGAAATCTGCAAAGTGATGTGGGATTATATCTGTTTCAGTACATTTCTAAGTTTTCAGTGGCCATCTGTAAGCAGTGGGGTGAATGGGCTGCATTTCAGACAACCAAGGCATCCAGGAATATTTCCTCATAGGACGCTGTTCCTTCCATCACACACTCCAGATGCTGCCATATGTGTGATACAATATCTTGTTGTGAACATGCATCCATGTTTTCGGCTTTGTGCAGTCAAAAAGGTTTCTCTAGCTATGCCACAGCTACTGAATTTTCTTTTCCAGCTGAAGGCACATCACACTACAGGTTAGCTTGTGCAAGTCAGTCTTGCAGTAGAATCTTGTTGATATTGAGACATGTATTTTTTGTATAAGGAGAACATGGATGTCAAAATTAGGAGCTGTGTAGAATGTATGATTTTTCAGAAAGAAGTGTGATTTTTTTTCCAGGCATTAATACAATTCTGTGAAGTGCAAAAGAGTATTTTACATTATTATGAAAAGAATTATCATGGCTATTCTGTGATTCTGATTTAAAGTTGCCCAAAATGTCTAAGCAGTTTGGTAGACTATCATTTTGTTCATCTATAAGATTACGTGAGCAATATCAGAGAGCATCCAGTCAGGAAATGAAGAATAATCTTTGCCACTATTTTTGGATAACAAATAAGATATAAATTTTAATGGGAGATGAAAAGTATCTTGCATAACTGAACTATCAAAAGAGATCAGTGATTTCTGCTCTAAATAAATACGTGAAAAGAGACAGGAAACTGACACCAAGCAAATGCCAAGCTTTGCACCAACCAGAAATTAATTCAGAAAATATCCTTTTCAGGAAAAGTCTTAGGAATCCAGAAAGTTTCTGAGGTCACCATTTATTTCTATGCCATTATTCCTTCTCCATATGTAGTGGACGTGGGTTTTGGCCTCTAAAAACTGGCAGATCTCCCAGAATGGATTCAAAGGTCTGGACTATCAATGTGAAGTCTGACTCAGCACTGATTCCAGCACTCTGTGACTCTGGCTTCCCACATTGCCGCATCCATTGAAATCCTGCAGCCAGGAACTTCACTGTAGGGTTGTGATCATTCCTAGGGAATAGAGCATTCACAAAAAAATGTAGTAGCAATTCAGTTCCAACTTTTTTACAGGACAGGTTGAAAGAGCAGTTCATACCCATTTGTCTCACACATTCTCTTTGGATATCCTCAGATCTTCTGTAGGTTCCTGTGCATGTGAGGACTCTGCCTTGCAGCATTTTTTTCTATATGTCATCTAGAAACATACTGCTAGAGTTATTTCTTCTCTATTTCAAAAGCCAGAGCAAGCTTTACTTCTAAATTCAAAGCTCAGACTGATCATCTATCAGCTGCCCAGTGATATATTCAGGTCTATTTTCTTGCTGTCTTAGAATATATGTATGGCTGGCATGACTGCACTGAAAATCTACACATTGTGAAATAAGAATAAACTGCAGATTTTTCAAAGAGCTGGGAAAAGTGTGAATTGTCCCATATTAATGCTACAGGGGGTATTAATTCTGAGCCTTAATAATTTCATGGTCAGTCTCGTTAATTATTTCATTATTGACCAATGAAAAAAGAAGAATAAAGTTCTAAAAAGCTATGCCATATACTTTTTCTAATGCTCTAAGTGGATAATACTTGGGAAAATGCCAGCTTTTTCTTTTTCATTCACGGCTAAAGGTCCAAACACTTTGATTAAGATAATGGAAGAATCCAAATCCCTACAATGGAAATCGCAACCTAAGAGTCCAAAAGGACCTATGCAATTATATTTTAAATATTACATATTCTTATTGGGTGTTATGAATAGTCAGAACTTGATTATGTATACAAGACAAAAATCAAGCATATTTCCCCAATTCAATTGCTGCCTAAGCTTTATGATATCTTCATTATACAGCAGTATTTTTGCATAAAATAGCCTGTATCCACATTTATGTGAGAATTCTTAAGTGATGTTTCCTCAGTGTAAATTTGTTTTTGCAAAAAAAAACAGGATAGAAAATCCATAATTGCTACTCAAGAGGTTAACTTTGCATCCAAGAAAATATTTCAATATTTTAATATTTCCTCCTTTCAATGAGAGAATGAAAAGGTTGTTCGAAGAATCACTGACTGTTCTCCAAAGAAGGACATTGTTTTTAAAATGATGCATATTATCTATATGTAAGAAAGTTGCTAACACATGAAGATCAAGAAATCTAAGCTGCACTTTTCCTAATTTCTTTGCCAGTGTATGGGCATTTCAAGAATCCAAGTTTCAAACTGTGATAAACATTCAGTTAGAGAGTTTCTATAAATCTTTGTAGAACCTTAGCAAGGTATAGAGAGTTGGAAGTGGTGAAGTTCAAGATGATTAAGAAGTGAGCCTCTGTGGAGGTTATTTTCTTCTTCTTGAGATACTGTAATTAACTAAGAGCATATGTCTTTTGATAGGGTCCTATGCCACTACTTCTCAAATCCAGTTACTATTTCGGTCGATGAGAACTATATTTTTAAACTATACTTACTGCATCATTTCCTAATTATCTGTCTGTACCCTCAGCTTTTCTTTCCTCTGCCCCCCATGCTCGGATGCTGCAGTTGCCTCCCAGCAAGGGTTACTGGTCCCCTGGCCATGCTGCCAAAGCACTGTGACCACTGTCTGGTTGCTACAGGCAACATTCAACAGGTGAACCTGAAGAGCCAGTGAATGGCACAGGCACTGCAACCTTGGTATGGACAACATTATAAGTACAGCAGTTCAGAAAATTATGCAGCTGGGGAGGGAGAGGTAATTCGTAAGATTTAAAAAAAATCTACTGTGAATGACTCTCTCTGCAGGTTAACAGAAAATGCTGGGCCTATTCTTGAGCCCTGAGGGAAAGTTATGCCACTTGACTTGTGTCCATGTGACTCAAGCCCCTGCCACAGCAAAAGAAAGTGGCCTTGCCCACACAGCTTATCGGAAACAGCTCCCAGGGAGCAGCACCGGAGATTGGCTCAGCAATAACACAGTGTCAGGGATCACGTGCAGAGCTCGAGCTGTTCCCTGGCCCAGCCTCAGCAACTACACACAGCCTGCTAGAGATCTTTTTCATCTGGGATATGCTACATGACACTTGTTCTGCCAAAGAAAATGGGCAAATTCCATGAAGTATTAAAATGTACTAAATGGAAGTTCTGCTACAAATTAGAGAAAATGGCTCATTATTTTACATCATTAATTACATTTTAATACAGCAGACATATGTATGTTTCTTTTTTGGCATTTCATAAACAACTTTTTAAATTTTAGGTAAATAGGTCCAAAATAAACTGAAATACGTCGGAATGACTAAGTGTAATAATCCTTTAAGCGATCAAACATCTCACTGAATGGCCATAGAAATAACACAACTTTATATGTCTTCTTTCGAGCTGATGAAGCAGACAATGGCCTTAATGCCTCAGAATAGACAAAATATGTAACTAACATTACTGTTCAAATTACTGTAACAAAAACAGGAGTCAGCATAAAAATTATGCTCTTATGTAATTTACCCTAAACAGTATTTAAGAATAAACACTTACAGACTCTAGAACTGCTTCATTTTGCATTGCTGTTTATCACTTATTTGTAACTGGTTTGTACCACATAAAATGTATTAACTTTGAAGTTACAGTGGCAGTTGTACAAGTTGCAGTTCATATATTATTCAGATGTTGGAAACAGATTACTCAACTTCATTCTTTTACATTTAAACAACAGTAGGTTTAATGGCAGTATCTGTCAAATTCCCTGTGCAGACTAAAAACTGTGTGAGAGGCTGGCATCAAAATCGAAATAGAAACAAAGTCAACTTATATGAAGAAAAAGACATTGCTATTTCTGATTAGAGAACCAGACTGAGATGTAAGAAAATGCTGAGAATGGATAAAGATAAAATATTAACTTAAATTTGAAAGATTGGTATCTTATCCATGTAAGCCCCTTTTTGAGCCTTATTCTGCAACAAAACCATAGCAGAGCATTTCAGTTTGTGTATTCTTATCATGTTTATCTATTGCCATAGAGTACCTTCCTGAAAACACTACCACTGTTACACTGTCACTTAGCCAAGAGCCTACACCTCAAGGAAATAAATTGAAAGACAAATCTGGCACACCACAATCTCTACAGCAAAATAAAAACCACTTATTATTTACTCAGGTTCTCTAATGTATCTGAAGAACAAATGTTAATACTGTTCACAGATTCCATCATGTTCTTTTCTTTAACAAAAAAATGGTTTTGTAAATTCAATTATCATTTACAAACATTATGTTCTAACAAAATATGATGGAAAATGTTAGTACATTGCCATTTCAGAATTTCTGCTGCTTATATGAAGACTTCTGCAATATTGCCCCAACAAATAAGCAGTGAATATTTTGAGAGGTCAAACCAAAAACTGGTTCTGTTGAGAGTATTCTGACCACAGAGGTAAGAGTGAAAGCAATCCTTAACAGTTTACCTAAAGATAAGTAATTTAACTTCTGCTAGCGAAGCTCTAAGAACACTTATTGTTGTATTACATTCATGTGTCAGATCTGAAATTTTCGTAAGTACAGTAATAAAGACATTTCAGTATCAAACGTCCTTCCTTGGCATCCATGAAATCAGGCTGATTCTCTTTTGTTTGTGTGGATAGTGTTTTTTTCCAGGATTTTTGAAAAGTTAGTGTTTGACAACACTGAGAACATGGTAATGGGTGTGCAATAATCTGCAATGGACTGAGATACAGAGATACAGTCTGTTCATAGTGGGTCACTTACAACTATAAAGAAAACCGATATTATTCAAGTCATTAAAACAGAATGTTCAAGAGAAATTTTGTCCTAAAGACACAGACTGTAAACATGAGCCTTGCTAATAGTTTTAGCTTTGTCAAAACACTTAACTGGTTGGTATCAGTATTGGGAACGTCAGATGTTGGCTTCTGCCGTGCAAGAAAAACATGTTCACGATCATCACTCTTTAGAAGGGCGAAACTAACGAAGCCGAGGGAGTCAGCCGGCTTGTCTCCCTCCGTCACCCACCAGTCTAAGCCCGGTCACTCGGTGGGGTAAGAAGCTATGGCCGCATAGCCAGGACTCCCCAGGCTACCGCAGCCGAGTGCAAGCGGCCGGAGGAGGGCGAGGGAAGGACGCTGGCATCTCGCCAGTCCGTCTGTCCGTCCTCCCGTCCGCAGGCACAGGCAGCGCCCGGGGCTCCGGGCCGGCTCCGGCGGCGGCACCTGCGAGGCGCAGCGGGATGGCTCGGTCCGGCGGAGGGGCTGGAAAAGCTGCCCCGAGCGCCCGTCCTGGGGTCGTGCGGGACCTCCCGGCCTGGGGCCGGCGCGGCACGAAGCGCCCG
>VZRZ01004834.1:1123837-1199031 GCA_013398175.1 Climacteris rufus
AATTATTGGAAATGCACAGGAAAACCTACTGATTAGAGGCTCATAAATCATTCAGTGAGTTTTGTAAGTTTAATAGAAGCACTTGTACAGGCACACTGATGCATTGTCATTGAGATCCAGTAGACTTATATGTGGGTGTTTGGTTTAGAAACACAATTGAGAGGTGAGAATGTCCCTCTTTTTGTTTCGCCCTCTCCTATAAAATTCCAAAGTAACATAAATACAACCCACAGATAGCTTTAACATGTGTCATTGCTAAAGTAGGCTAGGAAATTAAGTATTTTCTATATTTATCTTTTTTTATAGACATTTTTCTTCTCTGACAGAGCTTCACTTTGTACTCTCCTTTAAATTGCGCTGTAGCACATTAAAGGAACTTACAATGGTTTCAGTTTAATCAAAGCAGAGCAGTAGGTAAGCAGCTGCCTGTACCTCTTGCGTATGAATCAAGAATGATGATTTTTAGTTTTCTGAGACTGAGTATTAATTTGTTGAAAACAATTGATATGGTGCAGAATATTCACAGTGTATATATGCACTCATGTGTTAATAGAATTTTAAATATTTTTTAAGACACTCAGCTGAGAGGGAAAATAATGCAATTAGCTTTTTTTTCTGGTATCTACTAATTTCTGGTTTTGTTAGCTGTATATTTTTCAGCTAATGTAAAGATTCATATAGGGCTTTGTTTAATGAAGGAAGGAGAAAAGCAAACTGTCTATCAGTACTGCCAATTATTTCCATTAAACATATAATATACTTCATGAGTACTACAGAGGTAACTTACTAATAAGAAAACTTGCTGCAGAGTCATACAGCGTACTGGTAAAACCCGTTCTTTGGTCAAAACACTGTTTCTTAAGTCAGAAGAAAATTTTCTACCTTGCATGGTAAGATGACTAAAGCACATTATATGATAGACAGGATTTTTGTTTTTAAAAAAGAGGAGCTTTTTTCTTTCTTATTATATGATTTTTTTGAACCTTTTAAAATGTGTCCCTAAAGAGAGCAAAGGAATCCCAGAGACTCTTGATGAGGTATTTTAACAACATGTATGTCCCAGCTTTAGTTTATGAGCAATCACTCTAAACACAAAGATCTAATTGCAGTTAATTTAAATATAGCCTGTACATTAAATGTTAGGTGAGTCCAGTTTTTTTCTTTGATTTACATGGATATTCCTTCAAGGTTGTTATCTTCCCAGTGAAGCCTTCACCTGTGGGTTTTTATTAGTTTTTTTCTCTTTAAATGAGGGACAAAACAGACTTCCTGCTAGATAAATATATGTTCACCATTTCTATTCAAAATCCTATGACTTGTATATTATACATAGTCTTAAAAAGTCTGCTTAAGCTTTCTTTGCACTACTTCTATAAGAGTCCTTTTAGTCATTCATGTTAGAGGTATTCAGTGTGTAGCAGTTTGCATAGCTTGAAATCTTCAAGTTCATTTCTCTCTTTTGGATGCAGATTAAAAGATTTAACTAAAATAACAGGTTTGAGTTGGGAAATTGCTGTGATTGAGAAAGCGATGTACCCCTTTAAAGGTATTAGCATAAAGATAGCACATTTGTTTATTATGTTTCAAAATCAGCTTCTAGTATCTCTGCCACAGGTAACAATTGACTTTTCAGGCTTCAAGTTAATAGCCTTGTCTCTTGCTTGTAGGGATCAATATTAGTATTAATTAATCACCATTATCAGCCCTAGGATCTGGTTCTATTTGTTGTTACATCAGCAAAATATCAATATAGAAAGTGGACTCTCTGATCGTCATGGCAACTTCATCTCTTGGGTCAAAGAAAGTTTATCTTATCTGTGCATGGAGAGTGGCAAACTGTTTAGGGATCTAGTTTGAACTCTAAGAACATTGATTTAGTTTTTGTTTGCGAATAGAGGCTGAATTCCAATCACAAGGGATAGGTAAGATTTAAATATTAATGCCCCCAGGCTTGTCTGAAAGGGTGTCATTACCATTACTGTCGTATTGCCTTTTTGAGATGACACAATGGTAGAGGAGAATTGTGTAGTCGAGATTATTTACAGTTTAGTAATTTGTGCATTGGACAAACGGGATTTAAAGTGAAAGTATGGAAATTCTGTAGCATTTATGCAGTAATAGTACTTCTCCCAATCAATGCGTGGTTAGGGTTTCTTCCACTTAGTTAACTGTAGAAATAGCAAAGAAACATAGATTGTGAATTGGAAGAAGGAACACATTTTATTATGCATTCTCCCTTCAGAGATTTTTTTACGGAAGTGTTTGAGAAGTGTAGAGAAAGAATGTCAATGTTCCACTCACTTCGGAATTAATGGCTAATAGCCATCATGGAAAATCTGAATGCTACAGTCTAGTTACAGTTGTTTTTGTGTTTTATAAGTTGATACAATTATCTCGTGAGTTTGTGATAATAAAATCTTGATAATGCTATTTTGTCTTGTCAAAGCTCCCTTTTTCTATATTCTTAAGTGGTTCTTAAAAGTTCTCATCTTAGACAATGCCCCTGAGACTTTATAGTATATACAGTCATAGTGTGACTAAATCTCACTTGGAGAGTTTTAAAGACTTAATGATTGCAAGCATAAGGTTTACTTTGAGACACAAGTCCACTTTTTTTACCCAGTTGTTTGTAAGTGCATATATGTATTTATTTGTTTGATAGTTCCTTAGAACACGCTTTATTGGAGACAAACATACAGATAAAGATGTATGTAGATAAAGAGTATCGATATGCTTGTCTCCTAGTCATAATATTTATTTATTCTTTTTAATTTCTAGCATGTGAAGTAACAAAAAGTCTGTGTGTTTTACTGATACACCTAAATATTGTTTTAGGAAATCCCAAATGCAGTAAGGTCAATTCAGTACATTTGCAATATTGAAGAAGAGTTCTTACAAAAATTGCAAAATAAACCAACCGACTAAAACCCAAACACTTGCATAAAGCTTACACCGCAGAAGGAATCACTTTTCGGTATTGACATTTCTCATTGATTATTCAGTTTTATCTAATGCTTCAAAAGGGTTGTGCCATCATGAGTTGGTAGCAGATGCGGGCAGTTGTCACAGTAGCCTTTTCTTTTTTAAAACAGAAAAAAGATCTAGTTTGATCTAAATGTATACAATCTTCTCTTGTATTTTAATAGCTCATTTTTTTGTGTGTAATCACAACCTTGAAATTATTTTGTATAAGTTAAAATATTGCAATAAACAGAAAACGTTCCTGTTTTCCTGTTACAGATATTGAAAAAATCTTATCCTCATTATTTTCCATCTTCTCATTTTTCATGTCTCATAGGAAGGGTGTTATGTAACCCTTTGTAAATGCTAATTTTTTTTACATTTTTAAGAATTAGCTAGGATTTGAAAACAGGTTTAGTAAGTGTGATGATGTATTTATCATCAGAAACCTTTTATATTTATAGAGCTAATTTGGTGCAAGGCTTATTTGTCTCCTTTTTTTATATACATTCAATTTCTTGACTGTGAGTGTGTAAATAAAGCTGAAGTGTGACCTTTAACTCTTATTTTTTGATTACCACCATATTGTTTTATAAAACTTTTATAATCAAGGTTTGTTCAATTACAACTCTTTTACAATGTGAATACCATTTAGTAGCAGAGTATCAAAAATAACAATGCTTAGTAATTAGTGAGTTACTGTGACATATCTTTATAAACTCTTCTCATACATTACTCTTTGCTCTCACATAAGTGAATTAGAGTGATGTTGCTTTATTCTTCCAGACTACTGAAGCTTTCAGACTGTGATTAGCTGATACAACTGCGTGTCACATGTCATTTTTACTGTAGTCGGTCTTTTTACCTTAGATGCAGTATAGCAGAGGACAGTAAAATCCTGTTGAATCCCGACAATTTTCAGTTTTTCCTTTCCAAATAACAAGGTCTGATGCCAACTGCTGTAAAATACTACATAAAATACTACAGCATTTCCCACATTATTGGGTTTCCTATCCATCTAATGCTTTTTTGACATGTATAAATATATGAGAAACTTAAGGAACACAATCTTTAACTTCATTCATAGAAGCAGTCCCATTGATAATACTGAAAATGAATGTGAAATGTGTATAGGATAGGAGCTTAAGAATACCCACAACCACCAATGTATCTAACAGTTTGGTGTATGTAATATTAGAATGTAGAGTAGAATAGAGACTGGGTTTAAATGCAGTGTTTTCATTATGTTCGAAGGAATTCCATGGTTCGCATTTTGTATCCTGTGCTATACATGTCCCTTTTCATATTATCCGGGAAGTGAAAGTCTACATACTGTGGTAAAAGTTGCATAAAAAATTATAATTACTTTCTAAACATACTTGCAATTAGTATTGAAAAGTGATTTTTAATGAGAACAGAATGAATTTTACTGTAAAATAAGAAATTCCTCGTAGACTCAAATACGATGCGAGAAGTCTTTTTGTGTGTCTAGTGTAAAGATTTTCTCTGCTGAAATGGAATAATCTTGAAAATAGTTTTTATGGCGATACGTGGAGGTGTTCATTTAGGCTGAGAAGAAATTCTGTACATTATGTTATTATTTTTCACTTTTGTAGTTGCAGCACAAGTCTCAAAGGAGTGCTGTGTTTTACTCGTGTAATTGGGATCGTCATTAGAACCCTGCTTTTTAAGGCTGGATTATATTTCTATTATCAGATGTGTAGGTTAGTATTTATAAGATACTCTGAAAAAAATTGCAAAGACATTGTCAGATCTACTTGAATTATGTGTATACTCTATAGATATCTAGGTTTTGTCTTCACTTTTCACTTTCAAATTCAGGCTTCATATTAGATGGCAATAAAGATCCTTTCTCTGAAGTTTTGAAGAAGTATAGCAAGGATTTTTGCAAAACATTTTATGCAGCTTTATGCCAAGAAAATGAACCATCTGTAACTGATGCATCAAAGTAGGACACAATTGTTAAGCCAATGAAGACAATTGTAGCAAACCTGAAGTAGCAGTAGTTTTTCTAAAAAAAAACCTGTCCCCGCTCCCTCCCACCCTTTCATGATGCAGTCTTCAGTTAATAAATATGTATGAAAAGGCTTTTGGAAGCAGTAGCACATGATTTTTGGAACCTTTTAATCATATTGGTTTTTGAGTATTTTATTTGCTAATTGTACTTCATCCATTTCAGAACAAACATAGACAAAATGTTCTAGTTTTGTAGGATGCAGAAGAGAAAATCTGTATATCCGCAGAAGTACTGATTTTTTGCACAGTTTAAATGTGTCTGTAGTCTATGTATTCATATGAAAAATGTTGAAGTACAGTTAAATAGCACTGTGTGTGTCAACAGGACGGAGTACCTCTGAGAGACTTGGTTCTCAACTAGCTTAAGTTTTTAAGGAAACGGCCTAATTTTTTAATAAAAATGCATCTATGTTTCTATTAAAAAACCAAAAAAACACAAAAACAAAAAAAAAAAACCCTAACTTGCTTGATAGTTGTGCCAAAAATGCTTCGTGGTATTTCAGTGAACACTAGGAAACTTAAGAACTGAGAAAAAAAATCTCAAATATTTGACAGTTTATCTGGAAAAAATATTAGCTAGTTGCTAAAAATACAAGTGCATTCCTTAACAATGTGCATCTTGGACAAACAGACGCATATTTTGTCATCAAGTTACTTAAGCTTCTGAAGTCAGGGCTACAACTGGGTCAGATGATAAGATGAGCACAACAGAAAAACGAAGAGTGGCTCTGATAAAAACTGATTGATTGATGTCTGGCTTCCCCACCATCACAAGCAGTTGACAGTTAGTTTGGGATCAGATGATTTGGCTTTTGCGATAGAAGATGGGGCCTGGTAGGCAAGTCTGAAGGACAAAAAGGTCAGTTTCTGCACAGTCTCAGGCAGTGCTGGGTTCCCACAAGGTGGGGTATTGGATTAAGATTTTCTTTAGTTACAAGACTTAACTTTCCATGGTCCATTGAAAGGCCAAGTTATCTGGTCAGTATTAATACAAAAATACAAAAGACCCTAAGTTGTGAGAAAAAAGAATGAAGACAGAGGAAATATACCTGTTGGACCAGTGAATTACAGAAAAACATTTTTGCTGTTTAATTTCTGTTTTTGTTTCAGGTGTCATAATTTATAGCATTAGATGATTTATAAACAGTCTGACTTTGAAAATTGGTTTCCACAATAGATTTGTCACTGCAGCTGCAATGAGGTTTTTGTTACTTATATATTGAAGGACTGTAATGAAACATTGTGGATAAATTAATTTCAGCGTGTGAAATGTTGTTGTTCTGTGACCTGTTATGTATAGGATAGCACATTGTACCTTATGTACATACATATGTATTTTTCACTAGATTAAGAACAGCTAGCATGTTATATTTAAACATAATTAAAATAAATTTATGTGAAGTGTGTTTTTGTGAACTGGAGATAATTTATCAATCTATGACCATACCATAAACAGCTGAGTCTTTATGGGGGCTTAGGTGGTTGTGTTTTGTTGGTTTTTTTTTTACCAGAACACATTTACAATTAGCACTCTGTAATAGTCACAGAAGGAGAAAAAATGTGCAAATGAAAATCAAGACATAATAGCTTTGGAATGAAAAAGATTTTCAAGACGGCCATGAAAATGTGTACAACTGCCACAGAATTGGAATTTGGACAGCTTGGATTTGAATTTAGATTTTTGGACGGTTTGATACTCTCTAGAAATCCTTTATAATGTATCGCTTTTCTCTGAGTTTTAAGGGTCACATCTCCAAAGGACAGTTGGGTCTCAGCTAATGCTGCTGACTTAATATCAGTAAGATGAATTCTGCAAGGTGCTGTATTGCTGATAGTATAGCTGGAATGCAGTATGAAAGAACCTGTAGTGTAACGTGGAGTGTTACCAGTAATAAGTGATCAGTGCAGGTGAACTGGTGGTCATTTGAACAGTGATTAGTTATATTTCAAGAAAGGTTGTTTTCTCAGTGTCTAATCTCTGGGAACCTGTTTCATTTAAAAGATAATAATTAAACAAAAGATATTTTCCAAGAAATTCAGAGCTATTTTATCCTCGCTGTTTTTATGCACCTCTTTTGGGGTGTATGTTAAAGATCTGTTTTAAAACACAGAACTCAAGGCTTAGATAATTATTTATGAATGCAGATTTAAGACAAGATGGTGAAAATGTTTAAGAGTTTCTCCGTTATTATTTATATCGTGGTGCATCCCTTTGGCATCAGAGCTTTGTTTAAGTTTTCATGTTACTTGCTGATCTCTCACGGCATTACTACAAATGGTCTGAAACAAGCTTTGTTAAAGCATATGATAATTTTTACACAGGGTTCAGATTTTCAGGTGTGTTTCTTTGACAAACGTTGCATCACAGAATAAGTAGTTCTTTTTTGAACATCTTGTATTGAAGTGTTTCAAGATACAATTATGTGTTCAATAAAAATGAAGAGAGGTTTATTAGAGTTTTCTTCAAAGTTTCATACTTGGGTCTGACCAGGATGGTAGCCTGCTTGGTTGGCTGTTTGGGAATTTACACCTCTAGGCTATACAACTGAGACCTGTTTAGTTATACAAAGAGGAAAATTTGAGTTGGTAAATCAAAAAGGGGAAAAAAATATTATATCCAAAATAATCAAGATCAGCAGTTCTTCATAAATGAAGAGTAACAATCAGCTACTTAGACCAGCTAGACTGTGTAATTTTATGATTAGTCCTGCAGCTTAGGAAATCTCATTTTAGTGGGAGTGTGCTTTGGGGATGTTATGACTGGTCTGATTAGTCTGACATTCATTTTGATGTTCTTTGACTCTTAGTTCAGGAGTTTTCGCTGTCAAGAAAGGTCAAATTCAGGTATGGCATTATTATGCCACAAGTTCTGGCCAAGCTGTTTTTCAACATCAGTTGTCAGTCAAAGCATTGTGTTTGAAGCTATGGCCTTTACATTATAAAATAAATGAGAAAAAAAACATTTGGTGTGTTACTCTTGCTATGTGTAAATTCTTTCAAGTCTTGAGAGTGATTTGTGCACCAGCAATATCAGTGTAAGAGAAGAATAACACCCAGTTTGCACAAATGTACTTGTCTTTGAAAATGAAACCCACTTTTGCATTCACAGAAAAATCTTTTGAGAATATGGATGTGATGCCATCAGGAAAATAATAGAAGTTTTGGCTTGTCTTCTGTGTTTAACTTGGTACAATTTTATGTTAATCTAGTCCCACATTCTTCTGAAATACTTTTTACAGAAGTTCTGAGTTGTGTAGTGATATGGATTTTGTTTGCAGGGATGTTATAAAACATAAAATATAATTGCTGAAGGCTAATCACATGTATTATTAAAATATTGATTTGTTATAAGAAAAACATTTTTAAATGCTTTGCAATCAGTTTGCTAGTCTTTATCCGTTTCTTAGTGGGCAGATGTTCTTGTTACTAAAAGTACCAAGATGCAGATGGTATTATTTGGCATCTTTTTAAAGGCTTCACTGTTATCTGTGATGAGCTGAACGCTAAACTGATACATGATTCTTCAATGGCAGTTCATATTTGCAAGAAATTATTTAAATAACTGTCTTTGTAACAGGTCAGGTGAGATAAAAACTACTCTAAAAATAATAGTCACAAACTAAATAGAAAGTTTTGCATTTCTGTATGTATGGAAGCGTTTTGACTAATAATTTGAACTTGAGAATTATTTCAAACAATGTAATTTTTAAAAATTATAGTCATTCCTATTTAAAGAAACCTATGTATATCTGTAGCTCAATATATGTGAGAATTAATGTGAATTGAGGCAGAAATTGATATACAGCAACAATTTAGCATAAAATACACTTTGTTTGAAGAGAATAACATACCATGGGTAAAGATAATAATCAAGTAGCTTATGAAGTAATTATTTTTGAATTTTTCGAGTAATGTTGCATGCTTCATCTTAACAGAACCCCTCAAACAGGCATACTCTGGAAATACTGCTCCATTTCAGTAATACAAAATCAAAAGCTTATGCTTTTAGGTTTCCTACTACAGTCCATACTTTTCAATGCATGAGCACTTTAGTTTGGTGGGGTTTTTGGTTTTTTGGTTGTGTTTTTGTTGTTCCTTTTTATTGCATTATTTGGTGCTTGATGTTAAGGGATTTTCAACACCTACAGCTCTTGCTGACATCAGTTAAGATACCCTGAGTAGCAAAGAAGCTGCACTGTTATCCTCCTTTTATTGGAAATTTCCATGTGTGTTTAATGTAAGTACATTATATACCTTGCATGTTCTTAAGTGTTACCGTAGCAAGTATAACTCTTAGAAGGTTTTCCTTTCTGTTTTCCAAAAGACCTGCAGAAATACTTCATTTCAGGTTAAAATCTTACTTTGTAGCAAGATCATATAGGGGGAGCTACCATGAAACCTCCGAACTTGAAGAGTTTGCCATGCTTGTTTTATTAAGCTGCTGCTAACACAGTGGACTTTTGTCTTGAAAATAGGTTCTGTGTCTTAGATTTTGAGTTGCACTGTTATGGGCACCATCATACACAGTTTATCTTTCCTAGGTTGTTAGCCTGAGATTTGAAATTTTGAACTGCTGTGCCAAAACCAGTTCCTCTTTTAAACATATCAGATATTTTACGTTCTGAGTGATTTTAAGATGCCAGGCATTTTCATACAGATTATTATGCCCAGACAAATTTTTCTTAAAAGAGAACAGCAAACAACAAAATCCAGTGCCAAGTTAGGTGGGGTTTTTTGCACCTTAAGGATGATGTATCTTCAATTTATGCCTAATTGCTTTCTTTATATAGCTCTCATTTATAATATACCACAATATATAACAGTATAGCATTACAAAGAAACTAGGCATATTATGCAAAACTGGACTGCATTTATAGAGATCATGAATAATTTTACTAATAGAAGTGATATAAAACAAGACTATAAATGAAGGATTTTGAATTTCTGTAAACTACCTTTATAAGGAAAAGACACAGAGGCTGACAGAGGTAAGGTTTTGCAGGGAAATGAGCAATGATGTTTTCTTTCAGCTTTTTGAAAAACAGAATATAAGATCAGTGAAAATAAAATGTATTTATGGGAACTGAGCTATGATACAACACTTAGTTTAACTCTGATTGAATTATTCATAGAGCAATATTTTGCCCATGTGTGATAATGTTTTTTTTTATTGTTTTTAAACGTTTCACAGAAAGCCCTGATTTTTATGCTTTAGTTTTTACCTTTTAATTTGTTCTTGTGTAATGCTGAATATTTGCTATTGTATTCTTACTTGTTTATATTAGATTTTAGTTTTGTGAGGATGATTTGAAAGCTGTTAGACATGAGAAAAGCCTCAAAAAATTGGTGTAAGTTCAATCTCTTCCTAGAAGGGGAAGTATCATGAAGAATGAAGCATTGTTTTTTCATTCGTGGGCAAAGAGAAATAAATAAATGAATCCAGGGAATTTAGGACATCACAATACCTTTTTTAAATCCTTCCTTTTCTTTCTTCTTTTGGGAGGGAAGAGCATAGAATTTGTTTATGCTATATAAAGGAACACTGTAAATCTGGAAGGTGTAATTGATGATAACTTTGATAGATTATAAAATCAAATATATTTTGATATTTGAATTATGTGATTGCATTTGTATGTGAAGTGTTCAGAAGTACAGTGGGCACCTCTGATGTCTGTGTTTTGTTGCCTAATTAATCATCTTGTTAGAGGAACTTCGGGAGAGGGTGTTAAATGTTCTGCATTTTGTATAAAATAGTACTTTATTAGTGAAATACGTGGAATGAATGTTTGAATTCCATTTTGTATTGCACATTAATGGTGCACTGCTCATTGTAATTGTGAGTTCATGTAATGGCAAGGTGTTATGCCTGTGATAACCTGCACCTAACAGAAAATATGTATTTAGATTATTATGTCATCCCTTTTTTTGCATTTTGATTGAAGGGCTCATCCCCTCACTCATGGTAGTTACTTATTATGGTAGTTACTCATCATGGTAGTTACTTATCTGAGAATAATTACTTAATCTCTGTTGGAGTAAAACAGTGGTTAGTGAGTAACAAACTCACTTTTGAAATACAACATTTGTAACCTTGCTATAGGAATTATATTTTGTCAGAGAACTAGAAAGACACATTCCATAGCCTGTAGACCAAAAATTTCTTAAGAATACATGTAGCATGTTTCCCTTTCTCTTGGATCCTTTCTGGTGTTAAAACTACCAAGCAGCAGTGGCAAAGCCGTATATCCTCTACTAATGGAGAGTGATTTGCAGGTTATTGTTTGTGGTTTTGGCTAGTAATAGTGAGTAATCTTTAGGTAGAATTTGTAGAGAGACTTTGTTGCATTTCAGTATGAGTTTTCTGTGTACTTTTCTCACATTCTCTTATAATTTGGTAAGTAATAGTTTGCTCCTTTGTATTTTTCCCATTTGAAGAACAATCAGTATCATTATTCGGTTTTTGGTAAAACTTTAAATCATTAGAGACTGGAAATTATTTATCAGGCAGGTTCTAGTAGAGCCTGAAATAGAATCCAGGGCCTTTGTGACCTGTTTACCTGATGAAGTACAGTTTTTTGTATACTTTTAACCATAGTCATCTCTACAAGTAGAGTTTGCTAATGTTAGAAATACCTCTTAATAAAAAGGTAGACAGAATCTCTTGCCTTCATCATGATTCTAATAAAGAAAAACCAGGCCAAATAAGAGGTTGGTAAGTCTTTGACATCTACATTCTCATATACATATATATATATATACACACATATATATGTGTGTATACGTATGTATGTGTATATATGAAAGAAACAAGTAGATCCTAAATATTTATGTATATAGAGCTGGTCTGCCTATACAGCTGAAGGGACTCCAAAGGCCTGTAGTTTTCTGAGTTTACAGGAATTGTGTAAAAGTAAAGGGCCATGTGCCCCTCCATGGATTCACTATAAGGAGTTATTAGGCTAAACCTTGTACACACACTTGTTGCACCAGGCAAATGGGAAGAAGTTAGTGATTGTCATTGGGTAAATGGTGTCAATTTGGGAATGGTAAATTTGGGCAAAGGTGCTATTTCTCAGTAATCCCACTTGACCTCCAAATCACTTTGCAAAATTGCCAGTAAGTAGAAATGGATAGAAAAATTGGATCTCAGTGTTCCGCTGGCTACTACTGAAGGAATAACTAGTGTTTCATATTTCTATGTATTACGTTAGATGAAATACTTTTCTAAAAATTGAACATCAGTGTTTTGGTTGATATTCTTCATTAGTGTAACTGGTAAGACCTAACTATGTTTCACTGTCTGCAAGGTAGCTATTATTTTTCTTTTTTGAAAAATATATCCAGAGTGAAAAACAATCCCTCTACAAAACATTAAAGGTAACATAGCCTTTTTTCAAGTGGGGTTTGTTTAGTTTTGGTTTTTTTAGGAAGTGTATCATCAGATATAGTACTGCTGTCTCACAACAGCTGGGAAATTACAACTTTAGAATCACCATTTCTGCAAATAGTGTAAGAATACTTTTCCAAATGAGGAACTAGAATTTTTCAGCGAAGCTGCTGAACTTATGCTGCACTAGAAACAATGGCAAATTTTCAAGAAGTTGAGGACTCTCCTTCATAGTTGTGTTACATCTGGCATTCTAGATTTGTTTTGTGTGGCCAGTCACTGTAGAATGAATATAGCAAGAGCAAGTAAACTGAATAACAAAAGGGGTTTTGACCACCCTGTTTATGACTTTGGGAGCATTGAGTTTGTGCCCTTTATGCCCGATAGTGCTCTGTGAAAAGATGTGGAGTGTGACTAAGAAGCAAAACCAAGATCACAACATTTATTTTCCTCCCTTCTTGATTTCTGTCCTGGTTGAAGGTCTTATCACTGCTACAAATGAATATGAGGACAATGTAGGGAACTCCTGAAGTGTGATACTGTAAAAGATGGAATCAAATCAGCTTAAATAGGGAATTTTTAGAACTAAATTTTATGTTCAGTGCTTAATAATTGATGTAAAGAGAAAACAATAACTTGCTACCTTAGAGATTTAGAGAGCTCTTAAATTGCATCAATGAACCAAGACATACTTCATCAAAAAATCAAAGATTAAATATGACAGTATTGACATTTTTAGCATACCAGAAAAGGAGAAAAACAATGAACAACATTTCTTTCAGGACTCACTTGCATGTCGCAGGTGAAAATGACATAATTAAAATACATTGAGACAGAAGAAGGTCATAGGTTTCATTGAAATCAAAGTGAATTTTTCAAGTACAATTTCATATTAAATGTTAATTTAATAATTTAGTGGAGATCAGTGAAAGGTCAGTCTGGAATGCAAAGGGTTAAAATGCTGAACAGTGACCTGAACAGGGAGTTGTTGTGTCTCTGAATCCCAGACATACTTTATTAGGACAATCCAGCTGGTTTTCTATTTCTATCTCCTCATTATCAACACGCTTATGGTATGGCCTCTTCCCCCTCACTTCCAATGCCAAGAATTTGGCAGGGACACCATGTGAGGAGGTCAGAGACTGATTGAGAGGAAAAATGAAGTTGAGACTGCAGCAGAGATGCAGAAGGAGTGAGTCCAGTCGGTGAAGTGCTAAGGTTTTTTTTTGTTTGCTGTATGGAGACTACCAGCAGAAGTTTTTGTTGTTTTTTTTTTCTTGCGAGCAGTGATTACAGCTCTGTGTGAAATTAAACTACTGACAGGAGGTTTTGTTTTCTTCTTACTGAAAATGGTGTAAAATAACAGTTAAGCTTAAGGAGCTGCATATGTAAAATCAGTAGAAAAATGAACAAAATTGGATATTTGCTTTCTTCATAATGTTTGGCATCTTTTGTATATTTTAAGAAGAAAGAAGCTGAAATTGTAGCATATTTCTTTGGAAAAACAAAGATTTATAAATAAAAGCCTCATAGTGTTAAATTGCTTTATGTGTTGGATCAAGCTTTCTCTGCTGAGAGAAGAAAACAATCTCCAGCAAACGTGCAAAGGAAGGAAGTGGGAGGAAAAAAGTCTCACACATTTCCATAGTTTCCATTTAAAAATATGTAAAAATATCACTGCCTTGTGACACATAGTTTGCATCAACAGGTATATCAGTTTAGTATTGATATTGATGAAACTCTTTGCATGATTTGTATTGATTAAAGAGAAAATAAATTTGATACTTTTTGTACCAAAAACCATGGATCAAAGCAGATGGAGAAAATGTAGAAAGATTTTCTATAGAAGTTCAATTCCTGTTGGTAACAGACTTATTTGTATTTCTTCAAGACAATATGCAATGCTTCATTTCAGTTTGATATGGATTATCTCAAAATTGATCTGTGGTTAATACTGTACTAAAAAATATCTTTGGTTTTCATTGTTTTCCTGGCATTTCCCTTTAACATAATGGAAAAGTGTCTGAATAGAAAAGTGAGTTAATTTCTTGTGTGTGCAGGGAGATACAGATTTTGTAGTTCTGACATTCCTGTAATTCCTATCAAAACAGATAGAGATTGTGTCCATAAGGACTGGTAGGATTTAGTCTTTGTCAGATACTTGATTTCCAGTTTTTACACAAATATTATGTATTTATTACAAATAGATGTCAGTGGTGGTCTCTGCATTTCTGCTGTGGGACTAATGCTGATGTTTGACCACGTGTTGCAGTTTCAAACTCTAAGAGTAAATGATTTCTCAGTGTCTGTGTTCAAATCCCAATTTAGTCCTGTGACATGAGCCATGTGGTTTAGGGATTGTGACCCTTAAAAGATGTCTAAAGAATATGTTGACTGTGTTAAAAGAAGAATGCAACATTCCTAGAAGGCCTTGATGCTTAAAAGTTCCAAATTTCTTGTTAAACTTTAACCAGAAATTTAGCTTTCTAAACTACACTGGAAGAATATTGTCCTGACTAGCATACTGTCATGAATTTCTTAAAAGTGCTAGTGGTGGTGGTGTTTCGAGTGCATGGGAAACCCAGCACTGAAAGGAAGCAAAAATGCCTGATTTAGAAACAGAGACCGGTGGGGGGCTGGGGTATGGGATGGGAAGGGATAAGGGAGTGAGAGAGACTTATTTTGCTGAAAGGATGAAGGAAAAGAAACAAAATTCCTCTCATTGGTAAATTCAGGTACCTCCTTAATTGAACAATGTGAGCACACAAGCAGGGTGCAGATAATAGACAAAGGAAAAAATAAAGGAATTCACTCTGGGCTGGGATTAGAACCTGGGGATTTCCAGATGTGGAGAATGATTTATACTTAAAGAACCTATTCCTCTTAATGAAGGGAGAACTGTTTACTTGAGTATAGAAAATATTTCTGTGTTCATTCCTAATTTTTAAAGTACTATTTATGCTTTTATTTTTATAATATTCACAATAAACTCCTGACACTTCTGCCCCCTCATAACAGACACCTAACAATGAAGCAGCTTCAATTAAGAAGCAGAACATCAGCCTCTGGCATCTTACTCTGTTGTTCCATCTTTTTTGCTAGGGAGAATTCATTTGTTTCTTAATTAAGAAAAACACCAATAGCATGAAAAATCTGCTTATGGTACCTGAATGGTAATTAGGTGAAAGGTAAAAAAGAAACACACACATACATTCCAGTAGCAGCCAAAATGAACTTGAGCTGATAAAAATGAACTAAACTACCCTTGCATAAATCGAGGCTGAGAGAAGTGTACAGTCATTATGGCTAAGACAATATGCAAACTATCTTCAAAGAAATCAAATTGCTAGAGTGTTTTCATTTGCATGTATTAACTATTAACATAATGAGGAGAAGTGACATTGGACCCGGATTGTGTGTCTGCTTGGATTGATAACTCTACCGCATCTGCAAACAGGCGCCCAAAAATCAGCCTAGTAGTCAGATCAGTGTTGAACTCTGAAGTGTGTATGGTTTTTTGGGGGCTTTTTTTACTGTTTGTTTGTTTCTTTTTTTTTTGGTTTGTTTTGTTTCTTTCTTTTTTTTTTTTTTTTTTTTTTTTTTGTGAGTGCTGTGGATTTTTTTAATATCTGGAACCCAGAACAACCTGCTGGGATGTGGAGCGCAGTCTACCTTTTATTTTCATTCTTTTTAAATGTGATTCTTCTGCTACAAGCACTTACTTCATACTTTCAAGGTAGATATTAATTTTGAACTTTTTTCCATTATGTGTGTTCCCCCTTATATAGAAAGCTGACTGTTACTGTATGTTAGTTGGGAGTTATTGAATGTTTGTGTAATTACTCAGTGTTTTTTTTTTTCCTTCAGGACTGTTCTTGTATATCAAAATGTCCTACTTAATATCAAAATGTCAATTACTGTGCTCATATAGAGAGAGAAAGCTTCTAGAACTCAGACTTTGGAAAAGTCAGTTAAAATATATTTTATGTGATTATTTAGAACAACAGCGGGCAATGTTTGTGATTGCAATTGTTACCTGCTTGCGTATTGGGAGTAGATTTAAATTGTCAATTGACATAGTATATAAGAACTTCAGTAAATATAGCAAGTTCTTTTGTTTGAAGAAAAAATAGAAATAATTACAAAAACTGAAGATTTTTAAAAAAATATTCATAAAAGAAGGAAGCTTATAGCCTAAATGCAATTTTTGTCCTGATTCTCTTTGCCTTAAATCTTTGCAAAGGGAAGTTACTTCTTGATATTATAGATCAAAATTGCTAAAAGAATGTAGTTTTGGAAGAAGGTGGAATGGGATGGGAAACAGCCACATGTGGTTCTTAAAAATTCAGAATTTATATAATTTGCGTAATCTGGGAGGAATTTATAATTGTTATGTTGTGTCTAAATATACACACATGCAGTGTTTTTGTGTGATTTGTATAATTTCCTATTCTTGTTCTTGAAGATTGTGACAAAAGAGTAAGTACTTTTGCATTGCTGGAAGGAGCACATAAAAATTTCATCTGTGAATGTCAACCCTTCTTTCAAGAGGGGAGGAATTCCCATGTGGTTGCTTGAGCACTGGATGCATCCGTCTGTTCACATAGCCCAGGAGTCATACTCCAGTCTGAGAGGTGAATTATGTGAAAACTTCTGTTTTTGAAAAGAATATTCTCAAGGCAGCCTAGTATGGGCTGCATCTGTCTAAATAGTGGTTTACATGTTTAAACTTGATACCATAAACAACATTTTGTTTAAAGAAGAACACACCGATCTATAATAAATGTAACACAATAACACAAACTTTCTTCAGTTAATAGTAGCTCAGAAAGCAGGTTTAATCCAAATAATTTAATTTTTTAATGTACTCAAATGTTCAGTAATTTCCAGAGTTCTTTGGAAACGGACGTTGTAGAATTCTGATCACAATTTTTTATTTTAGGTGGCTGAATTTTTATTTTTACTTTATAACTAAGAGGTATGATCAAGGAAGAAAAACTGAAAACAAATATTTTCTCTTAGGAAATTTGTGAAAGTTAGAGTAGGATCCTCCACAGTTCATATGGGGCATGTTCTAGTCTTGAAACTGTTTCAGCCTCAAGTTTGAGAATTAGCATATGAGGAGCCATACTGCAACTTGTTACTCCTTTTGTCCTTGGAAGAGTAATATAAGAAAATCTCTACAGTGTAGGAGTGGAGGTGAAAGTGCCAAATAAGAACTTGTTGGGTACAAATCTGCTGTAATGGCCTGTTCTGGGTTTCTGTAGAGTAGAAGACTTTGTGAAGGGTAATGGGAATTTCAGTTTATTTCTACCCATTCAGTTGAAATTTCCTTTTAATCTTACCTTAAAATTCATTATGCTGACTTTTATAGAGACTATCCTGGTATCATGGATCATGTTACAAAAAGCCAAAGCCAAACAACCCAAACATAGAAAAAATTAAAAACTTCATGTAGATATATTTTATTTGATATCATTTGATACCAATATTTATCATTCTATCATTTATATCACTATTAGATGCCCAAAACAATGTAACAACATAGCACAAACTAACAAGTTAGTAGTTTGTGCTATGTTGTTACATTGTTTTGAGCATCTAATAGTGATATAAATGATGTAATTATAAATATCAGGATGCAGACAGGAATTAGCTATCTCAGGGACTAGAATATATGACTGCCTTTCAGCTTTGAAATAAAAGTGGAATTTTAAGTATCATAATATAGTTAGAAATCTATTGTTTCTCTGTATCCATCTCATACATAAGTCAGATAGAAAATGTTGTTTTAAATGCACTTCCATTTAATATTTTAAAATAATTGAACAAGAGACAGGTATTTCATATTAAAAAAGTCTGTACAGATTTTTCCATATGTAAAGCTTGAATTTATTGAAGAAGTCTAATAACCATTAAATTTTTCTCAAATATTCAAATTCTCATTTGCATAAAGTCCCAAAAGGAAGCATCTTCTCATTAATTCCCATAGGATAAGGAGTAAGTGTTCATCCTTGTGTATCAGCAATTTCATTTTCCATTTTTCAAATTGAGAAATTAGACATCTTAGAAACAGTGTGAATGTACATGTGTGCTTAGTTGGAGGATTAATGGGAGGATTCCAGAGAGTCTGCTCCGAAGAAACTAAGGGAAGTTTTAAGATCTTGTATGTCTTACTGAGTTTTGGGATTGATTTGGGGGGAGGATTCCATCCCTTCCTTTTTCTCTTTCCCCCTCTAGTATAGAATCCTGAGTAATTTTGTTTGTTAGTATTTATGTCCTAGTTATATGGGGATACTAAATTTCAGTAGATATGCCCTAATTTGTAGGCTTCATTTTCTTTCAGAAATAGAATTTTATGTGAAATAGTTTATCAGTGCATTTTTGGATATTATACAGGAATTTCAATGGCCTGGCTTTAATGAAAAGAGGTATTTAAGGCTTACTCATTTCTTAGTGCTATCCTAGTGTCTTAGGCAGGATTGATATACCACAAATACTATCTGGAAGACCAGATCCAAATAGGAAAGTTCTTGGTTTTAGTATCTACTCTTTTGTTTATGAAAGCTACCACACTTGTCAAAATGACCTACTTCACCTTTTAGAAGCTCTATGCTGTTTCTACTTGTGATTTCTGGCTTTTTGATGCCTGGATAGGAGGAACTGTTGAGAATATTTAAAGTCTGCCTTTTTTAAATCTGATGCTTTTTGCAGACATCAAAGTCCTCAACTGTTTCTTTCAATCAAATGGGAGCAGCAGATATAACTGTATGGCAAAGTCTTTTGTACCTTGGAAGTCAGTGGTGGAACTTGGCTTAAGGCACATATGATAAGCTCAAGCTGGCTACCCATTCATGTCTAATGATACTCCTCTTCTTCTTCACAGTGACATAGCTCTGGAAATACTGTAATGGCATAAAGAATCTCTTTCCATTTACTGAAAGAAGAAAAATATTTTTATGATTGTATAAGTCTGTTAATGTTCTTAAAATAGCATTGTAATTCAAGTAAAGTATAAGAATTATAATGACTGTAATGATAGTAATAGAATTATTAATATTTTTATAGTTGGATTTATATCCATACTAAATAATCCCCTGTGGAAAGGGAAGAAATAACCATAAAGTTGTCATCTTCAGTGAGAAGGAAGGGTCAATACTAGGGTGGTAGATCTGTGGATTTACCTGTTCCTTACTCCTGCTTTGAATAAACGTCCATGTGCGAACAATGTAGCTATGCTGTGTGGTTTCCTGTTGGCCTTGAATGTAATAAAAAAAAATTAATTTTCCGTAGTGTATATGATTTTCTTAGAGAAAAATTGTCATATGAGTCTACAATCTGAAATTTGAATTTCGTTTAAAATATTTTTTGTTTATAATATTTTAAATGTTTTGTTACCATTTTTCCATGAAGGAAGAGGGATGGCATGCCTGCTGGGAAAAGTTTTAGTAGTGGTGCTAAAATGTGTCATGCTTATCACACAGAAATGAAATTTGAACTCTGTGTTAATTGTAATTTTCGTAAGAAAGCTCCTGAAGGATTTTCAGCACACGTTTGGCTATGATTATGTACACCATTGGGCACCATTTATATACAAGTTTGCTGTGCTGCTTTGAGCAATGGTGGTACTTATTTGGGTAGTCTTCTGTCAATACCTCCCCTTGTCCACTAGGTTTGATTTTTCTTTTCTTTTTTTTTTTTTAATTTTTTTTAGCTATTAAATCTATTTTGCCAGGAGTACCTGAGATTCAGTGACAGGCACATTGGTCTTTATTGAGGTGCATGTGGATTTCGTTGATTTTGTTTACTTGGTTTTGGTTTTTTTTTGTTGTCACTTGGGGTTTTTCTTTGTTTTCACTTTGTTTTGGTGTTTTTTTTGTGGTGTTTTTTGGTTATTTTTTGTTTAAGCATCTCTTAAGAAAGGATATTTCCCCTGTGGTCCTAGAGGGACTTTCAATGAACTTTCTGAGAACCTCTGTCCCTTTAATGTTCATTATCAGTTTCCTGTCTTCTTTTCATGATAGATGTCAGAATAAGAGTAAACCCTAGCAATCTTGCAGAAGGATTATGTGGAACATTACTGCAGAAACCAACAAGACATTTATAAATTAGAACATAAATAATGTTGGATTTTGTAGTCATGAAGTTCAACTTCTGCTTCCCCCTATCTGCACTCTCAGTGCACTGCACTGGATGTGCCAGTCAGGATATTACATTGAAAAAGGAGGGGGAAAAAAAGAAATGTTGCAGTGGGAATGTCAAAAGGGCATGTTAAGTTGAGATGATCTTCTTAGGAATTTTTTTAGGAGAGTAATGATCCTAAATTCTTCGTAGGCTTAGCCTCAGTACTCTTTCTGCATATATTCCAGTAAGCTACAGTGCAGTCTGTTGTCATAGTCTGTAGACAGTATTGTTGAGCCTGTTGAGGCATACCCTGATAGCACATGTGTTCGTCTCCAGATATTAGAAGCAAAAAGGAGCCTCAATATTTAGACCATGTCAAAAATTATCTCTCCTGGTGTTGTGATTTCACAAAGATATTAAATGTGTTACTTGCATAAATTTTCATTGGTTTCAATTTCCAGTGTTCTTTAGAGAACATGACAAGAATCACTACCAGTCTATTTTGCTGTGTCTTAAATTTTGAAATTTAATCTCAAAGAACAAATAATTCATGGGTCTTCATCTTCTTGTACTAGGTGATTACTGCTGTCATGTTTGTGAGGACATTTGCTGAATTCTTTTAGCTGACACCAGCTGCTGATCATGTTGGATGTTCTTCGAGTGCAACCTGCAGATGAGACTGAAACCACTGCTTATGAGCAGTGGATGTTCTTTATGTCTTAGGGATGTAAGAGAATTTTATGCAGAATAGGGTATAATCTTTCTAATTTTACTTCTAAATAAATAAGAATAGCCATCTGTCTCATTTCCTTTAAGACATAATGCAAGATGATTTTCTTTCTTATATCATTCCTGCTTATTGTGGGGTAAAAAAAAATCCCACATTAAATTTGGGAAACAAAGACCAAAATGAAATAAAAATTGGCCTGCCTAATTTTTACTTTTTTAAAAAATAATTTTTGCTAAATTTTTCAGATAATGGCCTGATAGGAAACCAAAGATACCAAATTCAAATAGAATTAAGATACTATTAAAATCATGCTTTTAATTTTTTTTTATTTTAGATTATTATTTACAACTTTGTACATATAAATAACTTTATACATATAAATAAGAGGAATGAGAACTTTTTCCCAAATCCAGTGATGACATAGCTTCATTATAAATACCTTTCTAGTGTGGCAAACATTAACCCTTTGAAGCACACACAAGTCTGAATTGGACTGAGACTCACAAGGCATTTGTCATACATTCTGGAGATAAAAAGAGGAATGGAAATCTTGTGAAGGGTTCACAAGCAGTAGGTCCCCAGGGATACCACTCTTTCCTTACAACATGGATAAGCTGTATATGCAGTTAGTTCTGAGAAAAAAAAACAAATGATACCCTGATCAGTCACTTCAGCTCACCTTTCTCCCGTGTCTGGGGATTCAAGCCCACCATAAACTGTGTGCTGGTAAACTGTGCAACTGGTCCTGTGTCATAACTCTAATATGCAAGCAGTACTTGCTGTCTAAAACAAATGTGTCCAAACACCCTTCTTAAGCCACTTCAGTGCAGCTGTAGTCATGCTTTTCAAGCCTTATGCTGTAAAAGCACTACACTTTGTTATGAAAGCTCTTAAGAATCTATTTTCACTGCTACAGAGAAGTGTGTAAATTCGTAGTCTGAAAGACAATAAAGCTTGTAAAAACTGAAGGATCACTCTAGAAATGCCCAGTGCTGTGGTAATTTTTGTAAAAATGAGAAATTCATATCTGTTTACTTTTGGCTTTATGATTGTAGGATAAAATTACTTTTTCCAGGAGTAGATGAGCACATGTGCGAGGAGAACGCTGAAACCAAATCCATCCAAATGAAATCTTGTCATTTTAAGGAAGATCTAATAAAAGGCAATAACAGGTTTTTGGGTTGAGGTTACAGTTCTAAGTGGACTGATAAGTCACATTTAAGTGGTTTATCAAAGCGATTGAATATATTTGATAAACTTATATAAATGTACCCTAGTTTTGTCTTGCTATTTGAGTATTAATGTTCTGCTAGGAGATATATAAAGTATTGTCCTAAAAACTTATAAATAGCTAAAAGAAAAAGATTGGGAACCATCGGTTTGTAGTTGACACAATAAAACTATTTGAAATTGCTGCAAGTATTTAAAATGTTTTTGCTAATGCATTGGCTCCCAGCAGTAAGAATGGTTCAGCTAGCAGGCTAGGTAACAGGTTACTAGCCAGAACTGGTTAGTTACCCATGCTATGTGCTAATCAGGGGTTAACCTGTGAGCTCAAAAATAAGAGGTGGAGAGAGATGACTTAGGATATTTGGTATGAAAAGGTAGCTAATAATTCTTCTGACTTTTGGAGGAGGGAATGTGATTAAGAGACGCTAAATAGAAATCCATACAAAACCAGTTCCGATTTTTGCAGGAGGGAATGTGATTAAGATATACTAAATGGAAATCCATACAAAACCAGTCAAATTGTTAAAATATTCAAATATGCCGTACTGTAACAAGAAAGCACTGTAATGTACTGAAATCAGCAATAGAACAGCTGTGTTTTAAAGGACAGTACTTTGAATGTCACTTGACAATTTGCTTTCAATTAGAAGTAATTTACAGGAAGATGCCCACAAGCTAATCTTTACAGGATAATTAAGTTCCATTTTCTTTACTTTTAATTAAAAAGCAGAAAAGATTTAGCTGATCCATAAAAAATGTTCTGTTTAAACATTCATCAGACTTCACACTCCTTTTTTTTTTTTGTTATTTGTTGTAGCAGATGTTATCAAAACTGCAGTCTGCTCTGTTTTAAACCCAGTATATTTGGGAAGTGAAACACAAGTTGCAATAGGCGTGTACAGCTGAGGTATGATCATTTAGCTTCTCTGTGTTTGAATAGCTCTAAAATGATATCCATACTCTGGGCTTTAATCTTGCTCCTTCCATTGCTTGCCGTTGTGGTGAGAGAAAGCAAAGCAGATGAACAGCTCTGGGGATGCTAATTTTCCTCTTGCTTTCCTAATGCCACTAAAACCTGAAGTCTAAATGTAAAGATGAAACAAGTATCTTTGTCATTGAATTTGCATGTTAGCATAGTTGTCTGCATGCCTCTAGAATCGATGAAAAGAAGATAAAATAAATTCCTTTGCTGATTTCACATTGAATGTAAAAAGTAAAATAAGGTGCAGCTTATACCCAAATGTCTGAACACTCAAATTCTTTTACTGGACTGAGTTAACAGTGTTCTTAAGGAGGAGAGATATTATCTCTTTTTCCCAGATATTCCTTCATCACCTTTTCAGATTTTAAGAAATGGAAAGAAATTTAGTTCTAGATTTTAATTTTTTCCTGTGTGCTGTGAGAAAGTCTACATAAAAAATTGATGCCCCAATACTTTTTAAGAGTGAGATCTAATTATTTTTTGGTTTACAGCTCAGTTACTTCAATGAACCTGTGAAATGTTATGTAACAGGGCCATGATCTTAACAAAAATACCTGAATGCTTGTGTTGTCTGAAGCATATTCTTTATAAATGTTTAACTCAGAACTGACCAAGTTTGCATAATCACATTTGAACTGAGAATAAAACCATAGAATCATTATGGTTTATATTGAAAGGGACCTCCAGAGATCATTTAATTCAACCTCCAGCTCAAACCAGCACCTTGTTAGGTAAGGTTCCCTGTCAAATTTTTTATTATCTCCAGGGTTGGAGCTTTCACAACCTCTTTTAGCAACCAGTTCTGCAGTTTTACTATCATCACTGTAATCTCATTTTCCTTAGTATTTAATCAAAATTTCCTTTGCTATGTCTTATGTCTGTTGTGTCTTATCCTATCTTTTTGCACCTCCAGGGGAAGTGTGGCTTTGGTCCTCTGGACCTTCCCGTTAGGTATTTAGAACTCTCTTTCTAAACCTGAGCATCTCAGCTATCTTGTTTTTCCCTTGTCATAGTCCCATGTCAGTCTTGTGCTCCTCTGTCAGACTCACTCCAAAACCATCTAGGTCTGTCATGTACTGGAAAATTCCAGACTAGACATGGCACTTAAGATCTATTGCTGAGCAGAGGGGAATAATCATCTCAGCCTGCTGTCTAGACTCTTGCTTACATCCGTGGATGTGGTTGGCGTTTGCTGCTGCAAGGGCTCACTGCTGATTCATGCTCATGCAGCAAAGCTGTTTTTCAGTACATTTGTCCCCAGCCTGTACTGGTACCTGGGGTTTATCTGTCCCAGAAGTAGAGTTTAGGATTTGCCTGTGCTGAACTTCATGTTTCTGACAACCCAGGTCTCCTCTGAGTAGCAGCCTTGTCTTTTAGTGTGTCTTCATACCTCCTACCAGTTTGATACAATTTCAAATTTGCTGAGGACACTGTTCTGTTGTTCAAGCCATTAATGGAGATCTTAAGCCATATTGACCCCTCAGGGATGCCTTTAAGTCAGGAACTCCAGGTAGATATTGTATCAGTCCTTTAAGGCTGGTGATCTAGCCAGTTTTCACTTTATAAGACCAAAAATGCAACCCATACATTAGGAGGTAAATATTCTTAAAACATTTTAAAGCTTTTGAAAATGAAGGTGCTTGATATATGTCTTTTCCCATAAATTAATACTAGAATTACAATATTGAAACACACTGAATTGTTCTGTGTTGCAATTATTGAATTCTTTTATTGAAATAAAAGTTTTTAGATATTTCAAGGTCTAGAGTTGCTGTTCAGTTAGCAGATAGATTAACAGAAACTTTGAGTGGTTATGGATTTAAACACAATTTTGTGCTTAATAGACCTTGACATAATTAAGAATACAATAAAACAGTTTTTGATGAAGTTAAGAGTAGTCAACATGGTCTGTAAAAAACATGGAACCAACTTCCCAGAAATCATTCTCAAATTGAGCTTTGTGAGAATTCAGCATTCAGAGCTTGTCTTGCTTGAAGAAAATCTCTTACCTTTTTAAGCTGTGCTAGTGAACAGCGACCTGTCTGTGCATAGATATGTTTTTAGAAAACATTTAATATAAGCTATTCAAATGACTTTAGCTATCACTTCCTTCAGTTTTAACAGGTTTTTACAATTACAACTTGTAATTTCACTTACAGAATTCTTTCCAGCACTATTAAGAGGCAGAAGGAAGTAAGAAAATAATTTGTTGTTGTAATTGGGATTCTTGTGGGGGTTTTTTTATAAATGTCTAAGCATGTTTACTTTCATCAAAAGGCTCATGGAAAAATTAAGATACACTTATGAGTTACATTTTTAAAAGGCTAGAAGACTGTATGGAAATAAATTGGAACGTGCTTGTTTGCAGAAGAATCAATTCATAAGCAGTTTAATAGACATCTTATGGTCACTCTTAATGTAAAAGTCTTCAACTGTCTGGTTGTTTGGCATCCAAAGTTAGCTAATTATATAGATTCCTCTCTGGGAAAGAAAATACACAATTTTAGAGGGTGATTAATTTTTTTTCAGTTTTACACCCTGCTTCAAAATTTGCCTTAAACCTGAATTCTACTGAGAAAGAGAGTGCTGACCTCTTCCTTTTGACTATTAGTTCTAATGGCTGTTCACATATGGCACAAATGTTTGTGTGTCAGTAGAGCGAGCTGAGGGAAGAAACTGTTCCAAGTGAAAACTACTTTCTCTCACCATTCGCCATGGTTCAGTTTTAATTCAAGTAAATTTCTTTAACTAGTTCACCTGATAGCCACAGAAATACTTTTGCTAATCCAAGAAGGAAGACAGCATGACTTTAAGAGCAAGCAGAAGGGGTAGGGCAGCCTGTTTTGGTAATGTGGCCTGCTGGTGTCAGCATAAGGAGATAACACCACTACACTGCTAGACAGCTGTTTTAGGATGGAATCACTCTGGGATACTCAAAAATTATGCTCTGCTTTGGTTAAAATAATAGGTAGTGATATGTAAGTACTGTAGCAGATATACTGGTTGCTCATTGTTTATACTAATATTGCAAAAGGCAGAATACTGTCTGTCTTGAATGAGGGTTTTGTATCAGAGACAGCTGCAACATTTTTTTCCTTACATGCCTTAGAGCCTCTTTACTTATGTACACACTTATGTAAGCGGACTTTCTGTGAACACTTTTCTTAAAGATATTCTGATTCTTTCCTCATGAGTAAAGAATACAGGCTTGAACTCAGATTAGTGTAAGAAATTATATTCTTTAAATATTTGCTTTAGAACGATAGAACTAGATAGAACTGAACTGTTAAGTCTTTGTGATACTAGTTCCCTTTGACTGTAAAACTAATAAATAGAATACTATTGCTTTTCTATGACTGTACAGAAAACTTAGTTATACTTAGCAATGTAAAAACTTATTCGTCCAATATTTGGTTACTTTTTTGTAACTGGATAATCAGTGAAGCTTAACACTATGGGGCATTAAGTCATAGTCCTGAGATGGGAGTCTTGATGGATAATTTGAGATATATTCTGATCCATTAATACTGTGAATATAATTTGGGTTAAAGTGTTCCCAGTTACTTCATTAGTGAAGTTAATATGATTTGCTTTGATGGACAGGGAAAACATGATAATTTGCAAAACTGAAAACAAAATAGTAAAAAATGTTCCTGCGTTTAACCCAGAAAGGTGTAGATAGTCTATTTTATATTCTAAAATTAAGAGATGTTAAAATTTCAATGATGTGTCACTGAAATGTCATTTCAAGGTGACATTTTAGCTGTATGACTGTAGCATAGTTGCCTGAATTTCCATGCTGAACAACTTTCCCATTTAAAAAAATATTTTGCTTAGCTTCAGTGATTTGTACTTAGTCTTGTAAATTCAAAGATACTGTTGAATCAAAAACCAAAATATTATTTAAATTATTTTCGATAAGTGTTAGCTAACTATTAAATGTAATTTTTTCTTGCTTCTACTTCTTTTCTTCCCACAATCAATTTTAGATCAGAATTTTAAGGGTTTTGATGACATGTATATCTCTCCTGTTTCATTATGAAGGCCACGTGTGCTGAGGACAAAAAAAGAAATTATTATTCATAAAGTAAATTTCCATCCTTTTGTTAAATGTACTTTGTACAGTATTTTAAAATTATGGTACAAATGTCTAAAAGCATCACTTTAGAGACAGGGGAGGAAAGGGTGCTAATGGAGTTCAGACAAGTAGTAATTAGCTATATCAATAAATAAGACAATTTAATAAATGACTTAGAGCGAGGAGGAGTAAGTTGCTTAACAAATAATTGAAATTTAAATTATGAACAGAAAACCAAGGTGTAGGCAGAGGAATGTGTCTCAGAAGAAATGTATGTAGTTTCATATTAACTATGATATGACATTAAAAGATATTACAGTAACTTATATTATTTAATAGTATTATTCCAGTATTAAAATATTAAACCCATGTGCCTGAGAATATTGCAATATTCTAAAAATCATATTTCTCAACCCCAAATATAGTTAATCTTAAGCATTGAAAATATGCAGTTTTGACACAAGTAGACACTTAGTGAGTTTGTGAGAATCCAGAAAGCTGAGGAGGGACTGGAAAGATTTTACAGTAATAGTTCTCTCTTTTGTGTAATATTCAGCCATTTCACCTCAGATTTGCTTTGCTTTAGAAATTTTTCTGAATGCACAAAAGCAGTCAGAAATGTTTTTTTATATGTGTGTAGAATGGGGAAATGATATGAGGAAAGGGGAGAAAAGAAGCTGTCTGGGGAAGTGAAGTTGTCTGCGTGTAGCTTAAGGAAACGCAGCGCAAAGTATTGGAAAGACAGGACAATTGACGAAGTTGCAGTTAATTTTTACTTGGTCTGCAAACTGTTGCTATTGTTTCTCAAATTTAATTATTCAGTTGCAGCTAGAAATATAACCCAGAATAATTTATTTATTATTGTAGTTACCTCAGTATTTTTACACGAGGGAAGCGATGCTCCCACAGAGTGTGGCATATACCCAGATGTGCTATGGTAATTTTCTTCAAATCTCCTATAATAGATTAGCCATATCTAATCCATTTTATCTTCTACTGAATAAGTGTCAATCCAATACTTACTCTGAAAAACGGTTTTGTACAACAAAAATACCTAAGTGTTTTGGGGAAATGAGTCATCTAGTGTTAACCATCTAAAAAGTAAGCAACTAGCTTGTTCTTTATGCTTTTCTTAGTGGGCACTTCCTGGAAATTGAATTTTACCATGATAATGTAGGTATACAAGAATTAACATGGCATAGGTAAACATAATGCATACATGCATATATACACATTGTAGAGGAAAAGTTGCACTGAGGAGTGAGTATCCAATCTCAAAGTAGCAGTACTCCTGGTCTCTTTCTGAATATGAGTGCTGAAAGGAATTTTTTTTTATTTTTGTAGCACCTTTCATTATCATCAAAAACCTTGAGACCCCATATAAAACAATAAAATAAATGTGATAAATAAATAAATAAATATGAAATATAAAGCAAAGTCCCCAGTATTTTTAAATGGGAAGGAAGTTCAAAGGAAAGGCCATATATCCATACCTTCCAACTCTCCAGAGAAAAAAGATTAAAAAGTGAAATTTAATAGATTTTAGGAGAGAGAGTATTCAGTATTTTCATGCATTCCTCCAGCAACCTTCCTGTAAAGATACAAAATTTGTAAATACTGAGTGGTAGCTAAATGATGATATCCATCAGAATTTGACCCTCATTTGTACTCAAGTTCACGTACCTTCAGGCTTTAAAATTCATCAGAAGTGAATTTCTAATGTTACTTGCAGGCTTACCCTTAAAGGAACACAAGGTGAACATAATATGATGACAGTACATTTGAGGGGCTGGGCTCAAACCCCAAATCCCCCAAGATGTATAGTTCTTTTGGAGAATAGTTTACTTGAAAGTGAAACTAAGATTATGCATCTCTAGTTCTAAATCAAAACTTTCAGTGGGACAGGCACTAAATAGGAACGTGTCTTTTAGTCTCATAACAGGTTGACCACTGTCTAAACCCACCTAAGTTATTTTCAAAGTCGTGAAGAGATCTGTTTTGATTAGCATCGCTTATTGTGGTGTATATGCTGTAAGATGGTGAAAAAGTCAGGAAAAATGGCAAATGGTCAAAATTTAGAACATTTTTGGTGCAATACTGTAGAGACCATAGGAATTCTTGTATTACCAGTATTACAGGATCCCCTCTTGATTCACTAAGTATGTTAGATTTGGAATGAAACTTAAGCAAATAGGTAAAAGCAACCCATCCTCCTTCTCTCTCAGGAAGTCTGAATTTGATATCTTTGTGCCCATGAGAGAAGAACAGTACTTTTATTTTTTTTTTACTACAGACAGCTTATTCAAAGCTCATACAGTCTCTGAAGTGCTGTGGCCTATTAGGTAACAGGCAGATATATGCAGTACTAATAGTTACTGTTGTGTGACAACATTAGGCTCTCAGCCTAATAGTTTCATGGGAATTCATAGATGCAATCTTCTTGGAACGCTTGCTGCCTACCTCATGTTTACTAGAATAGCTGTAGGTTTGATTTAGGTTCCATTTTTGCTGATAGCTGAAGATTTAAGCTGATTCTTAAAAGTAAACCCATACCTGTTAACCAGTTTATGAACATACTCACTTTTCTTTTGGCAACGGTCAAGCTTGACCATAGAAGCTTTCATCTCTGCTGATCTTTAGCTTGTGAACTGAGCCAATGTGCCTTTCATACTGACCTACTGAACAGACAAGTGCTAACTTCAATGATCTGGTCAGAGACCTCAATAAATAGTTTCTACCTTCTGTACCTGGTGTCATTCTGATACAGAATTTTTCATTCTCTGTACTATACAGAGAATGTACTATACAGGAAGATTGGCTGCTCCACAGAAGCCCTGTTTTATTCTCGGTAATGCATTCTGGTATACTTTGTTTTTCTAGAGTTAAAATGAAAACTTTAATAACTTTTTGTCCTAAAGCAAAGCTTCCTGAAAAGGCCAAAAGGTTTGAATTAGGAGCAGTTATGGCTTCTGTTTCTAGTTTAATTGTAACTTAGTTGATTAGCAAGTACTTTGTAACAAGCACAAAATTTCTATGGGTTGATGTTGTTGGGTTTTTGACCTAGCAGGCTAGAACCTGACTGCTTCCTCTGACAGTGTTTGTAGACAAGCTTTATTGTAGATTGGGACTTTCACTTTCAGAGTTTAGCAAGCAGCTCTAGGCCTAATCGTGAAGCTGAGTGAAGACAAGGAACAAACGTTTGTAGTTGTCGGCGGTGACTCCTGTCCTTTCACAAACAGTGGCCAAAACACAATTTATTCACTGGTCTTGAAGACTGTGTCTGGTTCTCATGGTATTTGCTCTGCTTCTGACTTTCATGAATGAATTGGAATTTTCCCTAGGATGTTCGAAGACTGCTCTGTTCTGTCAGAAGAGATAATGAAGAGCTTTAATATTAATGGTGAGACAATGATTCTGACAAACTTGCTTTTATCCTTTGCAGAAGAAAAATGATAAAATGATTGTATCTGCAAATTGAGTAGACTCTGATGAACAAAATTTTAAACAGGTAAAGCTCGCTGATTCCAGGACAGCTGAACAATCAGACAGAAATGTGTGATGCATCATCACATGATCTTATTATTGGTTTGGATTATTTTTCCTCATGGGCATCTTGATTTATTCTGACTCTGATATAAACATGAAGTCTTTTAACAGCATTTGAAGTAAATGAAAATACTTTATCTGCTTCAGCCGATGTTAGGTCTGGTTGTAGTAAATATGAGTATTTACAGTTATGTGATTCAGCACACTTGTTAAACCTTCAGGAAATATCATTAAAGCATAAACCCACTCTACCTACTCTTTATGCTGTTGGTGAATGAACATCTAGTTGGAAAATGTCCAGTTTTTTACTTAGCTGTAATTTATGGATTTTAGTGTACCTTGTTCCTAATTGGTAATATTTTCTAGCTTAGAGTGGAAAGTAATAATAGTTCTTTGCACTTCTGTAATACCCAGTGTCAAAGTGCTTAAAGACATTAATCAAGCAAAGCTTGCTATGTGGCTGTGGGGTTGGTAAGGATTCAATTTCTGGAGTGAAACCATCACTTAGTAAAAGTGTTGTTTACAGGGAAGTTGCAAGCACAGATATCACTCCAGATGTGTTCCTTCTAGGAAGCCTTCTCTCCTTCAATATCTTATGTGCCTGCCAAGTTTTTGACAGATTGGCAGCTCTTTCTTTTTCATCTTTTTTAAAAATAATATTCAGCATTTACAATGTGATACAAATATTATCAGTAGATGATTCCTTTTAAGGACTGAAGCACTGTAGATACCAAGTACAGGTGTCAGAGTTTTAAAAATGTAGGTATCTGCCTCAGCAGGTTACTCTTGAGTCCCTGTGTGAAATATTTTGGGTCACATCCTCCTTCTAGTCTGCAGGAGACCTATGTTTCTTCAGAGGAAGATGAATTACTCTCACACTGAAGAAAGACAGGGTACTTGGTGAGTACTGTAAAATTGCTTCTGAGCTCCATGGAGTTGTCATGAGTCTTGAGGCAGTGCCACACACTATGCCTTTATCCTTGGAGGACCAGGCTGAGATTAGTGACTTACTGGAATATATCTGCCCTCTATCAAGTGACTGCGCTAATGGGGAGGCAAGAACTGTTTTTGCTAGATGTCTTTGGGTCCCATTACTCTTCCACTTTTGGCTGAAATTTGGTCACACTAGAAGCTGTAATCATTTCACTTTTGATAACACAGCCTTTTTGGTACATTCTTGAAATAAAGTGGTGAAACTGAGGCACTGTTTTACATTAGTAGACTTTCTACTATTCTACAACAGCAACTGTGTTATATTGGGTTTTACA
This sequence comes from Climacteris rufus, assembly GCA_013398175.1. Lineage (NCBI taxonomy): Eukaryota > Metazoa > Chordata > Aves > Passeriformes > Climacteridae > Climacteris > Climacteris rufus. Next base: position 1,156,181 of record VZRZ01004834.1, read on the forward strand.
CTTCATGCTTTGTTTATCTGCCTTCAGTAAATGATTTCCCTGGGCAATATCTTATCCTTACATCATATTTCTGATATCTCAGTAGCATATGTTGTCCCCACTGGAGCACACTTGGTAGTAATGTCTTCATGATGCTTTCTAATGTCTTGTCAGCAAATTGTACATCCATCTTGTGCTTAAAGATAAACAGATAGAATTGCTGTAATCCAAAGAGGACAGTCACAGCTCTTGTTCTATGTGAGAGTAGCTCTGAGAACACTGACTTTCTGTGTCTCTCAAGACCTTATTATTAAATCCTGTGAGCTTTGGATCAATCATGCTTATTAATTACACCAATAATTTTGCTTTAGCTGTGTAAGGTCATGTAGGACTGATAGTAAGTTAGAGCTGATTTTTTGAAAGTGTAACAAGCTGTATTCCTCTGTCCAGGTCTAATGAGCTTATTGAAAGGAATACTTACTGTTCAAAGGAAGGTGAATTTCAACCGAAGTATTTCAACATACAAATAATTCCAGGCTAGGTCTCCTGTCTCCAGATTTGTCCTAAAACACCCTGCAATAAAAGTAAGAAGAAGATGGTGCAGAATTGGCCACTAGTATCAGTGAGAACTTATTTTTTGTCTTTTGCTTTTCTTGAAACTGCTATAGTCCTAAAGAGCGTTATGTTACTGAAAGCAGAAAATAGGCTGCTCCAGTTTCCTTTGTAAGCAACAGATTAAATACCAATACAGAGTGTATTTAACAATTAGAATTAAATGGAATTTTTATGGAAAACTATGTATGTAATGTTTTCATGTAATGGAACAGGGTATAAGTGGCTGAATCACTGCAACTGTAGAGTATCACGTAATACCACAAATCAAGTAAAATGTTATTTAAAGGTGAAACCCTAGTGTCACTGGTTACCTCTGCAATAATATACTAGATTCCCAGAAGTGAGACCTATCCTTTGAAATAGAGTCTTGAAAGATAGAAGCTTGGCTCAAAGCAGAGATTACAACTACCTGAATGTCATTACTGTGTATCCAAGCTTCAGTCTTGAATTACAACCTGCCGTTGTTTGGCTGAAGAGGTAACAAAACCTGTATTAAATAGTCGTGTATTGACCAACACAGTTCCATAGGCAGGATTTTGTATGCATGTTTCCAAGAGGTGAACAGCTTGCTGTGCTTTAAACTATAATGTCTGGGTAACGATTTAAGTTGTAGCAAATAAAATAAGCCAAAGGCAGTTGAAGCAGTGGTAATTCTATGCCAGTGTATGTAAAAAATATGCATACGGTTCATTGATATGAATGCTAATACTAATAAACTAGTTTTGTGTAGGTAAGCAGTGACTAAAAATGTATTGTAGTAATGTAGTAGTAGTAGTACATGTAGTAATGTAGTAAAAATGTATTGTTGTAATGAATTATAACATTTAATCTTGGGTCCTGAGGAAGTTCTGACTTTCATGCCTGAGAATGTATTTAGTAATTATTTTATTGCTCTGTAGATGAAGCATTAAAGATTAAAGTTTCCTGTGGAAAGCCCAGTCAGGGAAGTCAGATTATATGAGGATTGTGCAAATTGCACTTTTTATTATTTGCAAGTTAGGACATATTGATAATTGATCAGTAATTTGAACATAAATTTGATACCTGCTGGATCATTTGTATTTTAATTTTTTTTGTTTAATATATTAATTACACTAGGAAGGCACATAGGAATTAAATGCATAGGTCTCTGTCATGAAGTTTATGATTATATTTGATTGAATAGACATTATTATTCTGATCTTGAAAAAGCCCATCTCAAGACTACAACTAATACTATACTGAAAGTCAGATTTCTGTGGAAACAGGACACACCATAGATGCACGGTCTTTAATTCACAAGGATATTTCCCTTCTTACCTGAATTCAACTTCTTGCAGAGTCTGAATTGTCATTCCCTGGCAGGTTGGTTGTAAATAGAAATATTTCTAGTGATCTAGTGAATGTACTTCAACAGAATAAATATGGGTGGTTTGTATTTGTTCATAACAGACTCTCCTCTTCAGCAGGAGTCTTGGTAAGGCTGAATGAAATTGAGGCTACTACAAGCCACTAGCTCATATGAGATTCTTAAGTAGGATATTTGGAAAATAGAGGATGTGTTTTGTAAGGTAGAAAATTAAAGCAATGGTTTCTTCAGCAAGAGGTGGCTTATTGAATATTTCAGGAGTGGTGCAACACTTATGCAGAACTGTGTGTGCCCCCCTTAGAAAGTGCCCCATATCCCTTCAAAACATAAGTTATAGTTTGTTTTCCATTTCTTAGCTTCTTGGTCTTGATGACCAATGAAATCATATTGGATATAGGAACCTTCCCTGTAAAATTCTTAGATACTGGTTTGCATTAGGAGGCTGTGTGATTTAGAGGTCAGAAGAAGACTTAACAAAGTAAATTACAGTTTATGAATTACAGCAGATTATAGATTTTACTGTTGAACAGACAAGAAATAAACAAAATCTTAGTGATTTCAGGTAGAGAACTAATTTTTTTATACAAAAGTATAGTTTCCAAATAAAACTTTTAGTCTGCATTGGCCTAGTTTTTACTGGATAGGTTTAATAATTTTGGAAAACTTTTGCCCTGTGAAATGCAAAATAAAAATTCCTTTTCATTACATCTGCCAGCATATAGTATGTCCACACCACCTAAAGAAGCACTTGCAGTGGTGCATAGGATAGAGCTAGAAATGTGGCTAAAGAAATATTGGCTCATTTCTTTTGGGAAAAATGTTATGTACTTCAGTGCCCAAATGATGCTTTAAGGTAAACCAGTTCAGTTTACCCACCTTTGAAGATTAAAAGACTTGAATAAATTCTGGAGGGTGGGGCTGGTTTTATTTTTTGTTTGTTTTTGGTTTTTAACCCTGTGTTCCCAAAGGCTCCATATCTGGCTCAGAACAGTAAGCAAATAAAATTAGTGTTTAAACCCCACACTTTCTCTGTTGACAGTGAAGAATATGCTACTTTTCACCTATGAGATGAACTAGAAGTGTTAGTACAGTGATTTGTATCTTAGGATTTGTTTCCATATTTCCATAGATTTTCAAAGTATTCCAAATTCATAAGGAGTATTTATGAGTCTAAAAATGTACAAGACTTCCTAGGATCAGTTTAGTCACTTGAGTAATGCTATTACCACGACATAATAAACTGTCACACAGAAGTCAGTATGACATGAAACAAGATTGGTTATGGTGAATATTTTGCATTTTGATCACTTTTGTTTAAAAATAAAAAATATCTGCTAGGGAATCAGTACAATATGGAAAAAAAAGGCAAGGCAAATGAGGTAAGGAAAGTCTGAAAATCTTCTGTGAAAAGACAGAACCACCATCAGTATCTTAGAAGGCTTTATCACATAGTTTCCAGTTGCTTTTCAACAGGTATTTTATTTACTTCAGAGACCTGTTTTCATTTGCTGCAGCACAGGGACTACCTTCATCATAGTCACATTTGTCATTGTGGAAGTGACTTCTTGCCTGTGATTTTGGTGTCTGTCAATACAGTCAGCAGTGAGAGGATCTTATTGTCCATCTTCAAGCTAAAACCTTGATGTGTAAGAGACTTATCTGTGCTTACATATGCAAAAAGTAACCACTTGAAGGTACATAATTCTTGTTTATACTCCTATTGTGTCTTAAACCAAGCTTTTATTACACTGGAGTTGATGAAGGTCTTGTATTCTTGACAAGAAGACAATTTCAGTTTGGAGTTAGCAGGTTAATTAGTAATCATCTTGATGAGCCTGAGGTTTTCTCTTAAAAAGATGTTTAGACTGACAGCAGATCTCTCCCCTGGATGATTCTGAGGCTAGAATGGGCTCTTGATGCCAGTTTGAGTATATCAATGTATATTTTGAATTTGTATGCATTCTAAATAGCCATGTTTAACACTGATCAGATCAAGAAGTGCAGAATGTTCTCTTCCAGCCTTTTACAAAGAGAAGGAATTTTGATAGTTAGGATGAACACCAGATATTTTTATTGTTCCAGTGGTGATTTTTACTGGAAGTAAGATATGAATGAAATTGTGTACCTGCTGTGCTTACTGGTTTTCATACTTCTTAATAGTTTCTAGAGCAGATGTAGAAATTACTTAGAATGCTGGCATTTGCACTACCAGTAGTAGACCACTAGTTTTGTATTAAATCGTATTGAAAGCCATCAAACCTTTTTGAAAAGTTTCTCTCTTCTCATGCTCCCATCCCTGCCACCCCCAGGAATTAGTTTTTTATAAACATTTTATAGAAAACTCCATTTTTAAAAGCATAGAAGCGGTTTTCTTCAGATTAAGTCTCATGTAAGAACATAGTAATACTTAGCTACACAATTTTCCAAGGTATTTAAAAACCAATCTGATCTCCTTTTTGCTGTTTAGTTCAAAGAAGATATTTCTAAGGATTTCTCATGTTGCAGTTCCCACTCTATGACTTTGTTTCAGTCAGATAATAGGGCTTAATTTTAAAATGCTTGTCCCTGATGCATTTTTCTCAAAATATATCTGAAGTCAACCTTTTTTTGTTCTTCTAGTATTATTCATTTCATCTTACCTTTAATGTAAATAGTGTGATGAAGTTATTAATAAAAACTTGCTAGTGTTACATGTCTTTGTCCATCAAGAATGTTATGTATGATTTTAAAGACAATTATCAAAGTTTTGAGTCTTCTAGGGTACACCTGTAATAACCAGAGCAAAGAAGTAACCAACAATGGAAGCACTAGAAGTCAAGTTTGCTAAAGAATATAAATTACCTTAATAAAAATGACTAATCAATAGATCTACAACAAAGCATAGTTTAGTTTTATACAGGATGAGCCATGCTCCAAAACAGTTTTGTACGTATTTGATTCTAACAAATGATATTTTCTTGCTACTACAGTCTTGCATATATATGGTCGTAAATCAGCTATACTGGTCTAGACCAAAGTGCCCCCTTCAGTCAAGCAGCAGTAGGCTCTTCTGCCCTACTGTGTTTTTGGCTCTGAGGCTTAAACCAAATGTGGCATACTTATGTTTGTATCTTGTAATTGGAAGGCTGTGCCCCATGAAGTGTGAGATTTGAAAAGTGGTTCTAGGCACAATGGTTTGCGAATGTCATGGGGACGGCTGCAAAGCACGTGAAGAAGAGAACACCATGAGGGAGTCTGGCAACAGGGAAGAAAGCATGCATATTTTTTTGAAGACTCCTTCAATTTTCTCTTCACAAACTTTCCCTCTCACCCTGTTGCTTTTTTTTCTAAGTTAAAAACCAAAACCATTCCTTTCATCTGGCATTACCTGTTTTGGTGAGGGCACAAATATGTTGATTTGCATTGTGTTCTACTCCCTGAAATTTGATATTGCTTGCCAGAGAAAACTGGAAGGACATCTGAGGACATTAACTGGCAACAGAATAACCCTTAAGGATATTTCAAGCCCGGATATTGATGATGAGAAAAAAATGCCGTTCTGAGTGTTTCTTTTGCTGGGACATCAAGAAAACCCTCAAAAGGGTACATAAAAAGGAAAAAAAATATCCAGCAGCCTTGTGCTAAATAAATAGCAATTACATGTTGGCAGTGACGTGATAACAATAGTTTCTCCAGTATTATTGCCATAATAATCTAATATTATTGATAATCATAATATATGAATTGACTGCAAAATGTTCTGAATTAAGGCATATGGAACCACTGTATGTGATGGTGATCAAGTGGCGATGGCGGAGGAGAGGAGGAAAACAAAGCATAAGACAAAATTATTAACCACTAAAAATGAATGTCAGCTTCAGTCTGCCATTCCATGGTCTAGTTTTCTTATGCTGCAAATCTTAAAATATTTTCAATTTCCCTGTCATGAACTGGGAAGAGAAACCACAATTCCTCTCCTCAATCTTCACCCACAGGAGTAACAATATATTGTAATGCATGGTGACATTTCATATTATTACAGACTGTAGTGTTTTATACTTCTGTGTTTAGTAATGTCTCTTCTGTAAACATGTCCATCTTCAAAATCTAATTATTTTTGGAACATTTTTTGTTACCATATGGCATGACAATGTTATGCAGCCTGTGACAAGCAGTGCAGCGAGCTGTTTTTACTCTTTTCTGTATTATTAACCATGGCTGACCATTTTTATCAATACTGTTATTATATTTTATGCTTTGATTTGAAACATCTTCTTATAAAAGTAGTCTTGAAATTGATACTTTTTAATACTACAACTCACTTGAGTTGGTTGTCTGTGTGTCTGTAATGAATAACATCCACTTTACCCCTAGCCTATTCCTGGATACTTCTTGTATTCCAAGGTGTTGTGGGTTCCCTCTCTTTTTCAGAGCTCTGAGATGTGACAGTTTCATGTAATATTTGCTGTCTTTTGCATTTTTGATCCCTAGGAAGCAGAAACTATATGCCGAATTTATGCTATATTCCGTTCTACTCACCTTAGTAGTACAAGATGCAAGGAAAAACACAGAAGGATGCTCAGAGGATCAAGCAATGAGATAGCTGAGTAACTCTTAGACTGTAGTATGTGAGGAAGATTAAATTGTAAGAACACTTGCCTTTAAGCGAGGTGATAATTTAAAGGGTCATGACAAAAGGCTGTTAGTATTTGAAGGTATAAACATCTGAAAAATGTATCTTTAGAAGAGTTATAATGAAGAGGAATAAATTGAAACGGAAAAGTAATTTTTCCACGAACATTAGGCAAAATGCTATAGTGACTTCCATTAAGGAACAGTTGTTCTATGGAAGATATGTAAAAGCAGTATCTTGATCTTTGAAATAGGCAAAGCATGATAACAATATCAGAGGATTGGTTCTGTGTTTCCAGGTCAGGAGTGGCATGGTATGATTGACCTTCCTACAGGCCAGTGCCGTGGCACCAAATTCGTTTCACTAAGCATTATTCTTTTATAATTACAGTGTGCAATGTTAAACAAAATACTGCAGTGGATTTTGTGTGATTGCTAAACATACTGTACCATGTGCTGGTGCGTGTGTGAAGAATGTCATGGGAAGAGCGTCAGTGCAATTTTTCACAAGCTTAGGGTAGAACAGCCGCAGACAGGAGAAATGCAATTATGGTGTAAAACTAAGGGGAAGATGGAGTGGAGAGCTTGTCTAACATACAGCCAAACTTTCCAGAACCCCAATGCAGGCAGTGTTGATTGAATTTGTGGATCCCTTGGAACTATTGCCTCAGTGCTACAAATGGTGCTGTGGCCTGTCTAATCAACATCTCACTAGAGCACTTGTTCTTGATTTCATAGTTTTGGAGGAATTAGATGGTATTCTTCTTATGTTTGTTACCTTTAAGTCTATTTGATGTTGGGGTTGGAAGTCTAGAATAGACTAGAATATTGTAGAGAGCTCTATTGGTTTTGACTCCTGTAAAATAGTACAAGAAAATGTGCAACATCTCCTGATTTTAACACTAAATCACAGAATGCTTGAGGTTGCAACAGACCTCTGGAAGACATCTTGTCCAACCCCCTGATCAGACAGGGTCACTCAGATCAGGAGCTGTGGCAAGAGATTTTAAAAAGGGCAGTTATTTACTGGAGAATACTTTGACAAATATGATTTTTTTTTTCATTAAGGGAAAGTATATTTGGCGAGAAGTCTGTTGGGGAAAAGAATTTCAATTTATTTTGTGGAGTAATTCTTTACTCCTATTTTGACGTTATTTCATGATAAACCAGTAACAGTACTACATAATTGTCACTGCTCTTATTTTCATCATAAAATCACACGACCTTATAGTAGCTAGAAATGTTTTAACATGTTAATACAGACAAACATTATGCTGTAAGAATACTGAAATGTTAGGATTTAAAATACAAAATGATAAAATTCATTACTAAAATTTATAAGCAATGAATATGTCATGGAATAATAAAAAAATGAGAATGAAAAATAAGACTAAGACATATGGAAGATCATTCTAATGCCTTTTTTTTAAAGTGTCTTCCTGTACCAGATCTTTTCAAAATATTTAGCTCCATAGGAAGTTTTTAAAAAGGTGTGTTTTTTTAGTTAAGGTAGTTCTAAATATCTAAATATTTTAGAAGCCCATTTCCTTTGGAAATTAACATTTCATATTTCATAGTTGCTTAGCCTTCTCTTTGGTCAGCCTTAGCAATTTAAGATTTTTCAGAGTATTCTGCAAGTTTCGTGGAATAGAATGCTGCAAAGTAATGCAGCTGCATTAGTTGAACTTTGAAAATCTTTCAAGTGTGGAGTTTTAGTTGTAGGGTGAAACTGGTACTGTCATAAACATGAAGGTGTTTACTCCTTAAGTGATAGAAAATAAGAAATAACTCTTCTGGATTTCATTCCTAAAAGGAAAAAAATTGGCTAAAGCAAAACATAAGCTAGTCAAGGATATTTTGCTAATCAAATTGTGTCAGTAGTAAAGCCAGTACAGTTTTCAAGCGAGTGTATTTACTGAGAAGACTCAGCCTGGAATAAAATTAACTCATTTGAGTTTGGCATGTAGAGCAAGATTTTAGGAAGGTTGAAAGTATAGGTGAAAAATGTTTTCAGAACTATTTGCTATGAAAATGAAAAAGGAGATGTGTTATCGACTCATCATTGCCAAAGCATCTGGTTGTATTATTCCATAAGTTGGTTCAGCAAAACAACGATCATGACAAGAGGAGAGAAGGATGAATTCTTGTTTTGATTTCATGCTTATTGCTTTGAGATTTGCATAGCCTCATAATAACACTTACCAGCCATCTGGTTTCCAGAGGAAAAAAACTTATTTTTTCTTACTGAAAAGGCTAGGACATAACACGCACCATTTAAAAGCTCATTGTCTGGAAATGACATAATGACTTTGTGTTTTCAAATTATTAATTAGTGATTAACTGAGAAAACCAGCAGGTTATGCCAACTCTAGGGGACACACAATGTATTTTGTACAAGTTCCCAATTCCTACCATTGAGGAATCAAATTAAAGTAGTAAAAAAAAAGTGAGAAAGGATGATAAAGAACTCAGAAAGTATATTAATATGCACTTCTAGTTTATTTTAAAAGATGTAGTTTGCTTATTTGTATTTTGAGGCTTATACATGAATGTGTAAAGATAAATAAATGACTTTAAAATGTAATTTTACAATAAATCCCATTGTATGTGTGACCTAGACTACAGTGTCCTTATACTAAATATTCCTGATGTGATGATTCCATATGTGATGATGAAACTCAAGGTTTTTTCATGGTGTTTATAAGGTGGACATGCTGATAAAGCACAGGTTAGTAATCCATTATAATTTCAGTTAACAAAATAGATGCTGTAATACTGTTATTCTTTGAAGAATCTTAAAAAAAACACCAAACCAAAACCCAAACAAAATACATTTCACCTTATGGTGCACCATAGTAAACTACACCAACTGTTACTGTACCTGACAGTCTAGTGAGCAAAATGATATCTGAATAGCTACAGAAAAGAAACTACCCATTAATATGTCTTTGCAGTGGGTCCTCAGGTTGGGATTGTTGTACGTGGGAGGGACTCTGCTAATGCCAAATTTTTGGTTTGTTGTGCATAAATGCTACATTTTATTCCACCTGACTTTTTTTTCAGATTATTTGGGTTTTGTTAAAAATATATACTATTAATTTATCTTACAATCTGATTTATCTTACCATCTGATATAAAGATTTAGTTCTATTTCAAGATCCTTCCATTTTCTTCTGCATATCAATACATTCCAATTATGGGATTAAAAATAGCAAATTCCCTGTAGGTATTTAAAATTCAAGGCTCTGAGAATCTAAGTGTACCCTCAGCAAGTTTGCTCATAATACAAAACTGGGAGGAGTGGCTGTGCTGCCATTCAGTGAAACCTGAACAGGCTGGAGAGGGTGGAGAGAAACCCAGTAGAGTTTAACAAAAGCAAGTGCAGCATCCTGCACCTGGGGAGGAATAACCCCGTGCACCAGCACAGGCTGGGGCTGACCTGCTGGAGCTCAGGTCTGCAGGGAAAGGATCTGGGAGTCCTGATAAAAAACAAGCTGTCCATGAGCCAGCAGTGCTCTTGTGGCCAAGAAAGCCAATGATATCCTGGGATGCATTAGGAAGACCATTGCCAGGAAGTTGAGGGATGTGGTACTGCCCCTCTATTCAACCTAGTGAGACACATCTGGAGTGCTGTGTCCAGTTCTGGATTCGCTGTTCAAGAAAGACAAAGAACTAGTGGAGAGGGTCCACTAGGAGAGCTGTGGAGATGATTAGGGGATCGGAGCACCTCGTGTATGAAGAGAGACTACGGGATCTGGTCCTGTTTAATCTGGAGAAGGGAAGAGTGAGAGGGGAATCTTTTCAATGCATACAAATATCTTAGGGATCGGTGTCAAGAGGATGGGGCCTGATTCTTTTTGATGGTGCACAGTGACAGGATAAGGGGCAACAGGCACAAATTGAAACCCAGGAAGTTTCATCTGAATGTGAAGTAAAACAACTTTACTTTGTGGATGACTGAGCGCTGAAAGAGACAGCCCAGAGAGGTTGTGCAGTCCTGTAGATAGGTTGTGGAGTCCTTCTCTTTAGATATTCAAAACCCACCTGGACACAATCCTGAGCATGTGAACCTGCTTTAGCAAGTCATATTATTGTTAAATTAAGATAACATCTATAAGCTAAATTATCATGCATTCTAGTACATGACTGCAAGACAAAAGTCATGAAGTATGGGGTTTAGCTAATTCCTGACTTCTCAACTTCTCTTTGCTGGTACTTTAGAACTGGCAGTCACATTAAGCATGGTAGTTTTTACCATGTGTGTCTGTTATATCATTTGCTGTGTTTTAAACTTTTTTCTTTAACTGTGTTGTTGTGTTATGGATCTGTTTAGGTGTGCTGACTTTTTGTCAAGGTCTAATCCAAACTGGCACTGAATTGTACATACAATCTTTGTAACTTTGATCATGTTATCAGAGATTGAATTTGGGCTGTCTTCAGGGGCTCATTTTTCTGCAGTATTCTCTGTTTCCCTTATACTAGAAAAGGCACGGGGGAAAAAGCAATAGTAATTTGAAGAGAAATAGTAACCAGAGAGAGAAGTCATGAGTTCACTACTGATTTCTGGACCTAAAAAGTCCAGATGCCTTTTGTCTGCTTTTTTGATTTAATTGCATGATGATGTACAGAGATGAGAGACCAGTTTCCATCTGAGGAAAAAAATGAACAGGAATACTCTGCAGCTACATACAAACTTAGAAAATATTAAATAAACAGAAGAAAAAAGACCCCTTTATTTTCTATAGCAATATAGTGTGTCTTTGCTGCATGAGAAAAAATGTGAGTATTTTGTCCTGAAACTGGGGATGTAAAATTACGGCAAGTAATGAGTATGTATTCCTCTGATCCCTTAATGTACTCGATGTGAGGTTCCTCTTTCATCGTAGCTAACATGCTGGCCATTAAATACACTGCAGCAGCATCATTAGTGGCTTCAAAGTGCTCCTACTTGCATCACATTTTTCCCTCCAGCAGGTGAGTGAGAACAGTGATTAGCAAAAAACTGTGTGTGTCACTCACTACTCTTATGATTGCCAGCGAAGTCCTGTGTTTGGGGTAAGGGCAGCACTGGAGTTGGAAGCAGAGTGAACTTTTGCTGCCTGCCTGGCTCTGAAAAGCTTTCAGCTCCAAATATCACTTGGCCATGTGTAAGATAAAATTCATTTTATTTGGGATATGATGTTTGAAACTGCTTTGCTATAGCAGTATGTGGTGAAGGAGATGAATTGTAGAGAAAGGTGTCCTGAGTAACAGGCAGTGTGTTACCTACATAGCTGAAATTCTGGATGGTGAGATTAGGACATGCAAAGAAAGTCCTCTTGCTTACCAGTATCACAGTGTGCTATGACTAGAGGACAGGATTCACTGAAAATTTCTGCATCCTGAATCCCCAGAGGATTTCCATGGACTGTCTAAAGCAGCATACCATTGATACTATATGACAGGTGTTGATTGGTTGGTGTAGATGTTCTATTCCGTGTTCTCTTAGGTTGAATTTAAAAAAAACCCAACTCTACAGGAGTAAAACAAAATTAAAAGAGTCTGAGTATTTTTCCAAAATTTCACCTTTAATTTTTATATTCTTTGTTGTAAGATGCAAGATGAGGGATTTTTCTTTATTAGAAAGGGGAATATGAAATCTTAGAATATTTTACCTGTAGAAAATAATATGAACATTTAAAAAAAAGTTCAAAATGTCTTATACCCTTTTTTGTTTTTATACACTTGTATAGATATAAAAAACAATAACACTTCTCATAGATGTGTGAAACATCAAAGATTTGAATTTTTATTGTATAAATACATATAATTTTAAGGATGGACAACAGAGTTAAGAAGCCGTCTTATACAAATAGTGCTTTCATTTTATTTTTTTTTTTAAAGCTTGTAAATTTAAAAGTTATCATCATAGTTATCTAGCTAAAGTGGATGATGTCTTCATCAATGGTAACTGTGTATCATAGAGCAAATTATATTGCCAGTATTTTGAATTAGGTTGCCAGTAGTTTCAAAATTGTTTTGTAAAGTTTAGCAGATAAGAATCATACAGAAATAAATTATGGGTTTAAAAACTGCAAAATATATAATAATTCAGGGAAAAATACTTCAGCAATAATATTTCTGTGTAAGGAAGCAATAAATTTTCCTTATTTATTCTGTTAAATTTAAGAAAACCACTGATTGCAAAATTATTCATAATGTAAAAACCTATCTAAAAAGAACACAAATGCATCTCTGAGAGCTTTCTGTCCAATGTCCTATTTGCTTTGTAGGCTTTAGTTAAAAATTCCCTTCAGGAAAATTGGAAATTGGTCCACTCTGGAACTGTGGTAGCTCTGTGTTGCTGCTGTGATTTTAGTAGGGTGTTGAGTCAGAATACTCATCTTGTCACCTCTGTTCTTCTCTTTCTCCTCTTGTATCACCAGAAATGCACAGAACAGCACCTGCTGTGCAGCTGTCCTGAGTGTAGGTAGAATTAAGGGTTGTATTTTGGCACGAACCCCCGCTTGAAAACTGAGGTCTGATATTTAACTGCAAAGGTCTTGAAGTTCATGTTCTGTGCACATTTGCATGCCATTTTCTGAAATTAATGTCTCCCTGAGCATATTTTCAATGGTTCCTTTTTCATCATTTCACTTTTACTGATCAGAAATATTCTGGCCTTGGCTCTAGGAGCAAAGTGACCATGGGCACTGTCAATTTTGTTGTGGCCTCTTGGATAATGGTAAGAGAAAAGAAGACAAGAGGATAAATGAAAGTGAAGTTCCAAATTACTGGAACATTTAAAGGTCTTTGAAAAGTTCATATACAAGCACAGTTAATGCTTCGTGCACCGAAGTGCCAGAAGACCTAGCAGTGAAGAATATTAATCTATTTTAATAAAATCAAAGAGTTCATTTTTTTTTTGTAAAGAAATAATTTGAATAAAATTTGACCCTTTCTACAATAGTCTGTGGGTCAAATTGAACCTACTATTAAAATTCTCTAATATCTTTCTTGTATTACCATTTCAAAACTCAATTTAAATATTCACAGAGCTCCTTTTTTAATAAACTTAACAAAATTCAGGTAATTTCCTTCAACTTTCTTGATTGAAGGAAGGCAGTAGGTACAGATATAAAAAGATGTACAGCTACAAGCAAAACCTGAAATCAATTATATATAAGAAATAACATAACACATGGAAAGAAATTAATCAAAAGGAAAAAATTCTGCTATATGATTTTCTTGGTCTGCTACCTGCAGGCAAGGAACATAAATGAAAAAAAAAAATCAGCATTCTTCTTACAGATAAGGGGAAAATTAATAAAAATGTTTCCTTCCTACCAGATCCCCTGATGCAACTTATGTTAAAAGTGAGTGGCTGCAGGAAGAATTTACGTGTTTAAAAATAACTTTTTCTTCCCTACAGAATTATACTTTTGTACCTTATTCTTGCAGTTAAGCTCAATTGCATCAGATTGGTACATATTTATAGTGTCTAACGAGCATTTCTTTTTCTTTCTCCCTATGACCACTGAATTGTGGTCATAAATTTTCTCCCAGTTTGAAAGAGAGAGGTGGTTCATTCTGCTTGGATTCCAAAATGGCGATTAAGGAAATGCTCACAAATTGGAGCAATTTTCCGGCCTGGACAAAACTTGTGAAGTTCAGCCAATTTGTTGTACAGACTGAAGAGGTTCAATGTACACAAGCAGCATTGTGTCTCTTTAAGTGTAGCTCAAAATGTAATAGGAATGACAGAAATAACTTAGTTAGGATAAGTAGCCAATGAACTCAATGGACTGAAGAGGAAGGAAAAGTATCTAGGAAGTCCTGGGAGAATTTCCCAGGAGGAAGAGAAGTCTGAATGATCCTATGGTGTCTTCACTCTCATTGCTATATTTAAAATGAAATAAATTGAATCCTCTTTTGTATTTTTAGTATTCCTGAATGAATTTTTATAAAAAAAGTTCCCTAGGATGTGAATTAATATGAAGTGTTTGCCTGCTGGTTTTCTTATGTAATTGTTTGTACTTAGAAGGAAATGTTCATGTTGAAACAGGAAACAAATAGATTGATTTTTCTGAAGCTTTTCCTTCTGTGATCAGAGAGCATCACATACCTAGGTCTTACCACAAGCTAAGGATAATCTGTATGTGGCAGTGTGTTTTCCTAGGAAATACCAAACGGATCCCACAGAACATGCAAAATGTCTGATGTTGGTCCAGTGAATTTCAGGCTTCTGAGTTATTGGAGTTGTTACTATTTAATGCTGCTACTACTAATTATACTCATTAACCTCTCCCCAACCACTCACTGTCAAGTATTGCAGGCTGTCTGAAGCATTCTTAATTTGTTAAGAGCACTGATTTATGTTGCTGCTCTGGGAATGTAGGAGAATATTGGTAGGTGAGAAGAAAGCTCCCCACTTCATATTTTCATGAGATAATTATTTCAATGATATTTTTCTACCAGGATACATGCATTTAAAGTGCAAAACACTGGACAGGAAAGCGTATAAGCACGTACTTAATTTGAGTGTGCATTTAAGTGGTTTCATTAGGGAGAAGTCTGATGACTTTGACTATGAGAAATTATTACAGAACTTACCCAATTTAATGTTATTGAATTTCAATTATTTCATTACAGTTATAGTACCATAAAACTGAAGTCAAGCATTGATGTATCAGGACTAATGTGCTAAGGGGTTCGATGCTCAAATTTGTGTTAAGAGGAGTGTTTATTGTAGCAAAAGTGTCTTTTGTTAAGTGAATGTAAATCCTTTTTTGATGGTTCATTCTCACACTTTTATGTGCTATTAAAATTCTTAGTGTTGTTTTTGTTTTATTTTGCTATATGTGGCCTGTCCTTTTAAGTGCTGAGGTAGCATCTGTTACTGTGTAAAGACTGCCACTTAGCTTGCTATCTTTGTGTGCTCACATCTATATGTTTGCATTTATATTACAGTATATGATATTTTAGGAATATTTATTTAGAATTTAATAATAGTGCTAAAAAATATGTCCTTGAGTGTCTGTAAATCTGGTACAAATTAGGGAGCACGGTTCAGATTTCCCCACACTGTGCTGGCAAGTGGCTTCAATCAGAAGTAATTTTCTCCATGAAGGCACATGCAGCTCACTCATGAGCCTCTCCTCAGTAGATACTGTTATTTGTATCAAATTATGTGTGGTGGTTTTTCGAAGTGGACTACTGTGTCCACTAAACCATACAGATTTCTGCCACATTGACTACTTCGTTGCTGTCACTAGTTGTAT
Source organism: Climacteris rufus (assembly GCA_013398175.1). NCBI lineage: Eukaryota > Metazoa > Chordata > Aves > Passeriformes > Climacteridae > Climacteris > Climacteris rufus. The sequence goes on from VZRZ01004834.1 coordinate 1,171,994, forward strand.
TGTTTTCTGCTGTCTCTTGTTTATCTATACTATTTGCAAAAAGAGTTGAGATTTGTGTATCAATAAATATTCATGAACTGGAGTAAGTACCAAGTGAGTACTCTAGCCCTCAAAATCTTCTATTGTGTATAACATGAGTATTTGCCTGTTTTATAAAGGAAGAAGGTTTTTTTAGGGCTTTTTGCAAAATCCAGAATGAATTAATAGAGATTTAACTTGCCCCAAATCAAAGTACCCCAATGTAAGATTGGAAATAGAGGTTTTACTTAATGTGGTTGGGAATTCTTAGCTATTTATCATGTATCTAGCTAATCTGAAGCATTTCAGAATCACCTCTCCTAAGATTGCATCACGTTCTTTTACAAACTGCTAATAGGAAAAGAATTGCTGAAATGAGAAGACAAACATCTAGACTATCTCTGGAATTAACTATTCATCTAAATTCTCAAACTGCTTAAGTTTGAAATTTTACTGCATTAATTATTAAAGAGTCTAATCATATTTCAGAGCTGTTTATTGTCAGATCACTGTGACAGTTGAATTTCGGTAGAGCAGTTTTTGGATTTGCATTGCTATGTCATTATGGCTATTGGTTGTAAAGTCACAATCAGTAGTTATTGAAAAGGATTTTTCAGCAGAACAGGACAGGATCTTAATCCTGGTCCAGTTGAAATAAATGTAGACATTAAGTACCTGTGGCACATGTACTATAACATGATTGGTATAAGTAATGGGAATAATACTATTGAATCAAATCAACAATTTAAAAGAAATGCAGAAGGTAGAGTATGGTACTAAAGTAACTGATTAACCTGTATTTGGAGTGTTGAAGGTAATATATCAACATAATAACAACTGGGGAGGAGAAAGCACTATCACAGAAAACAGTTGAAAGAAACTACTGTTTTTAAACACATTTATTTTTATCTATGCGATTCTGTATTATAAAGTATTTTAAATCAGGAAAGAATTTGCAATAGCTTTTGTGCAGGTTGTTCCATAGATAGAGGAGCTAGTTGGTGTTGAAAACCTACCTATAAGGTTCTAAACCAGATAAATTCTTAGTTCTCTAGCTGACTTGATTTATTGGTATCAGTAAGAGGTTTTTGGTATCACATGGCCAAATTAGGCAAACATAAGCCTGCATAATTTACGTTTTTGCATTTATTGAGAATATGTAGTTCCATATAATCTTTATTGTGAGATTCTGAAAATGTATTTTTATTTGTTGTATGTTTATGTGAAAGTAGTTAGATTAAGTAGTCAAGAATAGAGAATTTACTCTATTTATACTTCCTAGTAAGTGGCTTTGGATTTTAGTGTTTTCTTTAACCCACTGTATATTTGAGTGATAATTAAAAGTGGCCACAGAAATCATCGATTTTGAGTTCCCATGAAACTAGCAAGTGAGAAATACTTAATTTTCATCTTTTTCTTGTTGTTTGGTCTTACTCATGTTGAACAATGCCTTACTCTTTAGTTAAAGTTATCAGTTACAATATACCAGCTCTGGGAATGAGCTGAATTAAAAAAACATTAAAATTTTTTTCATTAAAAAAAATGAAAGACATGCATAAGGCAGAATTTGTCCAAAAGATCAAGTTGTAGATGGGTGAATTAGACAAGGCAGCAGCTGCCTGAAACCTGGAAAAATATTTATGCACTGATCCTTCAATGTCAACAATAGTCATTGCTGGTGTTTGGGGGCAGGCTCTGATGCCAGCCCCCGTTAGGTAAAGTTCTGATGTGTGCCCATGTGCACCTGGATAAACATCGCTGGGTTTTGTATGTGGCCTGGCACATGCAAGGCAAAGCCTCATGTAGGTGCATGCACCCCTCTGACCTCCTTTGGATGTGACAACATTTACATTTATGTTTGCAAATTCTTGGAATGTCACTTCAGGAAACATTACATACCTGTTTGTACAAAGGATGTATCCATTATGGCATTACTCAGTCTTTTCTTTTAGTCTGAAATTGATTTAAAAAATAAAGTCCCAACCCACAAAATGACAGGGGTTTGTACCAGCACTCTGGAGCTCGTGTGTACTCTGTATTTCTCCTGCCTTCTTGGAAAGAGTATCAATTATAAGGTGTGTTTCCAGAAATGGAGTACCAACTCCATTTCTGTTCTTTTCCTAATTAACATACAGTGATGATTAGCTTGCTGATTGCATATTGGTGACCTGATCAAACAAACTGGTTTAACATCTTGAAACAGACCTAAATGTCATGTATACATGTCAGTTGGATTACTAGCAGATAAATTGCTTTTGCTGTATTTTGTAAGACACATTGTAAAAGTCAATAACAAAGAGCTAGTCATTCAGCAGGAAATCGACTTTCATGGAAAATGTTGGCTGAAGTTTAATTCTTTTCCCCAAACTTAAAATACCTGGAAATTTTATTAGGCTTATAGCTGCATTTGAAATGATGCAAGGTATGGTATTTATACATTTTTATATGTGGCAAAAATTTCCGTTTCCCTAAAATAGCATTTTTTTTCTTCATTGTGATTTTTCCTCTTAGTTTATTCATCCAGGTGTTACTAGGAGTACACACCAATAAATGGCTCTACAGACCTTGTCACATATTAATAGTATAATGAAATGTGAACAGCATTTCTGATAATTTGTAGAGAACCCGTTGTGCTTTCATTTGATGAACCTGGACACACATAAGGTTCCTGGGCTGCCCATGTTCAGCTGCAGCTCACTGCTCCAGCATGTGCTCATGCTTTGTTCTCTGTGCCGTACAGTGCCACAGCCACTCTTCATTCCCTGTGCATATGCAGTTGCTGGATTTTTTCCCAGCATGGCTGGAAGGTGCAATTAACAGTAATGGATACTTTGATAGTGAGAATCTTTATTTCTTCAACCATAATAATAGCCCCTTATTTTAGGAGCTATATTGTTGAATGACAGCTACTGTTGGCGAGTATGTGTCTACAAAAGTGGGTTCATTTGGTCAGATTCTCAGCTGGCACAGAGAGTCATATTTCCATGAAAGATAGTAAGCTATATTAATTTATGGAATCCCAGCTGGGAATCTCGATCAATTTCAATAAAGGTAACCATCATATCCCTCTGAAGCAAGAATTACACAACCTAGCCTAAAGTGAATTTTGCTGTTTTAATAAATGTAGGTAGTCGCTGGTTTGTAATAAATTACATAAAATTAGAGTGTAGTCAATATTTGATTTCTTTAAAAATTTATTTCTTCCTTTTCATTGAACACAACAGAATCATTTATGTATTGTATCTCAGCATGATAGATTATATAGGAATAGTGTATTTAATACCGTAAAACTATCATATAAATACAAATCACATTTTTTTTTCATTAGCTAGCTTGCTTTCATTTTGAAGAAGAAATACTCAGTCAATTATAAATGAGGCTGTTCTTTCATTGGAGAGTGAAATACATAATTTTTTCAAGCCTCAACCATGTATAATGAAATCTCTCTTTTGAAATCCAGTCCTAAGATGGATTTTGAAGCATACTGACATTTAATAAAATCTTCATTAAATCAAAATATGTTCAGTTATTTCAAATATCTATTTGAATCTAGGGTGAAATTCTACACCCTGCACAAGAGATGTCTTTAGCAAATGGTTACTATTAACCAATTATTTTGAAGTGCATGTATATAAGAAAGATTTTAATTTTTGAATATATTCTAATTGGTAACCTTGATGTTGTGTGTTGTAATCTGTCTGGCACTGTCTCTTCGGAGGATCTGCAGCAATAGTTTCTGTAGGTAACTTGAAGAATAGTCAAAGACCTCAGGCTGCCCTTTCAAATTGAAACTTACACACTGTTTCTGTAACTAGTTTATGTTTCTGTAGCCCTGGTCTGGTAATTTACCAGGACATTTGTTTAGCCTCTGTGAAACGGACTGTCCATTGATGGGGAGTCTGTTAAAGAGTCTGGCATGGGAATGATCATGGATACCGTCAGGGGCTGGTTGAAGCAAAATAGCAGAATAAGATGAAGTTTGTACTGTCAATACCTTTGTAGTATTTCACTGTTTTCAGTACTTCTAATTTGATTAACAAAGCTTGTAAAGAGAATATTTTAAGTACTGTAATTCAGCATCAAAAACAATCACTAACAAACAAGAGAAGGCTCTTCACTGTTTATGTGGTTTTACAAATATAGCTTTGATTTCCTCTGTTAAAACTGCCTGTGTTTAATACTAGAGCCCGATGAATAATGAAAAATCCCGATGTGCGAGTATTATTAATACATATTATTAATGACACTTTGCATATTCTGATTTGAAGTCATCAGAAAAAGTCACTTTCAATTTCAATTTCCATAAAATGTTATTTGTCCAATTCTAATAAATGCTGAACACAGCTGTGAAAGGAAAAACTAGTTAAAGAACGCCAGTAAAAGGTTCAGTAAGGCTGTATTTCACATTGTCCTGTTAGATGGTTTTGCCACAGTGTTCCTGATTCTTTTTTAAGGGCCCCTTGAAGATGCCACTGAGGATGAAGAAGAAGAGTGCCTGTCTGAGGAAAATGATACTATCTCAAAAGAAGACTTTCCATTGGAGGAAAGCTTTTCTGCAGAGTTTGAGCCTGAAAATCTGAGCTGTGAAGAAGTGGAATACTTTTGTAATAAAGGTAATCGTTGCAGCCAAACTCTTGAGAAAATACTGGCCAAACTGTGTCCAATTGGTCAAAGAGATTTTTCGTTTAAAATGTACAAAATCCCTGTTAATATAGTATGTTAAAAATGTGAAAATGAGTCACTTGTGAAGTTAAGTCTGGTAAGGGATAAATATTTAAGTGTGTTGAAAGACACTTTTCAGGGATGTGAATCATCTTGCCTTAATGTTTTCCTCTGAGTATTATTTTCTACAAATTAAGTGTAGAGAATAGGCCCCAGAAGTCAATTATTATCAGATCCGAAGCTAGCAATGCAGCATGTGTGTTCATTGCTTCTCTGCCTAGGAAACATTGCTAGGAAAACAGATTGTGTCTGTAGATTCTAGGATTAAAATAGAGCTTATTCTAGAATTTATTATGCATGGTAGAAAACTAGTGATTTGTGAAAGGGTAACTTTTGAAGTTGCAGATACTTTTTTGGTGCATTTGTTACTTGCGGTTACTGAAGATTGAGGTATTTTAGCATAAGACAGACCAATTCATTCTCACCAGTTCAGTCTGCAAGGTTGTGCTGCTTCCCATTCAACTGACAGAAGAACACGCTATTGTGTACTGTTATTTAGAATATTGAATTAATCTTCTTCCTGCCAGATATCCACTTGATTGCTTTATTGTTTGTGTTCTGCAGGTAAGGATGCCTATCAAATAGCTGAAGTTGTTGTGGTGGTGTTCTTCTGTTAGTCCACAAATCCCTCAGGCTTTTGGATATTGATGGTTTCTCTGTCTTTCTGTTCTTTCCCAGATACTGACATACATTTTCTCATGATAGTTTGATATGCTTCTGGTTTTGTATTATTTTCATCTGTCTTGGACAAAGTCAAAAAAATCCATTTGGAGAGCCAAGTGCTCTGGCTGCAGAATATTAGTCCTTCCTAGACAGTCTTCAGTCATCAATGGGAAAGGCATTACAATGTATTTTCTTCATATCCTCTATGTAGCTTACATGCTTTTAACAAAATAATTTACTTTTTTGCACTACAGGTTCTTGAAACTCAGACATCCTAAGAGATCAAAACAGTCTAATCGATAGTTTGGAGTTCAGCTGCTGCAAATCTTCCTGTGAGGAGAGACCAGATTATGAGTAGATATGCTTTACAAACAGAAAGAATTTAGTACTATTATAACTGCAATGTGAACAAATACTACAATTACTTTGCGTTCACTTGTTCACATGCCTTTCAGGCACCATTTTCCTTAGCTGGAAAAAAGTACTGCTCCTGTTAATGGCAGTACTAAATAAATATCTAAACCACTGTGCACATAATTGTTATACTGGCATCTCTTGAATTCCTCCTGTCAGCAGTGGAATACTATGCCCCACTGTCTGTTCATATCATATCAGTTTGATTCAGTTACCTCTCTGTACTTCTTACTGCATTTCCCACCAGTAATAAATGGCCCACCAGTTCAAGATACTATGGTTTTGGGTGAAAACAATAAAAATTTTGATTCTTTTTAATTTTTTAAATAGCAGTCAATACTGCAAATTCATGTTAAATTTCAATTTATCTTGGATCTTCCCTTTAATAAACACATCTTTCAAGGAAAGCAGTGAATCCAGGCCATTGTATTAAAGGAGATCAGGAATCAAACGGGAATACATTTAAATCTGAATCTTGATTATTGTCTGTTTTATTAAGGACATCTGCTGATTCTTCAAGCTAAATACCTCCTGACTTCCCAGGAGTTCTGAATTGTGTTGTAGTTATAAAAGAATTTTAAGCCTCCCCAATGAAACTGCTGCAAAAGAAAAGTTGAAAAGAAAATTTTTAAGGATCAAGTGGCACATAAAATTTCTAATCTACCTCCAGCTGAGACAGTGTGACAAAAAATCCCACTTTGAAGCAAGTTGGGAATATCCCTGGCAAAGGATGGGATGAGACACCAGAAGTGTGTTGGTTTTTTATTAATGTCTCAACTTCCACTGAATGTCCTACTTCATCATGGTCACATCTTGAGTGTCAATAGTATGAGGCCACCCATGTTATTCTGAAAATAAACCCCAAGAAGACAAAACTAATCTGGAAAGCAAATAAATTTTTTGGTGTTCTTTTCTTAGTGGAAGGGTTTGTGACTATTACATAGTAAATAATAAAATGAGACTAATTCTCATTGGTTTTGTCATGAATTTGTTAAGAAATCATAGCCTTTTGTTTTCTTTGTAGTGCTTCAATATTGAAAATAAAAGATGGTATGCAAAATAAGCTTTTCTTTTTTCCTATAAATATGTTTTTAACGTCGTGAATGAAAATGCATTATGAAAATGAAAAAGCTTGAAAATGAGATGCGTACCAAATAGGTTAGAGAACAAATAAATGCAGCCTAATTTCTGTTTTGGGGGCCTGACTTTTGATTTTTCTTCTGCTCTTTGATAGTATTGACAGACTGTAAATGACAAGTATTTTCAAATTAGGGAAAAATAAGTGTAGATCTGTGTTCTCTCATGCAGCAGGTTTCCTTTTCCCAGAAAAGTATCAGGTCTGGCATGGGAATCCATTAGGCTCCCTCTGAATTCTGCCCTTACTAGCCTGGAGCATTAAAGGTACATTCTAGAAAGTAAAGGCATTTTCTTGGATATAAATATTATCTGTCCTGTCTCCCTATTTCCCTCCCCTGGGGTTTCTTCCCAGCTGACCCAGAACAAGAGGACAAATGAGTAGCGGGGCTTCCTGCGAGAATCAAGAGGCATGGGGAACAAGTGGCACAGCTGTTGGGGAGGAGGTGTTTGTGAGGCTTCATCCATGGTATGTTTATTATACTTTCCCAGCTATGTAAATTCAAGTACCACCTAAAACCAGAGGCTTTTTACTATCCAGTCTAAGTACTGAAGACAAAATTTTACTGAAGTCCCAATTCATTCCAAGGAATGAAAATAGAGGACGTACAGGTTCACAATTTGGTAGCTTTGGCTTTTTACTGAAGAGATTTTCCTGTTAAACTGTGCCTGATGGTATTAAAAGTAGACAGCAGTCCCTTACTCTCTAAATTGCAAACAGAAAACTTTATAAAGCCATACTTGTCATTCCCACTTTATTAATTTGTTTGTGAGATAGATTCAGCAGAATAAATGCCAGAATTAGAAGGTGAAGGCAAAAGCCTCTGCAAAGTGTGAAGCAAATTAATCACATTGATTGAGCTACATGTCATTTTACAACTTCTCAGTTTTCAAAATTTTGACTTTCTGCTGTTACTTTTCCCTTCTCCTTTTGCTCGTTAATGGCTTTTACGACAAGGAATCTGGAAAATTCCTCATCTCCCACGCTATTGTAATACCACAAATCCACAATTAACTTTGCTGCATATGAATACTTATTCCTATGTAGTCTTCATTTACACTCAAATATGAAGAAGTGAACAATGTTTAAGCATGTAAATATTCAAAGCTAAAATGGAATTTACCAACCTGTTATTTTTCAGGGATTGTTTTAAGCTTCCAACTCTGTTTTTTTTAACTTTTTGGATGAAGAGCCTCATAATAGATGGCAGTTAAATTTGATTTGTTTGCAATTTTGACAATGAGATTAGGAGAAAGGGAATATTTTGTAAACAGCATAGTTCTGCTCTACTACAAAGCTGCACTGATCTCTATATTTGAGTAGAAACAAAAAACTTGGTGGAAGGTAGCCTTGATTATAATTTATTACAGTTTTGCAGTTTGAAAACAGCCTTTGAAAATTGCTGTTTATGCTTAGTTACTACAAACTGATGTACTGCCAATAAAGAGGGTATCTGATGATGCTGTCCATGTAAAGCTTGTATTAGCCTGGAATCTCCCTTGAGAAGTACCTTTTTTTTTAATGTCCATATAGTGGAGAGTCTGTATCAGATTAAATTCAGATCTAGAAAAGTTATTACTTAAATGTTCGTGTTTCAACAGTCTGAATAAGGAGAAAGTAGCCCATCTCCCATGCAGAACAGTGGTAGGCTAGATCTGGAAGCTAGGAGATAGGACATAAAGACTAAATTTTGTCTGCTGTAGGTTGGAATAAGAAAATGAGGTGATGCTAACAGAGATGAGAAGAAGTGACTTGGAGGCATAATAGGGCTAATAATTGCAGAAAGGCGTATAGAAGGAGAGGGAAAAACAACAGAACAATACAAAGACCAAGTTAAAGCTGATGGGATGAAAATTGAAGTACTAAATGAAGTTCATGTGGGAAGTGAAGTGGTTTATCGTTGGTTTTCTAGTCTCTGATTGCTGTCATCCTGCCAAGATACCTTGAGGAAAAATAAATAAATAAATAAAGTTCTTGTTTTACTTAGAAAGTTTTTTATACTCACATGGCAGTGACATCTTTTCCTCCCTGTAAACAGGAAGGAGAATAGGAGCATTGGCAACTTCATAGGTTGGAAACTGGCTAAACAAATTGCAATTCCTTGTGACCTTCCTAGCAGAAGTGTTCAATGAGGGATTAACTTTAAAAGGAAAAGTTATCTTGAGCAATAAGAGAGATCACTTGAGATTAGTAGATAGTTAAGTGGCTGTGTTCAGAGAAGGAAAGAGGTAAGAGAAGAAAACAGAGGTGTGTAATCAAAAGAGAAAATGTTGAACTGTTACCAGAAGAGGCAAATGAAGGAATGTCCATGTCTGATAGAGAAAGAAGGCAGGTCCATTTCTTGCTGCTTGCCAGGACAATTGTGTCAGATTCTCCTGTTCATTGCTAGTAGCATGTCTATTGCTCTAGTTCCTCATGTTGTAGGCTTTCCATGGTTACTTCATCACAAGGCTGCATTGGGACCATCCATCAGTGGAAGGAGATTCAGTGAGTGTAACACTCCTGTTGGCAGATGGGAAAGCAATTGGCTCCTGCCTCCCAGTGTTAACTCTGCTGCCGTTGATGACACAAGGTGATATGGAGGATACATGGGATGGGATGGACAATGATAGTTTCAGGATACAATGATTTTACGATCTGCAGCACACACTGCTATGTATGTATCTGTAGCAATGTATGTTTGTAGCTGGTTGATGAGTGGTTCCAGTTCCTGATACACTGGTTATCTCTATTTGTGGGGGAAGAGGGAATGAGGGGAATCCAGTGAAGTCTGAAACTCACATACAGTTCTAAGTCAGCAAGAAGGGAACTCAGGCGATATATGACCTGCATACTAAGTGTACCTGGTTCTGTATTCTCATGTCCTTCTTGGGAAGGAGGGGATGAGCTCCGAACCTGAAACAAGTTTTCTGCTCATGTACAGTGTTTTGTCACTAGCCTGCCAGACTAGCTTGGGACTGGAATTTTTTATGTTAAACCATGTGACCTGATTGTGCAGCCAGGCTTGAGATTCAGGGAAACAGCTGCAGCATGATTCCTCATATGAGAAAGCATATACAAAGCTAAGTTCGTCTGTGTATTAATCTTTCCCTTCATACTTCATGTGCAAAGCTATCACACTACCATCTATAATACCAGCCAAACTCTTAACACCCTGAAAATGATTTCTGTGTGTCCCTTTTTCCTCCAGAATATGACTTTGTGTCTGTGTGTGCCTGTGTGGGTCTGTGTAAATATTCCTTGCTTCTTTCATGTTATGCATGTCGTGAGTAACAATATGGTTTCTGCTTCTGGATCTAACAGTACAGTTATGCTATTTTTTTCTTGCTTTCCCCCCCATTTTTTTTAACCAGAAACCTTTTATTCTTTTTTTTTTTTCTTCTCAGTAATGGATTTCATGACAAATTTCTACCTCTTTTGCTAAAGCAAGTGGAAGTAGGATCAGCACAAGGCAGCTATACCATAATCACTTTGAGCTCAATAAGGAGATCTTTACAGGCAACTTTGTTCTTATTTCTTAACGGGATTAAGAAGCTCAGCTCTTTAAATTCTTGCATATAACACTGACATTTCGAGGGTGTGTTTGGACCAAGGAGTTCAAAGAGAAGGAATAAAAAAGAAAAGCCAATATGACTTTGTTTTTTACCTTGCTGCAGGAGCTGTTTGTGCAAATCGCCTATAAGCTTATTGACCTGAATCTTTGACTCCTTGTTTTCTCTGGATTTGGCTGGAGTGTAGACACTGATGGAGCACTGATAGAGGTGATTGCACAGCCCTCGGCTTTGCTTGGCACCAGACACCCTCCCTGCTCCCTGCGCCTGACATTATCTTTCCCCAGCAATATTTCTGTTCTGCTGGAGCTCATATTTCTTTAAATTTTTAAAATTTATTTTAATTCATTGTATTTTATTTATGTAGGCTTTCTGACTTAATGAAGGATACATTCATTGTTTTTGGTAATCAGAGACAGAAGAGGGCATGTATCATGTCATGATCTATTTTCATCTCCTAGGATAACTGGAATATGCATAAGAACTCACAGCACTACTACTTCCAAAAACACAGTACCTACCTCTTGCTGACTTGTCTGCATGTTTGTGACACTGTTGGATTTTCATGGTCCCCGGAGAGAGGGTTCCCTTGCGCTTATCTGTATCCCAGTCAGTTGAAACAACTTTAGGATATGAGGCCTGGGGACCTCATCACTCTCTGCAAGTACCTGACAGGAGGTTGTAGTGAGGTGGGGGTCAGTCTCTTCTGCCGTGCCTGCAGTGAAAGGATGAGAGAAAATGGCTTTAATTTGAGACAGGGGAGATTCAGATTAGATATTAGAAACCAATTTTTCACCGTTAGAGTGGTGAGGCACTGGAAAATGTTGCCCAGGGAGATGGTGGAGTTGCCATCCCTGGAGGTATTGAAGAGGCACCAGGTTCTGGTGCTGGGTGACGTGGTTCAGTGATTTAGGGGTGACAGTGGTAGTGCTGGGTGGACAGTTGGACTTGGTGATTTTAAAGGTCCCTTCCAACCCTGATGATTCAACGATTCTGGTCTTCCACACTTTTTGTCAGATGCTGAATATGGACAAAGAAAGGAAGGGGCTTTTCTGATAATAGTCTTTGAACAATGCTGAGTCAGATTTAGATTGGATCCTAGCAAGATGAAAGGAGATATTTTTCATGTGAACATTAGCATTTGCCTTGTGCTTTACGTCTTATGGTTTCTCACTCTTTCCTTCTACTGGAGTCAGAGGACCACCTCTTTTCTTGCTAGAAGGGAAAAGAGATATCTGAAAAGGCTGGAGTGATTTTTTTTTTCCACTATTCACTAGAGAGTACAGAAAGCCTTCCAAAATAAAAAGTATGAGCTTGTCTATTCTTTATTTCTTTTTATTTACTGCTAACCCATGTTTAAACCTCTCAGGCCATATTTTCAGTCCAGCTGAAACCTATGTAGATATTAGCATCAACTAAAGTTGGATAAAAATTCGACCTAAGTTAAACAAGAAAACTCTTCTTTTAATCAAGACATTAAACAATTGGTCATCAAGCAGAAAATTATATCTCAAAAAGAAACCAGAAAGCTATGTTTCAAGAAATAAATACATAGATCCAAACAGAAATCATGTTTTTAACTATACAGAATTCAAAATGAGGGAAACACTTAAACAGCTTACTCCACTTTAAGCAGTTTATCAAAGCAACTCCAGCCTTTTCAGTCAGCATATTTTGGGTTTCTTAAGAACAATGAAATTCTGAATTCTATCACAGCTAGGGATAGAATTCACGAAGGGATTATTCAGTTACAACGAGTAGTGTAATGTCCTCTTTCTAGAAAGTCATAAAATTTGAACTTGGATTAACTTAAATTTGAGCTCAAATTTGACATAATATGAATTGCAAATTAATGAGGGTAATCTTCTTTAAAACATGAAATGCACAAATGACAATTTTCACCACATGTTTTTAGTTCATGTGTACTGTACATCTGTTTCTAATTTTATTTATAAGGAAGGTCCATTTTGTCTCCTTTTTGTCTGCTTTGGTGTCCTTGACACAAAAATTCTGCATGCTTTTGAAGAGGTCCGAGACATTGCTGAAAAAATGATTGTCAACCCATGCCCAAAAAGCAGATTTGCTCACAGGTTGTGTAATCTATGAGTATATTGGCAGTAATTTAATTCTGAAAGGATCAGTAAAAATGAATTAAGCAAAATGCCACATTTATGATATCACTGGATAAATATTGATAAGACAAATATTGTTGCTGGATAGATCCTTCTGCCATTTATGACTGCAAAGTCTTTTCCTTTTCTTGGGTTTGACTCACAGAAGTCTAAACTGGTTTGAAATCGTGTAATACAACATGTATGTGGAAACACACCTGTAATGATAGGGAATTGGCTGCTTTTAATATTGAAGCATCTGAAGTGTTGATTATTTAAAATAAAAACATCCAGTTGTTTTCAACAGAGTAAATTAAAATTTCACTGTGTAGGAACAGATATCTGTTGCTGCTTGTTATGTAGTAGTGTATGGAGATCACATGAAAACTGGATTCGTGTATGATAATTACTTCAGCTGCAAATTATAAAATGAGGTTTTCTTGGTTGGATAAAGAATTCTTACAGGAGATGGAATATTTCTACAGTAGAGAAGGAAGAGAATTGTTATATAATTAAGTTGAAATATGAACTTGCAGAAGAGCCTTCGAATGTAGAATTTGAAACTTGTTCGAATTTCTCTGAAGTAAAATATCTGTTCAGCTGCAGGATGGTTTAGAATCTCATGGATTGCTAATTTCCATTGAAATAATTTTTGAAAATTGTACTAAGCAACAGTCTTTATTTGTGGCATGTAAATATCTTTAAAAATGTGCTTCTGCTGCTTTTCTAATCAAGTGCTTAGAGCTATGTAGTTTGAACACAGGTTGTACTTGAATATGTCTAATAGAGTTTTTCTATTTGAAGTTCTAATAGGGAAAGATTGAAAAGATGCAAGACTTTTTTTTCTTTTATTTCCATTTTAAATCAATAGAAGCTCTTGAGTAGCCAGTATATCTGAATGATGCTCATTTGTAGCACTGGTGTTGCTAGAGTTGCTCCCAAAAATTAGAATATATATATATATAAACATTAATAAAAAGAAAGTCTGGAATACCGTTTAGAGTACACGTTCACTGTTCTGCAGGAAATACATTTGAATGAGTGAGTGATCCTTGTCTTGAAAGGACTTCAAAAGCAAACAGTGGAGATAATGAGAACATATCAAACAAGTAGAGAAAGAGGAAGGCCAGACTCAGTCTAGATGAATGTGCTGCATAGCAGTGTCTTATCCCAGGAGAAAACTGCTGTAGCTGAAATGGTTAGAAATAATTGACACTGCTTTTTAACATGATCACTGTGCTGAAATGTAGTGTGTCAAGATGTCATTTTCTTAAACAAAGTGGTGATTTTAACAGGAACCAAAATAGTTTCATAGCACTATTTTGGAGACAAAATGGCTTGCACATATGTAGGCGCTTGCCAACACATAGACCCATCCTAAAAGTTAGGGTAAGAGACAGTGCATTGTTTCTGAGACCTGCTGGATAAATAATTCTAACAGTGCTTAGGGCAAATGGAAACATACAGTTATTTCAGATGAGGTTTATCCCAGGAGAAATTATGATTGTTAATCAGCATGACAGAAAACAATAATTGCTTGCAAAGAAGCAAAGTATTGAGGTGATTAATATAATCTGAAATTAAATGCAGTAGATTAACTTGTAGAAGTGCTAGTTTCTTTCAGGTACATTACCAAATCAATCTTCTGAGGGCCAGATTCTGCTCATACTTCCTGTATTTGTAGAGTAAGGTGTCTCAGTTGATTTTTATGGGCTTCACTGAAAATATTTCTGATATATATCAGATGAATTGATAACAGTCTGGTAGTGATAGCAGCAGATCTCTCCCTCTGTCTGTCTGCTCTTGCAAGGCTTCTGCAGTGAACCCATTTGCATGGTACTGTACCCACTGCAGTTGTGTATTTTGTCCTCACATCATTTGGCAAATATGACAAAGTGTGGAAGCATTCATCCCAATTTATTTAGTATCTTTATTCTCACAGTTCTATTACCATACCAAAAGCTTATTTAAGTATTTTTTGTGTGATTTTATACCCAAAATGTTTTATATCTGCTGAAACCTGTATTGTGGTTACAATTATAGTTATATATATACATAGAATACTTTAAAAAGAGATAATCCACAAGAAGGTTAGTTAAGGCCTGTTGGATGCCATTGGTATTCTGAAGAATAATGTGTGCTGCTAAAAAATAAGTTACATTGAATGAATTAAGTAACTGTATTTTAAGTTTTATGTGGTTTATTTCAAAGTTACTGAGTATGGCTTCTAAAGAGGTTCCTGGCAACAATTCTCAGCTTACAGTGTGTTTCTTGGGATTCAAGAGCAGGATTATCAGTGTGTATAGGCTCTGTTACTGGTTGCAGGCATTGAGATAAAGCGAATAACAAAGGACAATTTTTGATTGCTGATCTATGGTTTCTAAAACTCTGGCATGTAATTCATACCTAGAGTCTCGGAACCCTTTTTTGGCTGGATATAGAATTACTGTTGCTGTAGACTGTGGCGGAAAGGAGAGGGCACCCTCCCCCTTCATGGCCAGTTGCACTGGTCTGTCACCATACATCAGGTTATGTCCTTACCAAATGGAAATTACAGTGAGTGACTCCCCAAGTCTTTGCATCGTGTCTATTTTCTCCTTTGGTAATACAGAATGCTACAGGCTTTACAACAATTTCTTTCTAAATTGATTTATTATAATTGAGAAGTGATGTTGCACTCTGAACAGCTGTATGAGGATGTTAATGATTTAAGTTTACATTTATGTTGCTAGGAAGAAAGAAAACAAACTGAATTTCAAACTTCTAATATTTTCTTACTCTAATAGAAGCTGCTGTGTGCATTTTGTGACTGGTACAGTCCTTCACCGAAAGCTATTTTGTCTGATGATAAAACCATGAGTGTATGAAGCTTACACATTTTTTCATCTCTTTTATGACCTTATCTTTTATGAGCGGCTTCTGTGAAGGTATCCTAACTATAGGAAGCACCTGGTAAACACACGTGATATCTATGCTGTGATAAGCAGTTGTGAACAAGAAAGTAGATCTGTCAGTTCTGAACTGTTCATTGTTACAAATACTTTGTTGATTTAGCTGATTGCAAAATACATTATATAGAGTTCCTTAACAGCTGCTATAACACTCCTAGTCAAGAAAGTTCAATAGTTATATTGTATGAGACTTTCTGTAAGAGCCTAATACTGATAGGAACAACATGGATTAAAACAGCAGGGTTGAGAAGAACTGCTAACCCATGTGCTTCTTTAAAATACCACAACTACTTGTGGTACAAGCTGATTAAGTACAAATTGGGAAGTCTTTAATTTGTTAAAAAGATTAAAGTGAAATTACTTGTTAATATTCAAGTCTCTCTTTTCCTACATGTCAGTGTTGTCAGAGATGTTGGAGTTCTCTGTCTCATTTCTGGTAATATGTCTCTTTTACAGTCTTCAGATTTCCTGACCAACTTTACCACGCTGAATTACAGTGAGTTGTCTATTGGATAAAAATTAGGCTATTTAAACCATATGAAAAAAACCTTGAACTGTTTTTTGAAGAGCAACAGGAACAGTCAATGCTGGCAAGAAATCATAAGGTCAAGATGAAAATTCTGTCCACATTATAGCATTGGAGTTGTTTGAATAAGACTTTTTTCCCTCTTAGTTAACCAGTATTTTGTGTATTCAGCATTTCAGTGTAAGTCAGAGATTTGTTTCACCCAACTTTAGCTGACTAAAGATAGGTTTCTAGTCTAAGCTCTGTGTTTAAGAGGATGATTCATTTCATCTCACTCAGACACCAAGAAGGGTCTCGTATCTCAGGCATCGTAGAATAGGATGAATCACTCAGGAGGTTTTCTTTCTTCCCTTTCTATAGGACTGTCTACATTAGTAGTCTGAACTGGCTTCACTTTCAGGCATCTAAGGTTAGAGGTGATGAGTTCTGCCAAAAGCGTAACTTTAATACCAAATATAGAGAAGTAGTCGAAATTCTAGTGGATTTACTTGACTCATGACTGAATACACTCTAGGCTATTATATTATCTTATATTATTATATATTATATTATATTATATTATTTATATTATATTATCTTACTTCACTGTAAGAGTATTTTTTTCATTTACAGGACAGAATTCACTTACCAGGCTTAGCTGCTAGAAGGAAAATCTTAGAGCAGGTTTTGCTTCATTTTAGAGTAGTTTGTCATTGCTGATACTTTCATACCACTCTTCAGTGGTGATGGGAAAAAGTGATTTCTCCTTTAACTTAAATACAAATCACAACTGAGCAGCAAAGGAAAAGAAAAACCAAAAACAATGGGATTAGAAAAGAATCAACAGGTTAGTAGCAAATACATATATATATACATATGTATGTATGTATGGCAAAAAGTACTTGATTGGACTTGGAAGAAAGAAATAACTATTGTCCTGGATCCAATTAAATGTCTACACCTGTAAATTGAAGAAAAATGCAATCAGTTATAAAATAAATATAAAAAATAGTCTTATTGAGACTGAAAAGTAGTCAGTTACTGAACAAATAGAGTAAACAATGGAAAGAAAATAAATTCTGAAAGGAAATTTACTCCTTTGTGCTAAACAAATGTTAGCTGCTAAAATAGCATTAAATATGGGGAAATAAAAGAAAAAAGCTTGAGAGATGTGTTTTGTTATCAGCTCTTCTACTAAGCCTCCTTTTGGCTTTTTAAAGTTGCAGTGTCTCCAGCACCACATGGATTGTCTTGGTTGCCCATTTTAATCTGACCTTGATGCTCAGCTGAGCCTGGGATAGACTTCACTCCCTGGTGGATTCAGAAATTGACAGTAATGTACCTTTTGTTAGCTTCACAAGCAGATTGGAGTAGTGTGGGAGAACAGGAGAAATCAGTGTGGTGATATTTCAGGTGTGTAGTGCATGCACTTTGCAGTTGGGAATAATAGAAAATATCAATGAAAATAATTAAGAATACTTCTATATGCAAAGCAAAGTTTTCCTTAATGTAAATGCTACACATTTTTCCTTCTCTATTTGCACAAGATATGCATTAAGTCATGAAAACTGGACTATGAAACCACATAACATTATAATTCATAAAACACTGAAAAAACAAGTTAATGGAAAGTTGTCATCTGCTAACATACATTTTCAGCTCTTTCCTCATCTCCCAAATACTTAATTACTGCGTGCTGTAGTTTGTGTACCTTAGCTGTTGTTCTGTCCTTTTGCTTTTCAGCCCAATCTTTTCAAATTACTTTGTCCTCTTTTAATTCTAATAGTTTCATTTTTTTGATATTCTGGTTGGTTGCACTGATTGGAAGAATGCTGAACTTTTCAGGATAACCAGGTTGACATATAGTATATTCTGGAAAAACTCAATATTTTGGAGGTAAAATTATCCAATTACCTGTGCTTCGGCACTGTCTAAAATAATTATTATTTCTAAATTTTGCTATTATTGTACTGATTTAGTACATACAGCTCTATCATTTACAGTGGAAGAAAAACATTTGCATTCTATGTAAAGAACATTCTAAGAGCTTTCTATGGTGGTTATACAGCTTGAGTTAGAAAACAAGAATTGCCCTTGCTGTGAAGTGCTTTCACACATTTTCGAGAAAAGTGGACTTAATCTTGCCAGGTTTGACTTTGGAAAATTTTTCTTTGTGTCTCTCTGATAAAAGACAAATTATTGCAGCTTTAAGTAGCTGTGACGATAGAAATAAGAAGGTAAAGATATCCAATATGTTCTTCAGTCCAACCAAAGAAAGTAGAGCTCTGATTACTACAAAGCAACTATACAAATGCTAATTTGAAATAGGCTAGTTTGCTAAAAACAAATAATTGCTAAAACTGCTTAGTAGAAACTTGATAACTTTTTCAGCATAAAAGTATTTAGGACTGTCTTCTGAAAGGTAACTTCAGATTGAGCTGAAGCATGTGAATTTCAAATGCCTTGATACAATTATAAAGTCAATTTAACACAAAAATTATACTAGATATTTGTGTTGTATTTAAGTTTCATTTTACATACTAAAGTGCCTATGAATATTCTGGACTTTGTTTCTAGTACCTCAAGTATACTGAACTATAGTTTTGTAATCAAACTCTGGAGTGATTATAGTATTGTGTTTGTGTGCGTAGTAGTTTATCAGGTTCTTATACTTCAAATTTGAAAAACTGTGTTTTATGAATGTGAGGAAGAATATATTATTATAAGAAATTGCATGTGCACATACAGTTAAAACTTTATATTGTTTGTATATAATCATGTACTTGAAAACTCTGGGTCACAATCTTATCCGGTATAAATATAGCTCCAGTGATAACGTATGGGGATCTGGCATGGTTTGTTGTAATCACATTTCTTTACCTATGTTGCTAATTAAAGCTTTTGTTATCATGAGTGGGGAAAAAATTACAAGTTACTGCTTAATTGCTGTGCTTTTTTATCCTTCTTGGTCTCCTGTTGTTAAATCAACAAAGGGTCTGATTTTTCAGATGCTAAAATACACAGTATTTGTTTTTTTAGTGCTGTCACTGTTCTGTGGGACACCATTTTTTAAAAAGTTTCCTTCAAGTTTGATAAAAAAATTCAAATAATTATTAGTCCTGTTTGACTGATGTAGTTAATTGTGTGGATTTGATTTTTTTTTCCATTCTTCTAAGTGTCTTGCTATGCAAGAGTTTTTTGGATACATTGGTATTAAAAAACATTCAAAAAATCTACAAATGAGTAAAATCCAAACCTGTAAAAGCCTTTAGAGATGTCACTTAATGTATTACTGTGACCAGAGTATTTTCTGTTAATACCTGAACCCCTCACCTTCAATGCAGTAGTTATTTCAAAGTATTTTTGCATGGAGCTTGCCTAGAATATTTGTTTACCTGAAATAACTGCACTTTCAACAAGGAGCTCTTAAAATAAAATTAAATGGTCATCTCTAAAAATTTAACCTTGTAATTTTCAGCATGTCCTTGTAATGGGAGTAACTGAAGGCAGACATATTTTCAGGTACTTCTGGATAGTGAAAATTCATCAGAAATGTTGAATTTATTTAAATAAAGCTTGATAGGGAAAAAAATACTATAGGGACCTGCTGGTAAATTGTCTTGAAGGACAAATTCCTTAAATGCTGAAATACCATGGATTAGCTTTCCACTAGTTGTGTGAAAAAGCAGAATGTTTAGTGGACCATATTTTTGTTCTGAGTATCATTAATCTGCAATGCATAAGAGACATTTAGGTGTCAATTCAAGAAAACCAATAACTGAAAGCATATGTTCCTGGGGGGTAGCAAGCTGATTTCTTTCTCTCATTTGTACATACAAGCTTGGTGACTTGATGTGCTTTGGTTTACAGAATTAGGTGCAAGTAGTGATTCTGGTTTTTAGGTATATGGAGTAAACACTGTTTCTCAGGATTTTCTCTCCACGGAACTGGAAGGACTGGATACTCAGGGCTTCTTTGAGTCAGTGGGAACTCACAGATGTTTACGTGTCTAATATTTTTTTTTTTATTTTCTTTCTGTTTATGGACATGCATATGTTTTCACTTAGGCATGTAAGCAGTTGTTTGGATATTATAGGAGCTCTACTTAGAAGTCACTTTTGAAACGTGTCAATACTGTATTTTTTGATGTTTTTTCAGGCAATGAAGAAGGCATCCAGGAGGCAGCAGAATCTGATGGTGATGCAAGGTCAGAGAAGCCAGGGCAGCTTGCTGTGGAGACTGAAGATTGGGATGGGCCAGGTAGGGAAAAGCAACTGAAATTCAAGAGAAATTTCGTGAACTGGATTCCAGTATTTGTTAATTCTATTATTTTAGTAGATTGTTATGCTTTGCCTCCATTATTAACGGACTATCTCTTTTATGATCCTTTGGGTTCCAGGATATTGACAGGTAAGTACTAAGGTGAAATTCTCGAGAAAAACAATATGGGTTTGTTTCTACTATTTTGTAAATTGTTAAACATAAAATGCCTTATGTATTTGCTTGATGTAAAGGAAAATGTTCTTGATGCTTAGAATTTTAGGATTAAAATTCATCAGTAAGTTCTTTCTTCCATGGCTGAATTAAGGGAGAAGCTTTTCTGCTCTGTTTTCTGAGGCCAGAAGACCACCAGATCGTGTCTCTTCTCAAGCTTTGTGCCAACATTTTGGAACATATTTAGCTTAACAAATACGTGTGGTATCTATTGACATTTCCAAGCACTTCTTTTACCTGTTTGAGCCTGATAGAAATAATTTAGTACATGTGGTCATTGGTTCAGTGGAAAGAGAAACCCAGACTGCAGTCAATGAAGTGTTAGAACTTCACATTGAAACAGTAATTCAAGGTAACATTTTCTATGTAAGTGAAGATGGTGCAAGCATAACATTGCTAAGATGTAATGATATTATGGCAATACTTTCAAGTCTTTGTTCAATATAAATATGTAAAATCTCTATTGTACTGTAAAAGTACCTAAGGCAAAGGGGTAAATTGTATTTCTCAATTAGGCAATTCTGCAGTTGAATGCAGTGTTTTCATGGGCATGGATTTGGGAATAGGCCTTAAAAATCCGTTATATTGACCATAATTTAATAAAACTGTTGCAAAATGTGAATCTGAAATCAAACGTACTCTAGCAATAGTTATATCTCTTATAGAAATTTTCCCTCAAAAGAATGAGCACATCAGAAGAGAGTTCCAGAACGATTCTACCAATAATTTATAATGCAATAATAATATTTCATTAGAAAAATTCCTATTTTTCAATCACATTTTCATCCTTGCTTGATTTTGCAAATTACTGTATGCTCTTCATGAAGAGAAGAACAAAACTAATGGTAATTTTCTGAAACCAGTAGCTGGAAAATACAATGCAAACAAAAATGAAGACATACTATATCTAATTACTATGATATAATTTAAAATGTTTTTCATGATATTACACAAAGAGCTTGGTATTCTATATAAAGCACTACGGTGTCATATGAAAACGAGGTTGAGTATTACACTACCGTACATTTTAAATGATGCAAAATATATATTTGGATGTAGCAGAAAGGCCTTTTCCAGTTGTATAGTGGATTTAAAGGCTATCAGTACTTACCATATGGCATTGGGTTTAATTTCATTATAAATAAAGTCTATCTGAAATTTGTAGGTTTTTGTTGCATTTTTTTAGTGTATTTCAACATAGTTGAATATGAATTTTGTGGGCTAATACTGCTTTTTATATGAGCTACCTTATCCAAAAGTTTCTGAACTCTTTTATGACACTATGGAGTAAAAGGAGATTTGTTCATTTTGTTGGGAAAAAAGTTCAGTTAAACAGTAGGTTGTGTGTAGTTCTTATGATATTTATTGATTGCTTTGATGTGATAAGATAGAAATCAAAGCTGAATGTGGGAAAATTCCTTTTGACTTCTGGAAACTGATGACCATCAGTACCAGTAGCTATATTTTGTTTAAGTATTGGTTCTTTACAAGGTTATAATATATATGAAGAAAGGAATGGATATATACCACATCCCACACTCTCCATCATGCATGAAATGAAGTTGGTTTTTTATTGACATGGATGAAGAAGCGATCATCAGAAGATCATTTTCAACCATGGTGTACAAAGATAACGTCTTTTAGTTTTTTGGAAGAAAACAAAACAATAAAACATGAAATATTCTGCTTATTTAGGAACATTTTAGTTCAGCACAAAGAGAGCTATTGAAAAATTTGCTTCAGCAAATTTACCAACTGTCAGTAGAGGTGCAACCTCAAAGAGCAGATGGTGATACATTCTTTGTTATCGGAGCTGTCTCTGGTCTCCTTACCTTCTCTGGTAAGGAAAGTTCCATCTCTGAGAGGTGGAGCTCTCTCAGAATCCAACTACTGTGTTCTGCATGATACAAGTTGCTGTCAACTGATAATGTGAACTGTGACAACTCAGGAATTTATACAAATAGTAGAGCTGTTTTGTTATTTTAATATTTTATGTCTTTTTTTAGCATTAAGGGAACATATTGTGACTTTCAGAGCCAGTACTTGCCAGGAACGGAAAAATTAAGCTTCTGGCTCTAATTAGAGTTTTATTTTGCTTGAAAATATGCATTGTTAAATGGTTCACATGCATTCCTAAGTCTTTAGAATATTTTTATGAACAAAAATCTAAAGTTGGATGTTCTGTAGCTTCAAAGAGTTTCTCCTAAAGCAATCGTTCAGATCACAGTCCTGTGACCTTCACTGACTGTTAAGGAATTTCAGACATACTGCCTGCTCTATGCAGCCACTTTGACTGTTACCTGAATGTCTTTTAACTACACTCAGTTTTCGTTGTTCTTGTCGTCAATTTTAAAAAATTCTTTTCAATGAAAAGACTCCTCTGAAATAATGGAAACTAAGGTCAATAGACTGCTTATGAACATACAGTGAAGGACCTGATCCTTTTTCTGTTACAGCCAACAGCAGAAGTCCAAGGAATAGAAGGAGTCTGACAAGCAAGACTGGGTTTAAATGCAGTTTATGTAAAAAGACTTAGTTTTAAACATGGAAGCAGAGGACCTTTTTTAGCCTTATAGATGCTGTTTGCCTTGGTACGTGGAGATATATAGTTCTATGGCCTTTGCGATATTATTAGGATGCCAGTGCACATGAGGGCAGTGCTTTAACACATTACAAACAGAAAGCAGATCCCCTACGTGGCTTCTACAGATCATCCATCACATCAGAGAATACAGACATTCTGGTTTTTACTGGATATATGCTTCATGCTCCCATAGCAGCCCTTTCTTAAAATCTTTGAAAATTTTAGATACTGGACACCTCTGCTAAAATGTTGTTGAGCCAAATATAAGGAAATTATATGTTATATGCCATCTGGAAAGATAAATTGTTTACAAATTTGGAAATGAATGTGTGTTTATCATCATCCAGTAGTCATGCTTGTAATGGTAGATGCACGTTCAGTCCACTGTACTTATCATTAAAATACACAGCAAATATTTACTTTATTAAAAAGGAGAAAACATTTGAATTAAAATGTATGAATTACAACACTGAGGTGTGTAAGAACAGTCTTTTAGATTTTGCAAAATGTATAACAAAAGTGAAGGCAATGTTGATATTACCTATAAGAGAATTTAAAAAAAACAAAGAAACAAAAAAAAACAAACCAGAAAAATCCAAGTGGATGTAACCAGATGCTAGGAACCATAATACCAGGCTGGAGGGAAAAATGAAAGGAAAAGCAAACAAAAAAACCAACTTAAAAACCTATCAGTAGCTTCATTAATAACAGTAAAATGACATTTTAAAATGTGGTAAGGAAAAATAATTAGAAAATTGGTATTGATCTATTACAAGTCACGACTCAATACCTAGAGGTGACAGGTAAAAGGCTAAAGTAATATATTTCTACTCTGCTTAAAACATTTGTATTGGAAAAGCTATTTGTCTGTAGGTGATGACTGTACTTCTGTACTAGCTAATAAACAGCTTGATGATTTGAATTTAACTCTTTTAGGAACTAGATGACCCACTGTTCTAGTGATCAACTTCAGTTTCAAAGAAGTTTTGACATGATTTCTCAAATGTGTTCAAACCCAGTAAAGGTTGGTGTGGATAATGACAGACCTGTCCACATGGCAGTGGTCCCACTAGAAATAAGGTGATAAGTGATGTGAGATGCTTTTATTAAGGGGGAGTGGGTTAGTAAGAATGCCAATCTGTATAGGCTTATGGAGAAAAATACATCTTGTAAAACCAACATAATATGTAATGTAAGCTAAAGTATATTTAGTCATATGCAGTATGTTTAAAAAAAATAAAAAAAGCTGAATAATGGGTAGATATTGTCACTGGCAGACTTGAATAAGTTGCCATGTTAGCTGCAGCAAAATTTCAGTTTCAGTGCCATTAAATATAAAGTCATGTGCTTATAAGAAGGTAATAAATATTTTCATAGAATCGTTAAAGTTGGAAAAGACCTGTAGGATCATCAGAAAACAGCGTGTCTCAAAAAGTCTTGAGATTTAGTGAACTGGGATTGAGCCCAACAGAGAGAGCTGTGTCTAAAGGGTATGTTTGTGTTCTCAGATTATCTTGCTTGTCTGGTCAGCAGTCTTGTTTGATGCTGGAACAGGGTACTGTGTCCTGCGGTCACACTTCAAGAATGATGTTAAAATTTGTAGCAGGTTTAGAGAAGAGCCTGCTGAATGTTGAAAGGACTGGTATTATGGAAAATTCTGGGTCCTTTTCCTATTTATTTTATCAAAGATATATTAAACTTATATTAAAGGACAATCTGATTACAAATGACTTTAAATTCAGAGTGAAAATCTGATAACAATGGGCACCTCTTTCTAGCAAAGTATCAGAGGATTAAATGGACATTGAAGCTCCACGGTTTCAAACACAAGGAATGGATTTTAGTGCTTAAAAAGTCATTATTGGAACATTTTATGAAAAGTCATTAGAAATACTTTCATTCAGGATGAGGTACTTTCCTAAAGAACATGATCAATTTCTGTGGCAAACACTGGACTTTTGAAATTAGATAGATTTCACTGGGACAGAAATTAGACTGACTGACCATGATGGTTCCTTGTAACTAAAATTAAATTAATAAGTTAGTATCGTATGTATTACTTTCATAAATATTGTAGTATTTGGGTGCATTTATAATGAATAAGTATGAGCAGGCATCCACGTAAGAAATTCCCTATTTTTATTTCTCCAGTAATTGTTTATTAAAGCTGTGTTAAGAATGATAACTTCCCTGTGCTCTTCTCAGCTGGGACACAATTTTCTAATGCTGACTAAACAAAAAATTTTTTTCAAATCCACTGTTCCATCCTGTGTGCTCTATTCTTTTGACTTTCTTCCCACAGTTCCAACCGATGGTGAGTGTTTCAGCCATCAGTGAAGTTGTACCTGTCTTTTAAAACACAGAAATATTGTCTGTTACCAGTTGAGGAACTGAGTATAGGGCATTTGCAAAGGTGAAATTAATACCTTTCAGAAAAAATCTTGGTCCTAAGGAAGGATTGGATCTCTCTCTTCTTAATTCATGTGCATTGCACTAGACTGTCCTTATTCCTTATGTGAGCTTTTACTTTTATAATCATAAAGGTGCATGGCTTTCTTATAGAATGTGCTGTTTTTGTCATTTGGATAGCTTGAAAGTCAGTCTCGGAAGTTCTTTTGAATTGTACCTGATTTCTTAGAAGGTGAGAAAATGTGATTTGTCCACATGTCCAAAATGGATGCCCACACCCAAAAAAAACCCAACCCCACCCATAAACCCCCCTAAATCCACTACGCTGTGGAAAATAAGACCTAAAACTCTTATTGCTCTTATTGTCAGTTTATGATAATTTTTTCATGTATTGTTTGCCTTCATCTCCACATAAAGGGGAAGCTTTCCATATGTAAAATTCCACCTCCAGTAAACCAACGGAACTTCTGCTTTTGGCAATAGTAAATCAGAATGAAGTTGCAACTCATGTTACTCATCTCAGAAGACTCAGCATCACACATACGCATGTATCACAGAACTGTTGAAAAAAGTACTAAAGATAGTTAAATATAGCGCAGTATAATTTCTTTCACTTACTATTACAGCTTGTTGTTTTTCTTAAAACGTAACAGAAATTTTAAGAAAAATAGTAAACTGGAAATTAACTAGCACTTTAAAAGTATAACACATTGAGCTATGCTGCTGTTAATATTTAATAAAAGAAATAGGCTTTCAAGTGAATTCTGGTGTATTGCTTTAGTGAGTTGTAGATCAGAAAGGTTATAGTGAACATTGGACATGCCTGGTTCACATTTTTACCTGTTATAAAAGGTAGTTTGAAAAACTTTACTGTATAGATTTCCTGTAACCATTCATAAGAATCACTGCAAATATGTATTGATTGTTGGGTTTACTCTGCATTATTTAGTAATACTATAAAAAGTGTGGATTACAAAGTAAAACTGTATAATATAGAATGAAATGGTTGGTAGACCACAGCAAGATGGAAACAGACATTAATGCTAGCCTTTTTCCTCCCTTTTTTCTTCTTTTTTTTTTTCCTTTTTTTTTTTTTTTTTTTTTTTTCTTTTTAAACCAGTCCTAAGAAGGACTTGGAGATTACTGTCCTGATTTTGTTTCCTTTTTGATTGGGAAATGTGGTAGATATAAGATCTTGGAAATGCTATTTGATGTAAATTAACAAAAATCCATGAAACATAGTTAACCATAGATATAGTCTGACAGTAAGAAGAATATTGTGAAGAAGCAGAGGAAATCATAGAATGACTGTGTGTTACTCTGACAGTGAATCGGTATTATCTCTGCTATCAGATAATGCAGTTATCATTAATTTTCACATTTGCATTTCAATCTTTGGAAGGAAATGACTCTTGCCGGATGAAGATAAGAGCTCTGTACCACTATAATGAACCATCATTTTATCCCGATGCTTTGTATCC
>VZRZ01004834.1:1199064-1357892 GCA_013398175.1 Climacteris rufus
ACAAAATGTCAAAAATCACTACAGACTTTTGGAACCCTTAATGAAACAAGAGGCAGTCTAAATAAATCTTCTGTAGTGAAGTGGATATTGGATTAAAAGCAGAGAGCTGGGCTCCTGGGCTCCGGGTGTTGGGAGGGAACCTTGTTGAAGCGGGGAAGGATTTCTGTGGATCTTGATCTGGTTTCCATCCACAATTTGGAACTAGAAGGAAGCCATTTGGACATAGAATAACAAAAGTAAGGGACTAAGAGTCATTGAGTTAACCTTTGCACTACAGGTCTTGTTTTGACACTTGAATTCTGTTAAGGGAGGTGCAGATGCTTGTGGATCTCTGTCTTTATGGTTTGGATTCTGATACTGGAGCTGTTTTGAGTGGTTACCACACCTGTGTACTAATGCAGGATTTTAAATAATTACCAGTCTTGAATACAAAACTTATCCAAGTTTTTAAGGACTGTAGTGTTCCCAGTTCTTTTTCATGCATAGACCAGATTTGTGTCGATTACCTGAAACTCGATCTACAGAACTCTGCATCAGTCCATTTTAGGTCTGATTGACTAAAGCCATTGTTCCCCAAGTGTACTTGCACTACATTCAACATGTTCAACCTTTATGATATAGTTAGTGCCTGTAACTTACAGACTTCACTGTATATAATTTGGACTCATTGCCAAATATCTTCTTAAAACAGGAACTCTGGAGGCTTGCCCTGCTGCTCCATTTTTGCATCAATTAAAGCTGAGATTCTTAGATCATGAAATGATTTTAAGAACTGGTATTTAAATATATGATATTTTAAAAATAATTTTTCGTATGTAACCTGTCACCATTTATAGGAGTACCAGGATGTCAATCTTGCTGTGACCAGCTGGGGTTAGTGAATTATTCTGTTGGCTGTAGCAGTTGCTTTCTCTTGCAGACCTTTCTTAAGGTCTCACCTCTCTCTTCTTTCATGGTGAGAGTCTTTGTCTCATGAGAAGGTGCAGGTCTAAGAAGTGGAAGGAAAAATATGCTACTCCTGTGTTAACAAATTTGGTAGTGACAGAAGTGGAGTAGTGAATAAGTGTTAAAATGGTCTCTCTCATGATTTCAGTTGAGGCCAACAGACACTCTTCCCAAATAGATCCCAAGGTGCAGTAGCTAGAGCATTGCAGGGAGCATTCTCCAGAGGTACTTTGTGTGCTGTCACCTGATTAAAGACTAAGGAAGTCTCACAGCACATAAGTGTGGCTGTACTTGGCCCTATGACCAGAGCTGTTCTTGCCATGTGTAGTGAACCTTCTGTTTACCTCTAACAGACATACTTTGTACAGAAATTGGCTGTTCTCCAAGGTAGCTGACTGAGAACAGTGGACTACTCCCTGTATAGGCCTGAAGGATGAGAATGTGAGTGACTGGGTGAATTCACCTGGAAGTAGCAACCAAACTTTTGCTGTCATCTTTCCCATGAGCAGTTTTGACTTTTCTAGCAAAGAGGCTGTTGCATGACCTATGCTGAACAGGGAGAATTTTCACATTGTCACACCTGACAAAATGAAATTCTGCCCATTAGCCAGAAATAGTGGTCACCAAGGCTTTAAGAGAAAATTGAGGTGTAAAACCATTGCTCTAAAATCATGTGAATAGGCAGTAATACATTTTGAATACCGAGACATATTTCCTGTTATGATGTCACTTGCTATGGTGACTTCTATAGCATCACTTTCATGATGCAAGGTACAAATATTGTAGGATTCTGTAAACCTGAAGACATAGTCTCATTTTATTTGCTATCTAAAATATCAAAAAGCAGTGACTTCTTCATGGAATCCTGGAGTTCTTATCAAGCATTTCAACTGTTTTGTCAGTCGGAATGCCATTTCCTTATCATTATATTATTAATATATATATGTTATTGTTAGCAAATATATGTGAATTTAAATTTAATTTCTCTTGCTGTAGAAATGAACCTAGTTTAGAAGTAACCTCTTCTTGTGTGTACATTTCACATGTGGAGAACTTCAATTTTATTTAAACAATAAGCCTTTTAGAATATTTTCCAATGCAAAGCTTCATCTTTATCCAAGTCAAAATGCTTCAGAAAAGTGAAACTACTTAGAACCTTCAAATCTATTAGTTTTTTGTGTGATGGCATTACATTCATTTACAGTTTCCGGTCCTTTATCCATTTGTGAAATATTTATTTGACATAAAAAGATTTTTAATTTTCCATGTGTTAGGTGTAAATTGTTCTTTGGAAACCATCTTGTTCTTCAGGTGGGCAAGTTTCTAGATTAGGGTCAGGGTTTAGAAGCCGCACTCCCTAATTTAGTGCTCCCCTCCCCCTCCAGTGGGAGATACGAAAGGCAGAGATTATGGGCTGAGGTAAAAACAATTTACTAGAAACAGCAACAAGACAGAAACATGAACACTAGCAGCAACAGTCCTTATAACAAAAGTGTATGTAAGAGAGAGTGTTTTACGGGGGAAATGCTCATTGACACACCACAACCCCAAGACAAAGAACAAAATGACCGGCACACCCTCCATGTACCACCTTTTCTTCCCAACTGCAAGCCATGCCGCTCCTTCTCAGAAGGGAGTATCCCTTACGTCCACCCTCCAGCAATGAGGTAGCTGGTATAGAATAACAATATCCTCATGCCCACATGGCTCCAGGCTGTGAAAAATTAACCCTGTCCTTGGCCAAAACTAGGACATCTAGGTAGGCTTGAAAATGATCCGGTATCTTCCTAAATTCTTTTGTACTAGTGTACATCCAGCATGAGTCAAGAACATTGGCCTGACTTGTAAAGTCATTGAACTCTGAATGAAAGGTGATACATATTAGAAATGTATTCTATTTTGATTGGCATTTATGTTTCAAGCACAAAAGATTTCTTGTTCTCTGAAAAAAGTTGATAGCTGGGAAAGGCATGTGGAAGGGAAGAATCATCAGATTCACTAGGTACTTGGCTTTGAACATGATACGCTATATAGCGGATATTATGTAAAGTACAAATCCCCGTAGGTCACGCAGTGAAGGACTCCTACTCTGAAATTCTGCAGGGAATCAATGAACATCTGCATTACAATACATTGTTTCTTGTAGTTTCATGCACCAAGGGACCTGCAGAGGCTGGCAGAAAGCTTTGCACTTTTCAGCTGTCTCTGCTATAGTTTGATCATAAAGGCAATATAACACCCTTGTAATTGCAAAGGACTGGGAAACAATGTCTGATTTTGGAAGCAGATGGGGTGAGAATCAAAAGGTACATGTAATTGGTCCACAACTATTTTGTTATTTGTTGTGTTTTTCCCATTAATTCAGCTAAGATTGTTGCATTTGGAATACTGCATGGCAACACTGACTTAAACAATTGAAGGATGGATGTGTTAATATATTGAACCATATGCACAGCATAGCATTATTTAATGTGCTAAGGTGTAGTCCAGTAGTTGGATACAAATACCTAGTGAGAGGTGCTAGTGACTTTATTTCCTAAATTGGCAGGTTTCAGTGATGAATTCTGTGTTCAGCAGTGCATTGAAGAAAATATTTTGATTTTTAATGTGCATTTTCCTTTTAACCCTTCAAAAACTGCTTTATTTACTCTCTCTTAAGACATCATTACATAAAAGTTGGAATAATGCAAATAAAAAAACAAAAAAAGTTATCACCAGAAACCACTGTATCTCCTTTCAAAAGAACTAACTTTTACTGAGAGTAAAAAATTGAATGTGACGTGATACTGTATTTACTCACAAAATTGCACAGTTCAGAATGGTTCAGACTCAGAAAAGGAAACTGGACATTGTGGTCATGAAACTGGAACTAAGGACAGAAGTCCTCTCTCAATTCTGACCTGTGTTTAGCTCAGAGAAACCAGCTTAGAACGCATTTGGGTTTATCTTTAATTGCCACGTTTCACCTTTAGGGTGCTTGACCATTGCATGCAAGGCAAGGGAATGTGCAAATCATCTTTGTAAAGTGCAATAGTGGTCATCATACAAAACGCTACAATAAGCCCTGTTATGGAATCACTCAGCACTTATTCACCACCATGGCAAAAGTAAGCATGGTTATGTTAATAGCATCAGACCTCATTTTGATTTAATTACAGAATGTGTAGTTCTTTAAACATGTTCTGTTGGAATCTGTGAGAAACCCCAGAATGAAATATTCTCAAGTATGATCCAGAGTTAAAACTACAAAGATATCTGGGTAGGCAGAAGTAATAATGATTAAAGCCCGTGTTTGGAAAGCTGTAACTGTAGAATGGCCACTCCTAGTTTTTCCTGTAATCAGCTGATTACCTTAGACCTTCTCAAATAGCTGTGCAGAGGACATTAGGTTCTCACCAACCCCCCCTGCCCCCGACAAAGATTCCAGACCTTTCTGAATGGGCTCTTTAATAATCAGCATTGATTCCAAAAACTATGTTTGAACTATAGTATATAAAATCATATTCATGGGGAAGATGCTTGCATATGCCTGGTTTGGTGTGGGCAGCCAGTCCAGTGTATACATTGCATCTTCTATGGTATGTTACAGAAGAAATTAACCAAATTGTCCCATCATAGCTTTTTCTTTCCCTTTGCTCCTCTTTGTCTCCCACAGGACTATTAAGCAATGTATTCAAGCTGGAAACCTTGAACAGCCATATTGACTTCATAACATATTTTTGGGAATTACAGATAGAAAACCTTTACAGTATTTTACATAATTTTGTCTTAAGTGAACATTGAAGGATTACATATTGTTTTATTTATTCTATAAAACAATATTGTCTGATATATTTCAAAGATTTGAGATAAAGCTCTAAAAGTCATTTTACTGAGAGAAAATGCTTTGGGTGGGCTTGTTCAGGTCTGTACTGCTCTGATTTTATGGCAATATAGTTGCATTGATTTTAAAGATGCTTAATCAGCGTAAAACCAAAATGATGGATTATTGTGGATAATTCAGAAAGATAATATAATGTACACATTAGGGACATACTGTTCGGGAGTATGTATGCATTTTAGACCGGGTGGTTCTTAAAGGAGACTGAATTTCAGATTACATCATTCTATGAAAAAGCCCTTCATTAAGTTATCTGAACTTTGGTACTTGTACTATGATGCCAAAATTACTAATCAGTTCATAAATCTTTGGCTTGGATGTATAAATAGATACTAGTTCTAATTTAAAATAAAATAAATTAGACTATCTGGACAACACTCATGGTACACATCCAGTCAGAGTTTTCTTAAGTTGAGCACAGTCCAATTTTCAGGGTTTGTGTAATTCAACATTGTAAATGCTTCATATCATTTGTTGCCATCTGGTAAAGTACGTATAATATTGAGATTTATTTACTTAATACTTGATTTCTACTTTATTATTCTTATTGACTTATTCTCAGAAAAAAAAAAAAGCCACCTTTTTTCCCCAATTACAGAACTGCTCAGCATTTGATACTGACTATTTTTCAAAGTTATGTTTTGGATATCAACTTTTCATGGAAGTTTTCTTTAAGAGGTGGTCTCTAAATATGTGACTATTTCTAGCAGCCAAAAAAGAATAAAGAAAAACCCTGCAACTAAACAACGGATATTTTGGTGTGTTGCATTCTGATAAGAGCTATCATTTAGTGTAATTACTGTATCTGTAACACTTTAGCCATCAAATTTTGAGTGTCTTCCAATGAAATTATTTTCTCTCATCTTGTCCTGCTAGTCATTACAACTTCTTTCATTTTTTTTCTATGTCATCATGCCACAATGTGTGAGTCATCGAAAAGTGGTGTGATAAGGTAGTTGACAGGGATGTAGGACTTGAAATGGTCTATATGTGCCAGAGGACATCTTCAGGAGACACTGAAGAAGTGTCCTTGCATATTGTTATGGTACCTTTAAATATGTGCCCTGCAAAGCAATGGGCAGTCAGGAGTGTTGGAGTCTATTCTCCAGGATGCACAAAATAAGCTTCGGATTTCTTTTATGCTTTTCCGTAGGAATGCATCTGATTACAGAAAAGTCAATCTCCTTGGATTCTGCCTCCTGTCAATATATTCTGCAATGGCATATGTGTATTGACAAGCATGATGTAATAGATCAGTTGCTCAACCGATTCATTGATCTCACATTGTTCAGTGTTCTATATACTGGGAAGCTCCATCAAGAAATTAAATACTCTAATAGTATTAAGAAACTGATCTTCCCTGTTAAAAAGCCTCTTGCCATCTGCTTACTTTTTAATTTTTCTCATAAATAAGACAAAAAACGGCTTGGATTTGTTAGAAAGCATGTCACAGTATTTTCACCATTTCTCAGCTTCTGGGATCATTGCCCTATGAAAATGATATGTGTGTTTCCCAAAGCTTGGTCGTATCATGATGCTTATCTAAAGAGAAAAAATGATATATTTTTAAAAGAAAAATGCTGACCTAGTTAGTGAGACTGAAACCATTCATTAATTAGAAGTCATAATTGCAATTACATGGTAAAATTAATTTATCACGAAAATAATCCTATCAGTTTTCCTTTTTGGAAAAATGGAACCAAATGATTTTAGCAGCCCATATTGCTTAAGGCTGATATTACAATGATACTGGTTTAGAGTGAATAAAGTAATCAAATTCTATTTTCAAGATCTGAAATTCTTAGACTGTGTCATAGATAGTTTATATATTATATGTGATTCACTTGAGTTGTAATTTTGTAATTACTTATAATATATAAAGCATATATGCACAGATAAATGCATAAAAGAATATAGTGTGTTGAAATTTAAAAAGAGTGAAGATAACACAGCACATAATATATAGAAAAATTCATGTCATATGGCAAGTATGCTACAGTGTATGAAACTGAGAATGCCTTTTCTACTCTCAGGCTATTTATACTTCCTTGATATTCAAATCTTAATGTACATTAAATGGAATTTAAGGAGATCCACCTTGGTGGACCTCAGGCAGCCTTAACAAGTAGTGATCCTTGGGGATACCACTTTATGTGTATATTTGCAAAGATGTTATAGCCATGAAATATAGTCCTTTGATGACATCATAACTGTGAAATATGACATTATTTTGCTCACCAGCAGTCAGAGCTTTGCTTTATCTGTATTAAGCAGTCTGTATGTATAAATAAAGGGTACAGAATACTGAAGCTGACTGCTGTAGCCCAACATGGCCACCTTCAGTTGGAGTACTCATTATTCTCTGTGATGCCCTATGGATGTCAGGGGACTATTTGTAGAGTACCTTGCTGTCAAATATCACTAAATTTAACATTGTCTTCTCTCCAGAAATGAGGTAATAAGTGTTGTGGATACAATTAGACAGCTATATGTCCAAATTCAGCAATTACTTACACTTCCTTAAATTTTAACAGAGGGCAGAAATTTATTATTTTATGTCAAGCTAGTCAAACTTGGTCTTTAAATTTAAGGATCTCAAATATATAATTAAAATTTCTAGTCCTGTTGAAGTAAATAGAAAAGTACACATTGATGACAGCAGAGTTAATACCTAGTCTGTTAATGGCTAGTTAATGTATGAATACATATATCATTTACACAAGACTCACAAATGTACTTTTTAGGAGAAAGACTGTTAGCCACAATCACCAGGGGAGTGTTCATCTGCCTGCACTTTGTTATTAATGGGAGATAAGAACAAGTATACTTTTGAGCACCTGAAAATATCTTAGGTCTCCAAGAAAAAGACTTTATAGAACAGTGTAAGAAATCCATGCATAAATCTATCTGTCCAGACTAACGTGGCATTTGAAGATAGAATCAGTAAGTCTTCTTTTTCTTTTTTTTCTCTCCAGGTAGTAAGAAAAAAAAATATACCTTCAGGAAAGTAGTTTTTGTCTTCTAGGCTTCCGTCTTGCAAAGTATTTAAAACCTTTTATTTTCATGTGTGTGAGCGTGCCATTAAAAAATGAACTACCCACGTGCATTAAGTTAAGGACATTTGTATTTGTAGGACTCTGGGCTTAGGTCAGAAGCTCTTCCAGGAAGGAGCTGCCTCTGTCACAGTACTTCCTACATACACAACAAACTTCTAGCTTGCATGAATTAATAGGAATGCTAATCAAAGCAGTACTAAAGGCCCATTTTTACTCCTCTGGAAATGTAAAAGGCCTTAAAGATGGACTAAATTACTTCAGCAATACCAAGAATTCTGAATACAGTGAACTTTAAATTGTAGCTTCTGCAGTTTCAGTTAATTATAGAACATTGTTTCATGGATTTGCTTAATTTTCTAACTTGCTCTTTTGAAACATTTTTCTTAAAATAACTAATATTAAGATGTTTTGACTCATATATGATTCTGTAAATTAATATTTTTCTTTTCCTTTGAGAAATAGGAGCTAAATCTTGAGGCTGCTCTTCCTGTTCTCTTCACAGACATTTCATTTTCAATGGTATAGTAAGGTCTAACATAACATGTAAATTTTTCTAATGGGTGCCTCATTTGGATTCTGCAATCCTTTCCTTTTTTTTTTTTTTTAATTTTAAAAACCTCATCATATTTCATGCCTCTCATTACATCTGTGGATACAGTCTTGTGGTGTCATAATGTACAAGAGTCCTGATCTTGTTTTATTTTGAAGTGGTATGATTTTACTATCATGGTGTATATTTTGCTGTAGCTGTATATAGGAATATATCACAATAAAGAATTGCAAGAAGAAGATAGTTAAATATTGTGGAGGGATAGAAAAGAATTGTGATACATAGTGTCCAAAATGTTCCTAAGCACAAATCTTTTCTTACACAGTTTGTTTTTAAATAAGAAGTACTATAAATGTGACTCAAGGGGTATCCTGAAATACCCTGTGTGAAGCATGAGTGGCTCTTAGTTTTTCCTTTTGAAAATCAGTGGTATCTACTGCCTAGTTTTAGTTATTAGCTAACTCCAAGCAGTATTTTAGAATTATGACTGTTGCTTGATGATTTTCTCAAGCATCAGCTGATAAACTAAATAATCTTTACAGTTAAGCATAATAAAATAAAATATACCCTTTTAAAGCTCTTATTTTCTTAATGTCAGTTTCTTGATTGTGATACATCCTATATGTATTTTTAACAGTTTTTTTCCTTCAATTTTTCTTCTGTACAGAGACTTCCTACTCTCTAAATTTTGTGTTCCTTGTGCAGTATTTGTAGTAATAAAACAAGTCCACATATATTGGTTTTTATTTACCTTATAGCTGTGCATTGTGAGAAAGAAGGCGTAAGATTATTTAACTGAATGAATTTACTTCATATGAAAACTGTAGCACCTAAGCTTACATGTGCTTCTCTCTTGTGATTGTGGCCCAATGCTACTTCCCTGCTGTATTTGTCATCCCCAACTCCCTGCCTGCACTTGTGTTCCCCTGCCTTCATCCACGCAGGCACATCACAGTAGCTATCGAGGTGACAGTCCA
The DNA here is from genome assembly GCA_013398175.1 of Climacteris rufus. Classification (NCBI taxonomy): domain Eukaryota; kingdom Metazoa; phylum Chordata; class Aves; order Passeriformes; family Climacteridae; genus Climacteris; species Climacteris rufus. The sequence continues at coordinate 1,208,473 of VZRZ01004834.1, forward strand.
GCAGTGCTTAGTGAAGCAAAAGTCTTTATGTTTTGCCTGCTTAAAAACAATTCACAAAAAATGTGTGCAGCAATAAGACAGTTTCCCCAATTTAGTCATACATGTGCTGAAGAAATGTCATTTTCCTTGTCAAGTTTTTTTCCTTAGTAAAAGAGAAAGCATTTTGTTGCTTCTGTTCTCTTTTGATAATTCATAATTTCTGATCATCTCCTTTTATACTCTTAGTCTGATTTTGTTCATGTTCTTAATTTTCACTCTGCTCTGTATTCATTCTCTTTCTATCATTTATTTCCTTTGATTCTATTAAAGTCCTTTTTCCATGTGGTGTGTCTTTTCATGCATTATAATTATAAAATATTTCTGTTTTCTCTTCAAGCACTCCAGATTTATTTACCTGGCTTTCTAAGTTTGGATATAGTGTTTCCTATGGTATTTATCAAAGAGAGTACCGGAGAAACAAGCACACTATTACTGCTCTTTGCTTTGCTGTATTTTTAAAGGGCATCTGCTCATGTTCATTTGATTTTTTTTGTCCTCAGCTATGTATATAACACACACATATGTATCATCAATTCAATGAAAACACCTCAGAGAAAATGAATTTTATGAAATTGGGAGGAAGTTTGCAGTGAACACTGGATTATATTGGTGTTATATAGCTATCTCATCAAAAGGTAGCAAATGCACAAGACCTTTTGCGCTTTTCAATTTGAAAGAAAATTATTTCATTAGAAAAAAAAAGAACCATCACTCTGGATGTTGGGGAATGCCAGAGCCTGATGAAACCAGCTGAAGAGACAAACTGAGTGTACGGATGCAGATTAGCCTTCAGAAGATGAGGGTGTAAAAGGGATTTAATGGTAGGATGGATTATAGAAATCCTTGTAACAATGTTAAATAATTATAGTTCCAGCCGAGATCAAAGCGGTGCTGATTGAACCCCCTCAAGCTGTTAACACGGAGTATCTTGAAGGGAAAAAAAAAAATTGAAAAAAACCCCTCTGAGATTGGTCAGCCTGTGCTGACAGTGTCCTCTGATCTGGGGAAGTTCTGGCTGTGTTGAAGGTACAACTTGTGGGGGAGGGAAAATAGAGGGAAGGATTTATCTGTCCAAGTAGCCTATTTGAGTGGGGGGGTTTGTTTTTTTTTTAAGGGAGGAGGAAGGGGTTATTACAATCAATGCTACTGGAGTTCACACACTTACTGAAATTGCAGTAAACTTTACAGTTGGCTTCTTTCCATATTGGAAAAAGGATTAAATTTCTTTAGCAGAACTCTGGTCTGCAAGAGAAAATTATTAGAGTCTTTTTTTTTTTTCCTCCCCCCACACACCTCCCCCCCACTTTTAGACCATGGTTCCTATATACATACCTGCCCAACAAAAACTATTAGTAGTGATAACTGGTAGAATGCCTTTGTAGTAGTGATATTTAGCTGCAGGCAGGGAGTACAGTTGCTATGCCCATACAACAGCATTAAACATTTATTCTCATTGCCTTGCCTTCCTGGCATTCATGCCTGGAGGATTATGCATATGCCTCTATTATTAAAAAAAAAGGGAAGTCAAAGTTAAATACTTATGGTTTGGTGGCGTAGTAGCGTGGCATAGCCAAAGCTTTTCCTTTTATGCAGCTGTCTGTAAAGTGCATCACATCTAGTTTGTTGCAAAAGAAAATGTACGACTTTAATGATGTTGGGGTGTATTTCCTGTGATGGTGTGTTGACTATGTTCAGTTCTAAATGGACAGCTAGAGGGTACATTAGCTGAGTAATAATAAACAAGGGTGGAGATGACACCTTATGGACTGGAACTAAATTATAGAATCATAGAATGGGTTGGGTTGGAAGGGACTTTTTTTCCCCTCTAGATCAGGGTGCTCAAAGCCACACCCAGCCTGGCCTGGAACAGGAATGAGGCACCCAGTATTAGTTTGTTCTCCAGCTCTGTGCTGGGACTGCAGGTGAGTGAGAATGACCATGACTGAATGGCCACAAACCATTAACAGCTGTTGGACATCCCGTTCCCTCTCCCCTCCGCCCCCACTCCTGTATGACCGTATTTTTGAACAAATACAAGTACTTTGTTTCCTTGGTATTCCTAGTCTACTAAATGCTGATCAGAGGGTGTGTTAATGGACTGCTGTATATTTCAGATAATAGTGATGCATGTCAAAACCCCAAACATGTTCTCAAGTCCCTGTGTAAGAAGCTGCAGTAATATTTTCTAAATGTTATAGGTAAAAGCTTGTATCAAATACTACTATTTTTTTTAAATTCAAAGATAGTTTTGGTGTATTGGTTTATACACTGTCATATGTGACCTGTCTAGGGAGTTTGTTAACCTGTTAACTTAGGTAAGTTGCTTCTTGCTTAAATTCTGAGTAAAAGTTTATGTTGAGGGGCCCTTAAATAAATCTGTGTACCTAGGGTCAGGGATTAAGACTTTTTAATGCCACCATCTTCAAGGAATTTTATGACCTTTTTCTTTAAAAGTGTCACAGTCTTTGCAAGCATCTTTAAGTGTTCATAGATGTCCAAGTTAAAGGTACAGGTTCTGTGTCTTTTTTCCTGGCCAAGTCTATGGAAAACATGAAAGTCTGTCTTCTGATGACCTTCTGGGGCATTTTCCCACCATGTGGGGTTTAATCATGTAGAAAATATTGTAGAAAAGATTGAGCTTTCCTGTTGAAGATGTGATCTAAGACAAGATAGAAATGATTTTGCAGTAATTGCTGAGAGATCTTGGCCAAGATCTGCAAAGTTGTTTAGGTATCTAACTGATATATAGTGGTTTGTAAAGTTAAACATGTCTGCAGGGCAGGGTTTAGGCTTTAATGAAACTGGTAGTTACACTGCTGGATAGAAACAGATAATTCCAGTAACTGAGCTTAGAAGAGGTGGTATGCTAGCTCAAAACTACCTGGCATCAATTAAACAAGTGTTTTAGTGTGAGTTTACCAGGGTTTGTGGAGTCTTGAAGTCCTAGCCAGGGATCTCACAGTTCCATCTTATAATGGGACAATTTAAAGGAAGGAGTTGATGCTGTTTGGACATTACAGATCTGTTATTTTTATGGTATTATTTTGGGTATAGTGAAAACTGATGTCATAAATATTTTGGAGAAGAAATCACCATGTCAGCCTGTGTTAACAGCTGAATTGTCAGGATGAGTTTTTTATACTGGAAATAGGAAATAATAGTTACTTTTTGAGAGCATACCTAACAAATTTTCTGAATCGGCAGCTCACCTAGTTAAGACTGTGTATATAGTGTGGTTTAATTTTGAGACTGATTATGCGCAGTGTTAGTAAGGAGAGGGAGAAGAAAGAGCTTCTGAAATAGTGCTTTTAAGGACAATACTTGAAGGCAGGAGGGGAAGATAAAGGAAGCCATTAGGAATGTTTCTTAACATGAAGAAGAGTTTCATGGTCTCTTTTTAGAGAATGTACAGAATCCTTTTTTTCCTTTCCCCCTTCCACCCCCCCACCCCCCCCACTGTCTAAGGTTCTGCTGCAGCTATCAAAAATGAATAATAAAACTGGGAATCAACGTGAAGTCTAAGTTCTCCCATCATTAGTTTCTTCTGCATGATAGAGTCATTCTATATGATTCTTTCTTTCTTGTATCAGGTTACCGAACAAAGACGTAAAGAATTTTTTTCCTCTCCCCCACCATCAGCCTTCCCTATTGCTTCCTAACCCTTCCTGAAATTGCGGAGGAAGAGTTAATAATGGAACTAGCTCTAGTGCGTGTTACATACCTATTCTCACTTCTTCTTCACACTTTAAAACCCTTCACAGAGGATTTTAGAATGGGAAAATGCTAAATCAGCTCTTTCCCTGTCCTTGGCTTCTGAGCTTTTTTTGTCATTGTGCTATGGAAAAAAGGATCAGACTCCAAACCTTTAAGCAGTAGCTGCATTTGGAAATAATCTAAAGTAAAGAGATGTCTTTGTGCAATAAGGAACATCATTCTTCCCCTTTGTGTTCTGAAATGACAAATTATTGCCCCTTGACAGTAAATTTGAAATCAGATAACTGAGATTCACAGGATGATTTTTATCTCCAGAGTCCAAGTAAATTTGTTGTATGCTGTGTGTTGTGCATAGTGTTTGTAGGAGTATGGTACAGCTCAGAGTTATATCCAGCTGCATGGGGATAATTCGAAGCACTGGCATTTTATGCTACCAGAGGTGAAAAATGTCTGATTAGACTTAAAAATTTCCTGATTATTTCCAATTGACATTACTATTTTTAACCTGAATTGTTCTCCATTTTAACACAACTTGCTACGTTTTTGTTTAGATTGTGCTTACCATATGAATGGTTCTAGATGTAAGTTAAAATATATACGATGGAGAGGGCAACCTTCCCCTCCTTAATGTCCTCCCCCTCCAGACCCTGTTTGTATTTTCAGGTATGAAAATACGGTATAAAGATTCCAGTTGCTGCTCAACTTCTGTGAGGACACTGAAAAGAAGCTGTTGGTGTTGATGCCTCTTTCATTATTTTTTTCCTCTTTATTCATCTTTAATTAAGGAAAAAAGGAGAGGATACAAAACATTTTTTGGGCTTGGTTGAATAAATGTATTGGAGATAGTTCTGGCTGTTGTGTCTCATACATTGAACTTAGAAATAAATATATGTAATACTTTTTGTATTTGATACTTTTTAAGTGTGAAGGTTATCGTGCACATTTGAAAAAGAAGAAAGGAAAGCAGTTGATTAAAAATTCCAGAGTTCTGGATGTTTTAGTTTGTTTCTGAAATTTTGCTAGGAAAAAATCCGTTTTAAGAAGAATTAATTTCCTTTTAAATTGATGCTATAGGGCTGTGATAACATCTGAAATCTTTATTTATCTTTCATTGTGAAATGTCCTGCACTATATGGTACTTGATACACATCTATAAACTAGCAAATCTCTCATTCAGATTTAAGTATTTCTTGTTTTTTTTATAATCAAAACTGCACAAAATTGATTGGAGTACAAGCCAAAATGTACTTTCCAGTGTCAGAAGCATGATATAAAGCTATTATTTGAAGATGATGTTTCAGCCACTGTCCCTCCTTTGAAGACTTTTTTCTAGTAACTAATATTTCTTTACATTTCTGAAACACACACCAATTTAAACCTTTCTGAGCACAAGTACTAGAATTTACTTTCACAAATTCTCTTGAATAGTTTACTGTGTGCTAATTGTAGTGATTTCAGATGCTCAGGTCACATATACATGTGTATGTTTGCACATTGAAAGGACAGAGCATGCATCAATTGTTTATGTTTTCCATATGAACCAGAAGATGACAAATTGAGAGATATAACCTCATGGGCTTTTTATACCTGTTTGCAGTAACACATAAACAACATTCTAAATATCGATTTTGTGTATGTATCATCAAATATATTCACAACCAACCACTTTATCTTTCTTTCATATGATTTTTAAACATTCTTTTTAGATCACCTGTTAGATTTATGAATTCTCAGTATGTGAACTAGGACAGATGCTCATAAAAGAACAAAGGCACATCTGAAGACTTAGTCCTCAAGCCTGATGTGTAGTTTTCAGAGCCTATAGTGTGGTATACTGACAACCATTAAATCCTACTGTACTTAGCATAGATATAGTTCATTTCATCTTCATAATGCTGTACTTTATTAATAATCAATGTATATAGACTGATTGTTATACAGAAACAAATCAGCAAGCCTCGTTTTTTTTCTGTACCAAATTCCCATGTTTGAAAAGCAGAGTGTAGAGATTGGATATGGTTTATTTCTTATAATTATGAATTTAATTTCAAAATTGTGCCTAGCTATATCTCAGATATTTCTCTTCAATGAAGGCGTGAACCCATGTGGGACACTGCCCCCTCCCCACCCCAATCTTCACCTTGAGTTTAATGACCCTTTTAAGTCAAGTAAGGTGGTGTTCTGAAATTTTAGTTTATAATTTAACTTACCTAACTGAGGTAATAATATGGCTTGCTCACTCACTTGGAGCTTCAATTAAATAACTAGTCCTCAGATACTTGTTCAGACACTGAGCTAGGGAAGAATTGATGTGGCCTCATTTACAGCTGTGCACAAGCAACAGGACATCTCATTGCCACCTGCAAATGGAAGTCGTGGTTCTGTTGGCTCAATGTGGAATTGAAGTCCTGACAGGATTTTTGTTACACTTAACTAATGCATATTCCTAAAGTTGTGATAACTTGGACATAGATAACTAAGGTGTTAGTATAGACAAGTCCTACCTCCTTTTCTTCCAGCAGACTCTTCTACTTACTGTAGCCTTCTTCATAAGTGAAAGGGGAAGATTAATGAGGAATTAGTTGTGGTGTAGGTTCTTCAGGAGAAAGCTATCATCCTATTATTGCCACTAGAAATAGCATCTTCCAAGCACTGAAAAGAGGATTTGGAGATTGGGGCGCTATGTAAAACAGCAAATGCTCCTGAGGTTCCAGAGCAAGGTCTAGGGGATGACTGGAAACAACTTTCTGGTGTGCTGAAACTAGTGAACTAGAAGGCTCTTTGTGGAGGATGTCTCTTATCGTTTCTTGTTCTTCTGAATCTACTTTGCCACTACTGCCTCTTGCAAAAGAGGCTGCCATCTAGCATGTGGTGGAGTGGGATTTAGAGAACAAAGTATCTAAATAGAGTGGAGGCCCTTAAGGTATAACAGGAAGGATTTAGTCCTACTGGCAAATGCAGTATTCTGACTTGTGTAAAATAATTACAGTGTGCAGCCTTTGTGGTATTATACTTCCTGTGTTTCTGCTTTGGACACATCATCTAAATCGTCACTAGACCACCTCAGCAGTTGTAACTACCTAGTTTTTCACTTTGCCTTGCTCAGTGGCTTGCTTTGGCTCAGGAGAGACCAGCTGGGGGATGACAGTGTTGTGAGGACATACATTTCCTTTCATGATTCAGAGGTCTGCAGCAACTCAGTCAAAAATAAAAGAACCCTATAAGCAAATAAAATGTGAATTGCATACAAGGTTCCTGATTTATCTAAAAGCATTCGCTAAAAGTACTTCATTTCTTTTACTGCTGCAATAAAATAATTTTACAGTTAGTAGCATATAACTTACAGGAGTGACAAATTTGGTACTTAAAAAATATTTAGGTTAAAAAAACCTGTCACTTCCAGTAAGTCATTTTTAGAGTGTAATCACTTTAATTCTCCTCTCTAATTTTATCACCAGGAGACAAGCTCTGAGCCCCCTAACCTCCTGTAAAAATCTTTGTGGTGCTGCTCATGTTGAAGGGACAGAATGGGGATCGAGGCTGGCATGGCTGATCTAGGAATGAGGAAAACATGTCTTAGTATCTAGCAGTCTAAGTGGTAGATAAACACTGTTAATGTCAGGTCACTTGAAGTCTAAGTTTAACATAAAACAGTAACTTGTCAGAAAATACAGCATGAAACTTATGATGTCCTACTTGGACTGGAAAAACTGTAAGCATGTGGTGACAGTAATATTGCACTAGCACAGCTATTGATTTAAAGAGTTGTTTACAGCCCTGCAGAAGGCAGGCTGTGTGAGCTATACTCAGGGTATTTGTTGTCTTAGACTGGTCTGGTGTAGTTATAACACAATGATGCAGGGCTTACATTGTAGTGTTATGGATTAGCATCACTGAGGCAATAGCAGCCTGTGAAGAGGGGAGGACAAAGTCTTAGTTCCAGGGTAATCCAGCATTGCTGAAGCCCAAACTCAACATGTCCCACCTCTCTTTGCTTCCACCACCATGATTTTCAGGCATTAAGAAGCCTCCAAAGCTGAGAGGCTTATTAGTCTACCATTCGTATGTTTCTTTGAGTTAGATTCATTTCTTGGGTTAATCATTTGATGCTTTATTGGAAACTTCATCAGAAAACTCAGCATATACTGGGAAAAATATATAGGAAATAAAAAGAACAGAATAAGCTGAGATAGAATTTTATATTGGATAGAATCACAGAATGGTTAGGATTGTAAGGGACCTTAAAGATCATCTACTTCCAAACCCCCTTCCATGGGCAAGGACACCTTCCACTAGACAAGGTTGCTCAAAACCTCATCCAGCCTGGCCTTGAACACTTCCAGGGATGTGGCATTCACAGCTTCTTTGGTCAACCTGTTCCAGTACCACGCTACCCTCACAGAACAGCATGGCTCTTGGTTTGTATCTCAAGAAAATACATTTTTCTATTTATTAAACACCCTTTTCTCCCTTCTTCCATTTTATTAATCTTGGGTTTTGTAGTCCTGAAATTAGGGCATCCACTTAGAAGGGTGAGTGGCTGAGTTTATGTCTGTTCTTCCAAAATTGATTGTATTTTAAATGAACTAATTCTTTGTTCAAAAATATGCGGATTTCTGTGTAAGAATTTAGTATATCTCTGTCCCTAGGTGAGGGCCATAGCAAAGGTGCTATATACATCATAAGTTCTGGGTTAACAAGTTTTTATTATTAAAACAAAGGGTGGATAGAGAATTTCCCCCTCCCTTTTAAGTGTTTCTGGAGGCAAAAGAAATGGGTTGGAGTCTTCTAAGGGTGAAGCAAAATGGGAGCCACGTGTCCTGGCTCCTAGATCAGAGTTTTATGAAATTATGGTCACTATCACAAGTTTCATTTTGAAAGCAAATGTGCCAGCTGTGCTCTGTGCTGTACACTGCACTGTTCAGGTATGTTTGGTTTGCTCTGAGGGTAGAGAACATCTTACTTTATCTCTTTGCATTTTGATAGATTTGGAGGGATATTAACCTACCACCCCAGAATGCAACTGCATTTGAGTTTAGACACCTATGGAATCAGAATAAAGAGATTTCTAGATATATGGAATGATAAGCAGCTACTGAAGTGAGATTTTCTACCTCCTTTTCTTCAGTGTCGTTACCTATATTCCACTGAACGTCAATTAAGAACTAAATTATTAAGTCTTGACCCTGTCTTTAGTTCTGATTTGTATTTAAAATATGTTTCACAGATTGGAAAGAGAAAGCATGAATAACTGACCTGAGTTATGAATAAGAGCAAAGCTGTGCTTTTTATTTAGATTACTATGCAAAGCATTTTCCTTTCACTGATAATGTGTTTTAAATTTAACTTGTTCATCCAAGAGAGCTTTCCTTCAGGAAGACATTAATTGTTAATGTATTGATTATTAATTGTGATTAATTAATAACTATTCATAATAATAATATTTATAATAATTCAGTAGTATTGATTGGAAGGTACCTTCAGAGGTCATCTAGTCTAATCCCAGCTCAAACCTGGGCTGATTTACATCATGTTGCTCAGGGCCTTATCCAGTCAAGGTTTAAAGATCACAAAAAATGGAGAATCTGCAGATTTTCTCATCAGTGTTCAGCATTTGATTTCCTTGCTTAGCTGTTCTAATATTTGCCTACCGTATGTTGTGAAAATTGTTAAAATTTTCTCTATTGTTCCATGTTTATTTCTTCTTGCATTCTCCCTGATGATCTCCAGTAGGAGAGTAGCTTTGTGTTGTTTTTACCTTCTGATCATGCGTTTGCATACAGCAGTTAAAGCCCCATAGCCTTCCTGTCCTAACACTGATCTTCCCAGCTCTTTCAGCCACCTATTGCTGCAGTCCCCTGGCAGTCGTGTGGTCTTCTACCAGACTCTTCCCAGTGTGAGTGTGTATGTCCTGATGGCAGACTAATTCATAGCCCAGGATGCAACAGGCCTTCACTGCTGCAAGAGCACACTGGGGATACAGGTTCAAATTCTCACACATTCTTTTTAGCAAAGCTGCTTTCCAGCTGGGCAGTGCCCAACTTGTACTACTGCATGGGGCCCAACCTGTACCAGTACAGGACTCAGCATTTGCCTCAGTTGAAATTAATTTGGTTTCTGTCAGCCCATTTCTCCAGCTTGTTATGGGCTTTTAGTAGCAGCTGTGTTTTCAGCTGGTCCCACCAATTTGATATCATTTGCAAACCTGAAGGGCAGTCGTTCCTAATGTCCAGGCCATTAATAATTATGTTAGAAAGCATTGGCCCTAGAATTGCCCCTTGAGAGATGCTGCTGGTAACTGGACTTCATACTGCTGTTCACATTGCTTTGTTTCAGTGGTTCAGCAGGTTTCTCACCTATCCATAAATTCATATTCCAGTAATATGTTTATGAGAATACTCTTTGGAAAACCTTTTTAAGGTCCAGCAATAACCACTACTGTCCCCTCTCACCTGCCGAGCCAGCCATCTCATTGTAGGAGCCAGTGAGGTTGGTGAGGTATGATTTGTCTTTAGTAAATCTGTGCCAGGTGTTCCAAACCACCTTCTGATATTGTACGTGCTTAGTCATGGCAATGAGGAGAACTTACTTCATACTATTCCCAGGGATGTAGTTTGGGTTAAAAACCGAAGGCAATTAGGGCCTCAGCCATTTTTATGTTCATAGTCACTATTGTCTCTGGACTCACTGAGTATCAAGACCACATTTGTGGGGTTGGTTTTTTTAGTCTTTCTGTTTTGGTTTGATTTGGTTGTGGTTTGTTTGTTTTTTTGTTTGTGTTTTTTTCATTTGTTTGGTTTGGGCTTTTTTGTTTTGTTTTGTTTGGTTTTTATTTGGTTTTGTTTGTTTGTTTGTTTAGGGGTTTTTTGTGTTTTTTTCCTGCCTTTGTTCGTGCTGAAATATGTTTTGCTGCCCTTCAAATCTCTCCCTATTTTTAACTCCAGGTAAGAACAGCATTACAAGAAATGCATAGATAGTCCTTTTAATTTTATCTTATCTAAATATAGTAATCTCCAAGTTAGTTTAAGGTAGTCTTTAGTCAATGAAGTGAGATAAGCACCTTTACTCCTTCCATTTTAAGATAGTTATCTACAAGAAAGGGGATAATTTTACCTCTTGGAACATGTCTCAGTTTACAGCAGACAGGATCAGGATGTATAGCTTATACTTGATGTCAAGTTTTGAGATGGCTGAAGTCAATGTTAAACTGTTAACTGCAATTTAAACAGCTAATTTTTGAATTCTGCTCATAACTCAAAATACATGCTTATGTTCTCTCCTGAATTGGCTTGCTTCCTCAGTAATATCAGAGGGCAGGGTTTCTGTAAGGTTTTCTATTTGATATTTCTTGATAATATTTGTAGTGTTATTTTGTTTAATTTACAGGACCATAAAATAAGATTAGTTCAATACAAAAGATAATTAGGGCCAAATTCTGCTTCTCAGACTTCAAAATTGGCTAATGTATGTAAATGTATATTTAACATTTTTGTTTTGTATAAGATGTGTTTGAATGCACACTGAATGGCCAACTCAAATATCAGGAAACACTTTCAACAAGATCATCCTTGTTTTGAGAGTAAAGAGAAACACTGCCAAAATGTTTTTGAACAGTTTATAAGGAGGTTATTTTTAGAGAATTTGCAAGACAGAGAAGAAATAAAATGTAAGATTTCTTTCATTGCAGAAAAAAAGATACAAATATCTGTAGGGTTAGGGTGTCTTAAATCCTGCCTTCTGTCTTTGCACAGAGTTCCTTCATGAACAAGTAAGTCACATTGGGGCTTCTCTAAATTTGGATAGCAAAATTCTGTCTACCTAGCTTAAAATGTCAGTGGCTTGATTTCTTTTTTCCTCTGCACATAGTGAGCAATACAATTACAGTCGCAGTCTTTGAGGATGGTAGATTATCAAAACTCTGGAAATCACATTCCCATCATAGTATATCTAAAGGAACATAAAACAGTAGATGTGTTTTTCTTATTTTTTTTTTCAGATTTACATCTCACTCTTTGCGTGAATGCATCACTCCCTAGGGCTTTTGAGGAGATGTAATTAATGTTTGTAATGATATTATTGTTTATGACAAAAACAGTCATGCATTGTGAGCCTCACTAGAAGTACAGAGGCATCAGGAACATGAGACATGGCTATTTCCACAGCTTTTATATCTTGTGAGCCCCATTCAGTTAAAATAACCAGGGAACAGATCCAGAGATGAAAGCAATGAATTGGTTTGATGCTGAACCTTTGATGATATTGTCTCCATAGGGCTTAAAAATGTGAGGTAGAACATATTTCCAAGAGCCATGAAAAGTGGCCAATGCAGAGGCTCTAGGGAATGACATCCAGTGAATTGTTTCTATCATGACATTAATTTAATGTACAATGCAGTCCACTTTTCTATATATTGGATGCTATGTGATTATATTAGTCTCATTTTCTCCTGGAGCTTCTTTTATTAAGTTGTATAAATCATGTGAGCACAGTAACCATGAGTCACTTACAGTTCTGCTTGTTCACAAAATTTGTTACATGTAACCACAGGCTGTATGATCACTTACTATAGTATTCTGGATTGGAAAAATGTAGTAGAGGATTTTTTTTGCTTTTCCTGTGGCTTACCTTAAATATAAAGGCACATCATTAGGCTGATGCAAACAGCAAGCTAATGTTAGAAGCTCAAATTTGAGGGACTCTTAAATGAGGTTGCTGTATTCTTCAATCTCTCTGATGCTTTTGTGGAGAAAAATAAGGAAAACTTAAAAGTGTTGTGTTAGTGTTTGATATTTTTCCCATCATCTCCCTGCTCCTAGGGGTATTGTTTCAATTTGACTATTCGTCTTTAATAACAGCTACAGGTGGAACTGTTTCTGTCTTTCAGCAGCCAAACCACTCATTTGCTACACTGAGACTATGTGAAACTACGTCTACTAAGTAACACATGCAGGGAAATGATAGAGTCATAAAATGCGTAAATTAAACATCCAATTTGACAAGCCATAAAGCAAAAGGTATATTTTCAGGCAGAATTCAGTTACAGTTTGCAGTGCACCATACGTTAAAACCAATATTTTATCTTATAATAATTCAGGTTGGAAGGGACCTCAGGACATCTCTCATCTGGTCTTCTTCTCAAAGCATGGTTACTCTGAGGTCAGACCAGGAGGACTGGGCCTTTATCCTGATGAATCTTCAAAATCTCTGAGGATTGGGACTCATGTGCTTTTGGGACAACATGTTCCAATGCTTTGCTGTCCTGATGATAAAATGTGTCTATTCATTTCCATTCTGAACCTTTCTTGTTCAAATTCACGTCTAGTGTTTCTTGTCCTCCTGGCATGTATCACAGTTAAGAGCCTGCCTCTACCTTCTTGATGAGCTGCTCTCAATAATGCAAGCTGCTTTTCTCCTTGAAGTTTTTCTTAGACTGAACAACTTCAGTTCCCCTTCTGTCTGCTCCAGCCCCCTGACCATTTTGACTTGACTTGACAGTCATTTGCTTGACTGCTTCAATTTGTCAACATCTTGCAAAGGAATTCCCAAGACTGAAATATAGTATTTCAGTTGTGGTCTAACAAACAGAGGAGAATGATCATTTCCCTTGGTCTAGTGGCTGTGCTCCTGTTAATACAGCCCAGGAAGCTGTTGACCTTCTTTGGTGCCAGGACATCCTTTTGGCTCATGTTCAGGTTTGTGTCAGCAAACACCACCAGGTGTTTTCCAACCGAGCTGTTCCCTAGCCAGGCAATGCCTGTACTATTGCAAGAGCTTCTTCCTTTGCATACCCAGGAAATTGTATTTGTCCTTGTCAAATTTTGTGAGGTTCCTGTGAGCTTGTTCATCCCAATTGTCCAGTCAGCTCTGAATGACAGACAGGGCTGCCCTTGCATGGATTCCCTCCTAATTTGACATAATCTGCAAATCTGATGACATTGCATGCCAACCTTTACTCCAGGACATTTATTAAGACTTTAAACAGCATGGGTCCTAGCATAGTCCCCTTCTTATCAAACTCTGGGATTAGGATGACCTAGTAGCCAGTACCAGCTGAGCCCAACTCTCACAGAATCATGAAGTCACAGAATGGCTAAAGTTCTTGAGGTCGCCTATTCTAACCCTTTTGCTCACGCAAGGCTACCTAGAGCTGATTGCCCAGGATTATATTCAGACTGGTTTTTGAACATCACCAGGGATGGAGACTGCACAGCCTCTCTGGACAATGTGTCAGTCACCGTGTAAAACTGTTTCACCTCACAGTGAAAAAGGGTTTCCTGACATTCAGAGGGAACCTCCTGTTCAGTTTGGGCCCATCGGTTCTAGTCCTGTCACGGGGTACCACTACAAAGAGCCTGGCTCTCTTATTGACATCACTTGTGTACATGGATGAGATTTCCCTGAGTTTTCTCTTCTCTAGATTAAACAGTTCCAACTCTCTCAGCCAATGTTAAATTGAGAGTTGTGCCAGTCCTTTAATCGTCTGTGTAGCCCTTTGATGGACTGTCTTCAGTATGTCCATTTCTGTGTTGTATGGGGAAGCCCAGAAATGGTTACAGTACTCCCTGTGTAGCCTTAGCAGTAATGAGTAGAGAAATTTGAATTTTGAATTTGTTTTCTAGAAAAAAATCTATTGTATTTTTGATCGTTTGATTTGACCCAGCCTATTTGAGACTAAATTTGCCTACTTGGAGTTTTCAGTTATCACATCTTTGCTGTACTTTTGGTTGCTTGATCAAGAAGTCTAACATATATTTATTTTTCATGTATGTGCATGTCCAAGTCAAACTGTAGCATTCTTTGTATTTCCAGTAAATCTCCTCAAAGTTTTCAGCTTTTTTTCTGGCATCTAGGACAAGAGAACTGGCCACAGAATTACAGTACACCCATGCCAGGGCATCTTACCCAGTTAATGTAACGTTTCTACTGCAGCAATGTATCTTTCCATTGCTGCTGTTCAGTAGTACTCACTACTGTGCATTTCCACTTTTGGCTGCAGTGCTCAACTGGGAAATCCTGCTCAGCTGATAACAGGCCTGAATCCCCAAATATTTTTTGTAGCCAGTGCTTCTCAGAAGCGAGTCCCCTGCCCTGTGGGTATGCCCTGCATTGTTTGGTCCCGTGGGCACTTTGTTTTTCTCTGTTACCACACACATGCAGTGAGTCCAGATTTGCCAGCTCATTATGCTGTCCTGTACCAGCCTTCTTCATTATTTAGTCCTCTGCGATTGTTTTCTTTTCCTTCAGCCTTTGTCATTAAATGATTTGTTTCTTTGTTCTAAGTCATTCATAGTTATGTTAAGTACTGAAGAGTCAAGAAGCAGTGCTTTCCAGGATTCCCTGGAAATATATCTACTCAGTGACTAGCCATGTTCATATTTGTCATTTGTCCAGTTTCTACTAAGGTTTATTTTTTGACTACTATTATCTTACCCCTAATTAAAATGCAATGTTATATTAAATCAAATACTTGCAGAAGACTAAATGTAATACTAGTGGCATATGATCTAACAGATAGTTAATAGAAAACACAAAGTTAGTATTTTAAGATGTTTTCCCTAAACATATCTTGATTGGCAGTAATTTAATTACTTTTATTTAATTCCTTATTAATTAAGCTCTATATCATCTGTTCAAACTGCTTTTCCATTTATCAATATCGGACTGACAGGTCTGTTATCCAGGTCATTCTCTTTTTTATTTTAAAATACTGGCACAGCTTTAGCCCTCTTTAGGACTGTTGTAAGAATGAGTCCTGTATTGACAAGGAAATAACTTATTTTTAAAGTAAATCTTTAAAAAACAGCATATGGAATTAATACAAGAAAACATTGTACAAGAAAGATAAACGTGCAAAGAAATATTACTAATTGGTAGCATTAACAAACATGATAATATGCATCAGAATTTTTAAGGAAATAATTGAACATATGAATAAAGTAATTAATTTTATTAACCTGACCTACAATTCAGCTTGTATTCCAGAAAAGGGGGCAAACCAAATATTTGGAATGAGAAGTCCAGAAACCAGTAAGGCTGCATAGGGAGTGCCTCACTGCTTTAGTGAGCAGTTACTCAGAAAGTAGCTCTTTTCAAGTCAGAGAAATTCACATATGCTCATGGTTCACAGTCTGTTTTCTAGATGAACCTAGTATCATAAATTATAGACACACATCTCTAGTAAGGAAGGTAATATATTGGATATTTAAATACTGAATTACATATTAGTAAAGAAGAAAATTGATACCTATATTTAATAAAACATCTGATTCTCATACTCCCTAACTGATTAATTCAAACTGCCATATATGTGGGCACAATCACTTGGAGTGAATCTGGCACAAAAATCAGAAACAAAAAGGTTTCCTAAAATAATAGAGTAATGAATTTTTAGGGCACCATCTGGCAGTGATGTAAAGAGATCTGTTCTTAATAGGGATTCACTTATTTTTCTTTACTTAAAAACTTAATTGATTATTTGATTCAAGTTCTTAAAATACTAAGTTGGGAAAGAGTTTCTGAAACTTCTAACAAAAAAAATATATGCTGCTTTTGATTGCCCAGAATGTACTCAGGAATTAAAATCTTGGTCTTCCATGGCAATGAGACCAAACCACTTACATTCTAGACTTCACGTCTCAATAGGAGGAGAAATACTGAAAAAAAAAATTGAAAAAAAAATCATTGGAAAAGAATGATAGTGTTTGAAGATTGTAGAAGAGAAATTTTTAGAAAAGGTTAAAAAGTTCAGTACATTGAATTTGCAGGAGAAAAATCTTACAGTTCTATTGAGCAGTCATAAAATAATTAGAATTGTATCTGTGGCAGTGCCAGCAATGGATGAATAAGGAAAGATGAGAAGCACACAGCAAGCAGACAGTGGTCTTTCCCCTGTTATACCTACCTGTCTTCTGCTATTCCGCAGTCTGCATCTTCCTTGGTCAGAACCTGTATCTTTACATAAACATTTGATAAACTTGATGAACTCTGCTTGTATGAATTTCTGTTATTGCTAAAGCTTTGGCCTTCACATTCTTTCCGTGCTGTTGTGTAGAAAAATAACCCTTTTTGGGTATTTTAAATCCCCTGTTTGAGTGTTTCATTTGATGCTCTCTGGCTCCTTAAATGGAGGAATGTTTGTTACTACACTTGATGATCATGCTTTTACATACTTCTGCCTTATCCACCTCTATTTGCTTCTTTTGCAACCCTACTGAAGGCTTAGAGTTCTTAGGAAGAACTCTGAGAACTAAATAGGTAAAGTAAGGTAAATTAAAAGGCTACAAAATGAAACTCAAATTTTGTAGCTGTAGAGCTGAACATTGTTATATTTTTTAATACACATTTTTAATACAAAATTTTAGAAAAAAAAAACCTGTTGACTTTATGCCTAGAAAGGCATGGTCTGCAGTGAAGCAATTTGCAGTGTGTGTCTCTACTATCTACGGTGTGATATGAGCAGTGATATTTTTTATAACATAAAGTTTGAATTGCTGACAACACAACATGAAGATGCATGGAAAACAGTTGAGTTACAAAATTACATTATCAGAGAAGCTGAAAAGATTGATCTGGTTATGGGTCCCCATGGTGGACAATGTAATCTTTTCTGTGGCAGCTTTTTCGATAGGGCCAAGT
The DNA here is from genome assembly GCA_013398175.1 of Climacteris rufus. Classification (NCBI taxonomy): domain Eukaryota; kingdom Metazoa; phylum Chordata; class Aves; order Passeriformes; family Climacteridae; genus Climacteris; species Climacteris rufus. The sequence continues at coordinate 1,225,861 of VZRZ01004834.1, forward strand.
CCCTCCTGACATAGGTGTTGTGCAGGGTGGGGGCCTCAGCACTTCCAGCTGCTTCACTCTTTCCTGGATCATGCTCCTCAGATGTTTTACATTCCTTGAAAACTGAAGGACGATTGCTGTTGTCATGGATTTATGCCTAAGAATGAACTTTTCTTCAGATCTTCTGTTTTCTAACGTTTGGATTTTGATCAAGTATTTTTTATATGATTTCATTTAAAATGTTCATATTTTTTCAGCAATCAAATATTTCCCAAGTGATTTGGGCAGTTTTTCAGTAGATACAGTTCTCTGACCCTAATCAATAGGATAGCTTGTATTTTTTCTTAGTTATAAGAACTGAGAAAAACTGTCCACCTAATAAGGTAGAGGGCCTTTTTATCCTAAGAACAGATGAATGAGGAAATACAATAGTGGCTCCTTTTTGACTCTTCAAAAGCAAAACATGCATCTTGTTTGCCCTGCCAGTACTTTTCAGATACTGAGTTGCAAAAGTGGGCAGCTTAAATAACCCCCAAGCTAAACTGCAGGCGGGAAAATCAGTGTCTCCTGAAGGCACAGGTAAGCTGGGAGAGGCCTCGCAGAGCCTCTTGCTTAGAATTCCTGTGAGTTTTGTGTGTTTCCAATGTGCTTACCTTACAAAGGATTTTTCAAGAAAAATATATTAATTTCAAATCATAGTATTGAGGAATCTATGCTTGGAGCATAGGGGAGAATGGATGGCTTTGGAGAATGAAGCAGGAGGAATGGATTCCATCTCTCACTGTCAGTCATGCTTTTCCAGGCTGTGTTACCTACTCAGCTGAGCTCTCACTACTTGTCCTTAGGATCAGGTGTTATTTGGGGTTGCTGAGAGGCATGCACTACCTCCTTTGGTCCCTTTAGACCAACAAAAGTCATTAAAGGTTTCAGCTGGAGCACACAGCCCTTTCCTGTGGGAGTTTTCTGCTTCCTTTTTCCCATCATCCATTTAAGGACAATGTGAGGATCCCTGAAAAGCGATTTTTGCAGGAATTTTAATACTTGTGCTGCTTTTTGTAGAAAGAAATAAGTGGGAATCTTTCCTTGCTGTTTTGTTTGATTATAGTAAAGGTGCAGCAGTATTTGCTTTGTGTTATCCTGTGCAAGTGTTTATTAATCTAAATAATGGAACTTCAGTTATCAGAAAATTCTTGTGCCTGCTTAAAGCGCTGAAGAAAGTGTGAAGTCAGTAGATGCTAATTTTAGGGGAGAAGTCTGGAAAGATTTCTGTCTTACCTTAGCTCAAAAATTGTCGATTTTACTATTAGCTTATTTCCAGAATAGAAAGTATTTACAGAACTATTGTATATCCTATTGAATTGGTATGCAAGTCTGAATTCAGTTTTGTAAAGAAAAGGTATGTTCCTGGCCCTTAAAATTAGTTTTCGCATAAAAATCAGTATTAAATAACGTCTGCCTTAAATTGGATGGTAAGGATAAGTAAATAGAGGAAAACCAAGCACATAAAGAGTATAGGTGAAATAAACCCTGGTCCATACTTTAGTTCTTACTTTTAAGCTAGTCATAACATGGAATATGTTAACAAATTGCAGTTAGGGCAGTTGTTCAAGTGAAGTTCTGGAAAGGGATAGTCCTTTAGTGCTTTGTTAATACAATGCTTTTCCAGTAGAAGTTTCTTCTAATTTCTGTACCTTAACAATTGTTTCACCCACTTTCCACATACTAATTCTTATCATACTGAATATATTGTTTGTATTTTTCATACTTTTTGTTAAATGGTCTTTGCCATTTTTGTTTTGATGTTTGTGTTTATGCTTTTTTATAGCTTGTTATTTTTTCTGTATTTTCTTTTTCTGAGGTGGCTTTGCTTCTATTTTGAGTTTGGAAAAATGGCTGCTTGATCAAGTTACTATTTCTTCATGCTTAAATTGCATCATATCTTTTTTCTTGCCCACAGAAGATCTTGCACTTAAACTCACATTTCCTCACCTCTCGGTCAAAAACTGCATCATTTTGTAGTGAGAAGAGTACATTAAAATACACAATAATAATAATAATAATAAATGTTAATCAAAAAACTGCATGTGTCTTTCTGATTGTGCCAGTGTTGTGGTATTCAATTATGCAATTTTCATTGGCATATTAATCATCTTTTCAACAAACAAGCCAGCGTTAATTAAAGCAAACCATGGATAAAGACATGTTGCCGGATCATCATTCCGTTTATCACAGCGCACAGGCTGGCCGTTAAGTAAATTCTGGACTGTGAGATGAATTTCAATGTTGGCTTCATCTTTTTTGTTGGAGTTTGAATGCAACTCATCTAACAACAACAACAACAAACTTCAGGCTTCACAAGAGAAAGATGAATTTATTTGTAATTAATGGCAAAAGAAGGAAGATAAAGTAGTTGTATGCTTCTAAAGGGAATAAGACTGTTTCAAACTAAGCCATTTTTGAAAATTTTTTCCCTCTTCCACTGCTCCCCTTCTTACCCTACTTCAAGTATCAGAGCTCTTAGAGCAAGGAATAAGTGAATCCTCATCTACCTTTATAAATGTAGGTTTCATTTTAACTTTGGAGCAATTAGTAAACTGAGTGGCATTAAATATGCAATCTGTGCAAAGAGAGAATATGAGACAATCTGTTTTACTGATACATGCATGAAAGAGGTGGGAGGGAAATATACATGTATCTTTGAAGTGAAAATAGCCAACAATTCTTTGATGAACAATAGTTGCGTGACAATTTTTTCAGACACCTCCCTTAGAAATGACTACACTGCTGCAAGTGTGTACAGTCAAGATCACTTGAATATATTTAAAAGTCTCTTAAAACAAATATTTGTGGGTTGTTCAAGTGTTTATAAGACCACGAGCTTATGGAGGAAGGCATTGAATGCTGCTATATAAATAGGTACTGCTTAGCATAATAATGCTGGTTATTGTTCTTTTTAAGAGTTATTATAGAGACTGTTGTGAGAGCAAATGAAGGTTTAAGGGTTTCATTCTTCATTTTATTTAGTTTATGTATTGTTTTATTTGGAAAGGAATGGAGTTTAATGCTTCTACTGTGAAAAGTACATGCTTCATCCAACAAAGACCAGACACTGAGACAGAGGGGCTTTTTTCTGTCCTGAACTCAAGGCTGACAGGCTGTCATCAGCACTATTTATCACAAGTATTTTAGTCTAGATTCCTTCAAACAGTGGTTTACAAAGGTGTAGAATTAGTTTTATTTTAAAGGAAAAGATTTTTTAGTATGCCTGCTATGAAAAATGTATGGGAATCATGTCTTAAATCAGCTTAAGAGGATCTTGGACAATAGTGGTTAAAAGTGTGCCTTTCTGAAGGTTTGTAATCTGACGTTTTAGCTACCTCAGTCTTCCTATGTCTTTCTGTTAAACAGTTCTCTGAGCTACTTTACATTAGACCATCCATACTTGCAATGTAGTCAGAATACACATGATTCCAAAGAAATATAGAGAAACTGATTTGGGAATAATTGTTATTTAGCTAAATAAACTATGTTTTTTATGTAATTAGGTGTGGCTAAGTTAGGAAAAAAAAGAGAAAAAATAAATTAGTAAAACTAATTTAATCTTCATAGCTCTGTGATGCACTAGTTAGATTATTTCTGCAACTTAGAATGCTCCATGTTCATGCTACTTTAGATTCCTCTATGCCACCCAAAGAATATGCAAAGTAGATGTACATTCAGAATGGTAAAACCCAGTTGTCACTTTGGCACAAGAACTTAAGAAAGACAACCTATGGTAAAAAAAGTCTGCCTTCCTTTAAGTTGCTGAGTGTGCTGCTGATTTAAAGATATGAGCTTACATAGTCTATCAAATTTGATCATCCTCAACACACTTAGTCTGCTGAAACTGCTGGTAATAGTCTGTGATCTTCCAAGATCCCTTGGAGCTTCAGTGAAATCAGGTCTGCAGTACAGGAACCGAGTTCAATAAACCATGACTACTTTACAGTTCCTCTTTAAATATATCAAATCCTGTTTTAAATCACAATATAAGCCTGTTAAAAATATAAGACCATGTGTCAGATGAGTGTGTTGTAAGGTATTGTAAAAATATTCAATGTGTAATATGTTCAATTGTCTTTCACTGTGTTGTTTTTGTTTGGATGCTTGTGAATTGGTTTAAATCTACTTTATGGTATAAATCAATGAAATTAAACTCATGACTTTTCATAGTTCAGTTCTCATGATAAAGTGTCTGAATATTTTCTGTAGCTCTAATAAGATATTTTTAAGGAATAGCAAAAGTTTTATAGGGTTAAAATGGATTCTGGTTACACTGGCTCAATCATTAAATTGTTTCTTAAATGGTTAGAGGTAAATGATTGAAATTTAATTCTACTAGAAGTACTGTAATGGGGTATAAGTGCATAGGGCATCTATGGACCCTGGAGTGTGAACTCAGGTCTTGCTTTTCACTCATTTTTACTATGAATGGTTTACAGATCCAGCTGTAAACACGTACCTGCATGTTGAAATGGGGAGTCTCTGTGGTTGGATAGGATATTTGCAGGAGCACAGCACTCGCATTGTACTGATTACAGAAAATTCAATGTAGGTGTCATCTTGATATTTAAGGTAACCGGTATAGATCTTCATCTGTCTTTAGTATACTAGATTATCAGTGAAAGTTCATATTTGTGTTGCAGATCCCCATGGCTTTGAGGATCTCTCATCAGAAGTTTTGTGCTAGGTAATACACTTACAAAATAGAAAGCAGAGCAACATTTTGTATTTTCAGAATCAATTAATATGTGGAGTTCATTTTAGCATATCAGATCCATGAGCATTCTGAAACCTTCCTCATTGCTTTTGAATATTATGAGAATGGAAAATTATAGTGGTGGTCAAAGGAATAGTCTAATTCATGGTAAAAATGGGAAGTGTATATGCTGTATAATGCTCTTTTTGGTTTATTGATAGAAACTACCAGACTAAAGTGCCATCTTGTGCTTATGCCTAAGTAGAGTTATATTACATTTTATTATTTAACACACTGTTAACACTGACTAGTAAAGATCAAAACTATTGATGAATCTAGAACTGCTGCAGTTCCTTTGGTTTTTTAACAAGAATCTGAAATTAGTTAATCAGCACTGTAATCTGAAGAAATCAGCACTGTAATTAGTACTAAAGAAGTTATTTCATATAGTTGTCACATATTATCATTTGGAGTCATTAATATCCATGCCATTTATTATAACAATATCCTGTTCTAGGTCATACATAGCACTAAGAGTCTGGTTTGCATGTATAGTTCAGAAGGATTGTCACTTTTGGAAATGCCAGCAATTACAGCTTTTAAAGGAAGTTACATAAAATTGTGCTGCATAATAGAGTACATTATTGAATAAAAAGTTACTTTTCTTCTATGCATCAAATATTTTCAGTTTTAGTAATCTTTCTGATACAACAAGGTAACAAAAATTTGTCCTAAGAATTTTATGAGTCTTCTACAAAATTAGAAATAGTACAAATATTATACAAATGTGTCACCTTCTCACAATATTAATAAATAGAAAAATAAAACATGCTCATTTTTGGGCATAATTTAAGTTAGTTTATTATTTAATAGCAGCAAGGTAAGTGCTTGTTAGATATCATCAATTGTTCACAGATGTGTAAATGTATCAGTTCTCTGCACAGAAGGTTATCTTATTTTACTGAGAATAATTTTGGGGTACAAATAAATACTCTGTTTCTCCTTTGCCCTGGATCCTTTGTATGTTTGTGTAAACATTAAAATTAGTGTAAATAAATGAATGCAAAACACAGGTAGATCACGTTTGTGTTTCACAGTGCCTTCACATGTCATTGGTGTATGCCTCCAAAAAAAGCAGCAGCTGCAAAATGGGTGTGTTCATGCCACAGAGAGAGCTTATTTTCTACCTTTTGGGTTATTCATTCATGCAAAATGCAGACAGAATAAGACACTCCTTTATAATTTTTCATCATGGTTTCATCATATGTGTTAGCATAAGATATTGCACTGATGCAGTTTTGCAGTGTATATTTAAAATGTAAGTAAGAAGGAGTGAAATGAGAGCTAAGGTTTTTCATATATAAACCAAAATTCTTCTATCTCATTGAGAAGGAGGGGTTGTGCTTGAAAGTGCTGGGGACAGTTGAAATTAGTCTCGACAGTTAGTGAGTAAAAAAATTCCATTTGCCATTCCCTTGTCCAGTCAGTCTTTCCAAAGGACGAAAGGTGCCTCCTGTGGGAGTGTTTCCATGCATGATTTCATCCTCCTGTCCTGTTTGTAACACAGTTAGTTTGTGAGCTCCTTGGGTGATAATATGGCGTGTTTTTCATTTTCATAGCAGTGAATGATGCCTGATGAATGAAAAGACAGTGGAATAATCTTCAGAAAGAAAATAAAACCCCAAACGTTATATAGTGTGCAGTATACAATTGCCTCCTCCATTGCCTCAGAGGAGTCAGAGTGTAGGCAGCTTTAGAGGGGTGGGACCCACCTCAGTTTAGTTGGGTTGAATATTATGCAGAGCTGGAGACAGTCTTACAAATATCCCAAACAGGCAGGAAAAACGTGAGGGATTCGGGTGGTGTGAAGGGCTGGTTGGAGAAGGTGCTCTGGGCTGGGGTGCAATGCTTTCTGCCTTCCTTTTTTCATATGTTTAGGAAGATTTCCTGAAGCACCATCAATTTAGGGTCTGACAGTTAAAGCCTAAAGGACAATTTCATACTTGCTGCTATCCTGCCCTACATTCTTTCTGGATTAGTTCAGTAAAATTACACTCTGCTTTCTGGGTCGTTTCTGCCTTTGTGTATCAGTAACAAATACTCAGGTCTATTTTAAAGTATTCTTATTTGGCAAATAAGCATGCACATACACCTTTCCTGTAGAACTTTGAGAGTAAAAGTGCTGTCTTGTTTTGGTACTTGTTTATGGTACTGTAATGGTGGGAATTTTTTCTTCATTCTAGAGCTGCAGTAAATTAAAAAGCATAGTATGTGATTTTACCCTCACACTCAATACATTGGCACTGGAATTAGAGAGCATGTAGGTCTTTATTCCTTGTGTATGAACAGATATTATAAAATGTCTTTAAGGAGTGAATAATATTTTGTTCCTTTTTTAATAGTGCTGTTTTTATATCCAGACTGTTGTTTTTGTAAAAAAAAAAAATACATTTTATTTTTCTGGTATTCACAAGGAGAATGAAAAGGTGGAAATTATAAAGCAGGTACTAATTTTAAGTTGATTTATTACTTTGCTTCTATTGAAGTATTTGTACACATTCAGCTATGAGTATGCGACAGCTTGAATCTACCAACTTTCTTCTTAACAAATAACCATACTTGATTACTGCTGGATGGCATAGCGAACCCTTGCTTTGGTTTGTTGAAGGGCTAGGAGGTGTCTTCACACCCAGAGCAGTCATTGCATTTGTAGGGTAGCACACCACAGCAAAACTAAGGAACGGTGTCATTAAGCAGGGTGTTCTTGTCCCAATTACAACGTACTGACTGTGGCAGGGTTCAAGCGTATGGCAAGGGGGAGACTGCCAGAACTGCCGTCCCTCTGCAAGCCTGGGGCAGCCGTCCTCAGTGCCATGCTGGAGCGTTCCATGGCCTGCTGTGCTCTGAAGGGAGAGAGCTGTCGGCGCAGGCCCTGCCAGGCTGCCCGGGCTGCCGTCCTGGGCTGGCACAGCTGCGGCGGGAGCCACGCACCCATGGGAATGCTGGTTTGGCCTCTGCGGTGCAGGGGCCACAGAGGAGAAGCAGAAGTGGATGATGGTGCTGCAGCAGAGACGCGTCTTCCTAAGGAAGGAAGGCAGAAAGGCAGGCCTGCAATTTGTAGAAGCTGATAAGAGGAGCGAGGCTGGCTTGCCACCGCAGGAGCACCAGTTTACCCATGAGCTGTGCAGGCCTCTGAGCTCAGCCGTCACTTCCAGCAGGGAAACATCTCACCACATGCCGCATGAAATCCCATCGGATAACACAGGAGGCCTTTTTAGGTGCTGCTAGAGTACCAGTCTGACCAGTAACACACAGTTCACTGAATCCCTAATTCCAGTTGGGAAGTTATCTGCTGTCTCTAGCAGTGAAATCCTGACTGATAAGCGAAGAGGCTCATCTGCTGGTAGCAGAGCCTCCAGTTTATCAGTGTCTGACCAGCTCATAAATCAGACTGGTGTCTGTTTTTATTTTGTTTTATCAAAATTTATTTCTATCATTGTAACAGTTAATACTTTAATAAGAGAACTTAGCTGGGAACATTAGGAAGTTAGTTAGAGACATTTTGCAGGCGCTTTTTCCCTTGTCAGTGACAAGGTAAGGTAATCCTATACACAGGCTGCTATTGTGAGATGAGAAACTGGCCTCCTTCACTGCCAGAGACCAGATGCACCTCTCTCTATCCTAATCTGTAAACGACTTAAAGGAGCCTTATCTCGGGGCTCTTCTGCTTCATTTCATGCTTGATTTACTTTAATTTGTCTGATAGGGCACAAGGATTTGGAGACGGCCCATCTTTCTGCAGAAAATGTTCAGATTTTTTTTTCCTTGGCATTGTTGTGTTGGGGGTTTTGACTTTTTTTGTGTGGAGGAAATCTTGCTCCAGTGCAGCAAGCTGCTTGAGTGTGTTTAGATTTAAGCTACCCCAGCAGAAAAGAGTTTGTGAAGTGGTATGATTGTGTGATGGGCCACATTTACATTGAAATCACATTATACGATATATCTGGACTCCTGAAGGGAGCAGTGCAGTGGAGCGCTTGTGCCCACAAGATACTTTGAAAGGGCTATATATAGTGGCAACAATTGATACGAGATTTTACAGGAGACTTTATAAATATGTAAATGGGTGTTATCTGATTGGGTTCTTTGGCTACACATCTGTACCTCAAAGGAAGTGGAGCTGTGAGAACTACCAGGAAAACAGTAGTTTGCATTCTAAGTAAGGCTGAGAAATAGAAATGTCTCACAGGTTGACAGCGGGTCAGGGTGGAGGTGCTTTGCATACTTTGGAGGTAAGCCTCTTTGATGTGAAAGCGATCTCTTACTTCCACCAGATAGGTAGAATTACCACGAACAATTTTCATTTGTTTTATAACATGGCTTAGATCAGGAGCCATTGACCTTTAGCATTCCTTGTTATTTCTTTAAATTGCTTATGTGATACGGCTCTGGGGGGAATTGCCTTTACGTTTTTTGCATTTTAAAAAATGTACTTTCAGTGACCCATGGGAGAGAAAATAAAGTCTTTGGTACATTGATCCCTTGATTAGTTATTTCCTAGATGGAAATGGAAATACTGTTAAAGCAGTAATAATGCTATGTCTTAATAGTTGAGAAGTCAATAAATGGCTCCCATGTGCTTCATTAAAGTTCTTAATGAAGCCATTTTTGATAGCTGAACTTTACATTATCTCTGCTTTAGTCAGATACTTTTTAGGGAGAAGGAGGCAGTAATTTGATGGAAAATGGTTTTCTTGTTCCCTCTAGTAACTATATTGCTAAAATCCAGTGTATCATAGTACATGTTTTATAGGGCCATGCAAAACTCATCAATCGTAAATATGATTATTTATAGCCATACACAGAGAATTTTTTTTTCTGGCAATTCAAGTATTTTATTTTGTGTATTTATGTTAAGGCATAGTCATACATTAATAAAATGTAGAATTTTTTCATCACTGTTTCAATATTGCTATTTGCAGGATGTTCTAAGTATTTCTCTGTAGCATCACAGCAGTGGCAGCCTCTTCTTTCCTTTACACCCTTGCAACAATTCTCAACCATTTAATTCCTCCCTCCTCCTCCTCCTTGCACTGAATTACCAGCCCTGACAGAGCCCTTCATATTTTGACAGGAAGGATTTAGTCTCTGAGATGAACACACCATTCAGCAATGAGCTGAAAAAGGGTGTGAAAGGCCTGTGGGCTCCTCTTTTGCCTTTCATGAACTCTTCTACAGCCAGTAGAGTGGATTCCATGTATGATCTCTTACACAATAAATATGAAAAAGGAAATCTGAGTTAGATCTTGCATGTCTTCCTAATGGGTCTTTACCATGATGAAAGTTGTTTCCCTGGATTACTCTGACGATATTATATTTATTGTGTTATCATAGTTATACAAGTATAACACTTACTATACCAGCAGGAAATCATTAAAACATTACAGCTATATATTTTTTTATTATACAAAGCAAAAAAAATTTTATTCTCTTCAATTTTTAAAATGGTTGGTGTGAAAATCAGATGGATTTGAGACATAAAAGCATAATATAAAAAAAATGAGAATACTAAGTTATTTCCTCTGTGACACTGGCAAGCTCCCTGATGCCTAAAGTTTGACCTTGATTTTCCAGTTCCCTATTTGGAGTGTCAGCAACCTGGTTTTCACTGGCAAAGGACTTCACTGGTGGATTAGAAATATATTTCAAGTCAAGTTCTAAAATCAAACCCAACCTGAGCTGCACAACACTGAAAGACTTTTGGTTATGTTTGATATATTGTTTTATTAACCATGAAAGAAGGCTAGTATTACCTTCATATATTAATAAGATCTGATGCTTAATTCACTTTTATGTTTCCAACATTTTGGAATCTTCTGATAGAAAACATGGTTAATACATCCATTTTTAGAACTATGAATAGAGAGTGTGGTCCAGCATATGTGCATTCCAGTTGACTGTTAGAAAAGTACCAAAATGTCCTAATGAAGGCAGTGTATTGAAACACATACGTGTAAATTTGTATTTTAAAAATTTAATTTTAGTTAGGTACATGCTTTTCCCTAGCGTTTACTTCAGCTGAATGCATTTACAGTACTATAACAACTATAACAGAGGATTCTTTCAATTTCAATTTATAGATACATATTTTTGATCCAACTAATAACAATTGAGAAATAAATGAATGGAAATAATAAACAGAAATAAGAAAAGGGTATAAAAGAAGATCTGAAAAACATGAATTTCATCAAGAATATGAAATTAACAATTAAAAGGTAAATTCCACAGAGAACAGGGTTTTTTTTCCCTCCTCTTTTTATCTTTTTCACAAAGTAGTCTATATTGGAAATTGATAATAATGTAATATAAATCAAAATGGTCATTGATCTGGTTTTGAATTTTTAAATCAATAATTCTGTATGGTAGTTCCAATATAATCTCAAGGTCTGAACACAATGTGGAAAAGAAGTCTGAAGAAGCTGAATATACATAGTACATCCTGAGGTAGGTACTCCACACAGAGCTGTTGTATAAAACCATCCTTCTCCATTTAGAAGAAGGAATTACTGACACCATTTTAGAGAGGAGGAGATGGGTGATTCCCAAAGGGAAAGAGCCTATTGACGCTCGATATGTTGGAGGCTACATAATAGAAAAGACGATACTGTTTCTCTAAAGATTTTTGAGGATATTCTTCATGAACAATTTAAAATGCTGGTTTTACAGTGCTATATTGAATGTACCTTTTTCTTCTGGGTAGTGGTTCAGACTCGTATGCATTCCTAGTTAACATCAATGGGAAGACCCTTGATTGGTTGTCTTAGTTCAGTAGATTTTATTAATAGGTAAGTATTTATAGTAAGTATGTTGAAAATATCAACAAGAAAGAAGGAGAGATCTGGCTAATGTGAAAGCTCTTTAAAAACACAGAAATGGTGAATTAAAATTTTCATCAGATGGAACTAACTTCCCATATAAAATATTTTCCAAGGCTTTTTCTTTGAATCTCTGTCTCTACTGATATTTATGGTTTCACTAAAATGTTCAGGTAGAGAAATACCTGCCCTCATAAATCATTTGCAGATAATACTGGTTCAGACGCTCTCTGTCCAAATTGATAATGGATATCTGATTCAAAAGAAATGTCTTGTTTCTCAAAAGTTCTATGGAGGATGCTGGAAGATGGTAAAGAAAACAATAAAAAATAATAATAACAAACCCAAAAACCCAGTCAGAAAAACAAAACAAAACAAAACAAAACAAAACAAAAAAAAAACCCCAACAAACAAACAAACAAACCCAGACAACCAAAGCAACCCTATTTTTAACCCTGTTTTTAATTTCAGCTTCGTTATTTTTGGTTATGCTAGTTGGCAAAAGTTGGCAACGGAGTGAACTACATTAGGATTGTTTGATTTGTGGTTTTATAATTCAGACTACTTTCAGAAATTTGAACTCGTGTCTCATGTTTATATTGGCAGATTTTTGCCAAATCAAGAAATAAAAGTGTATTATAACTAATATAACAAAAATAATAATATGATAAAAAACCCTCGATAGTTGCCCAGTTTGGAGCCGTGTGGATTCCTCCCACTGCACAGTTTTTGTGTTAGAAATTGAAAATGCATCTGTTTTTGTTTTTCCTTTTATGTGCAGATTTTTTTAGTGTGACCAACTACATTATTTATAGTTTGGAGGGCAATTTTTGGGTTTGTTTTTCCTCTAATGTGTACTCTTGCTGATGCCTCTTTGTCTTGCTTTTGTACTTGTACTCTTATCCTGTGACTTGATGAATATAAGATGAGAGATGGAATAAATTCAAATGCTTAATTACCACAAAAGAGATTGAGTGTTAAGGAATTTTTACCTTACCCTGTTTTGGAAGAGGTTTGGGCTAAGTTTGAACTTTATGGGTTCTGTTTTATTGCCTTGTTTGCCAATTATTTGGTTTCCAATGTGACACCTGTACCTTCTGAAGAAGCAGTTGGACAGGGCCAATCAAAGGAGATGAGTAGCATCTCAATCCAGGGACTGAAGGAAGAAGAAGGCTGCTGGGAAGGGGGAGTGGAAGCATTGCTTGGACTGCATGTCGTGCCTCTGTGGCACAGGTTGGGCCCTCTAGACAACAGTTATGCAGTAAATTCTTAGGACAGCCAAGGACAAGTCTAGAATGTGGTCTGATAGCTTTGAAGTCTCTTTTGAAGTCTGGTATTTTTGAATTCACTATACAGTCTGTGTGTTAAAATTAGATTTTAACTTCTGTTGTGATTTAGGTACAATGCTTACATATTTTGCTTATTTTGTCCTCCAGAGCCCCAAATCTCTATAGTTTTACACATCTCTCATGCATAACAAATTGAAAGTATGTATGTTGATTTGCTGGAAACAAGTCATGTGCTAAAATCATGCAGATTCCTTTGTGTTCTTATAACAGCAAAACTGGTATGAGCAGAGATGAAAAAGTAGGTGGAGCTGGCCTTGAAAGAGGAGCTCTAAATCCAAACAAGCTATATGAAATAGCATTGTCAGAAAGGAAGACTGAAAAATACAACAAAGGCAACTTTGTGCTTCAGAAGTGTTTCTGATGCAGGTAAATGTCGCTCTGCAGTCAAAAGCTTTAAGTGCCACAGGTCTTCTCATGAAGATACTCTGGGACATTTTCAAAAATTTTCATGTCTCATAGGTGTCTCTGTCCCAAAACATCCTTGTCACGGAGAGACACTTTTAAAACTTTCCATTGGTTGGTATTTAGGGATTGACTCACAGATATCTGCCCTTTCCTTCACAGAAAGGACTATTGCAGAGCAAGATTTTAACATGATGTAGATCAGCATAACACCTTCCATCTGCCTTGGCTTTGATCTAGCTATAACTGATTTGTACCAGCTGATAATTTAATTCTGTATTCACAAAAATATTGCTTAAGAATAAACTTGTTGAAGTGCAAATCAGCTGTATATGGACGAACAGAACATGACACCATTCAAAGGGAACAGTCCTATCCTGCAGGCTTGAATATTCAAAGGCCATAACAAGGTAAATAGCTGTGTGTGTTTTCTAGCAGCATTTTATTCCATTTTATATCTGAGAAATTCCTGTCACCTCACTGGACTTTTGATTTATATGAGTGAAAATGAGAAGACCATTTGTGTCCCTGGTGAAACTGCAGCGTTTTGAGGGAGTTAAAAAGCTATGTTTTTTCCCCCATACTTTTCCTATTTTATAATTTAAGCATACTCCCCTAATATAAAGTAATCTACGTTTATCAGACTATCTGCCCAGCACAGGAAAAGTTACTTTTTTTCAGAGATTAAGTTCGTAATTGTTTCAATGACGGCTGAGGGGTCTTACCATTTGTTTAGGTGAATGACTAACAATTGGAAGTCAATTTATGAAATAGTATCTCCTTCCCTGCATGAAAGATGAAAAAATAATTTCTTTGATGACAGTCCTGGCAAGCTGTTTCCATTTCAGGCATCTTCCAGGTTTTTAGGTGTCATTTTTCATCTCAGTGTTTGTTTTTTTTATAATAGAAAGAGTTTCACCAAGTAATATTAGAAACTTTCTAAAATTATAGGGTGCTATCTTCTTCAACTATCTTTGCAATTATGATACGGAAATATTGCATCAGCAACTTTCTAAACATAGTATGCAGTGGTGACACGAGTTAATTGAACAGTTAGGAGATAATGCAGTATCATTGACACGATTTACTATGTAATTACCATTGTTTCCAGTGGAGTTATCATGTCACTACCACCTAATATCATATGTTATTTTGTGATAACTGTGAAAATTACTTATCATCCTATTTTGAGAAATTCTGTTGGTCTTAGACCAACCCCTCTCCACCAAAGTTAAATATAAGAGCTGTGTAATAGAGTGACCTGCCCACCAGCTTTGGAGTGTGGCAATTAAATCATAAGTCTTACAGTAAAGCTTTGAAAGAATCTATTGCCAAATACATTGAGAGTTCTTCTAAATATTCTTTCTTGCTGCAAGCATCTATCTGAATGAATCTGGCAGTGTTTCTACAACATGAAACAAAATGCTGTATAATGCAGCAAAAAAATTAAAATGTCTTAATTTTAACATTAATATTTTTAAACTTTATTGTGCAAGGAAGGTCAAAAATGTCTATATTTTAATAGCTTACTATATCCACCTTACTAGTTTATTTCTTAAATTTAATGATTTGATTATGATCTGAGACTTTGCATTTATTACCAGGCAATGATTTGGTTGAAATTTCATCTCAGTGATTTTTGGAAGTTTCCAAAACAATGGGAAGATCAGAAAAAAACTGAAGAACCATGTCTGTCCTTGTTAATTTAAGTAGAAAGTAATAAGAGCAAAGAAAACAGAAATAAGCATTCTGTTTTATTTTTTTTAATATAGGTGTTTTGTTGTTTTTTTTTTTTTTTTGGTGAGAATCTGTCACCAGATGTAAACTCTGATAAATACTTTAAAAACTTCAGTCACTTCTTAGATGTGCAACTGAAATTTAAGGTGACAATTATTTCAGGTTCTGTTATCTGCAACAGTATTTTGATAAATATTTACATAAACATATATCCTGTGTTTGTGCATCTAAAAACTATCTTGAAGCAGTCAGTTTTATTATAATTAGGCTTGTCTCAGGGTTTCTGTTATTTTTTGTTAGAATTAAATGTGCTACATTTCAATGTAAATTATTAACTTTTCATTTTATTTTCCTTTTAGAGTTCTTGTTCACATAATATGTCTTTTTCCTCATTGACTCAGCAAATGCATAAACACTAACAGTCAAGATAAACTATGTGATCTGTTAAACACATTGTATGTAGGAGTAGCAGAGTAACCTGAGGGTTCCGGTAAATTCATCTGTCATTTCTGGAAACAAGCTTTTTGTTTGTTTTCATGAAATAAATTAAATTGGGTGCTTATGTTTGAATCTGACTTTTGTACTATAGGACAAATTAAGTATATGAGTACTAATGAAGGGGTTGTTCAGAATATTGTATCCTGATATCTTCTCTGTTATCCTCTCATGTGGTAACTTAATCTCATGTACATTTAATTCTACTAAAACAGACATTTAGTTTTACTAAACAGACGTTGGTTATACTAATTAGCACCAGACTTTGATTGCAAGTATTTTCTCTCTTGTTCAGCATTAAAAAACAGGGTACATTTTTTATGTTCTGTTTACATTGTGGATTTGATATATTGATATGGAATGTTGTGGAATTTTGTCTGTCTGTAAATGCTACTGGAAGTTCCATCTACTGTGTGCTCTCTGCTCCACCTCGTTGCTGCTCATACACAGTTGCATTCCTGAGCATAGGTTTGCTGAATGAACAGGAAATCAATGGAGCTGCTGTGTTGGAAGTTAATATTTAAAAAAAAAAAAAACCAAAAACCAAAAACAAAAAAACAGAACAAACAAGAAACCAACCAAAACCCAACCAAAACCAGGGAGCAAGAATACGCGGGAAAGAGTACTGAACATCAAGAGAGAGTCAGTGACGCTTTGTAGCTAGTAAGCGAAAAATATATTAGCAGTCATGCACTACCATGCTAACCTTCACTTTCAATATGTATTAGGTAAGAAAAAGCTTTGAGGAGACTGCAGTACTTTTCTTCCAAAGTGCAGGATTTTCTCTCCACATCAGTTTTAGATGGTATCTGTGATCAAAGGGACATACACTGTTCATATACTTCCTCTGTACTTCAGAATGAGGGGTGACCTGGAGGGTGTATAAGTGCCCTTGTGTGGTTGCCTGGAAACTTTGGCCCACACAAGTGTCAACTTTCTTTCATGGTTATAAAGGAAGACTGAGCCTCACAGAGAGCTTTAGTCTTGGAGAAAAAAGGTCCTTGTGTGTTTTAAAACAAGTGTCTCACCAGGAGATAATGGTAGAGCAGTGGGTTATAAATGATGTATTTTGTTCACTTCGCCTTGATAATGGCACAAGGGAAAAAAAGTTCATCGCTCTCTTATCAAAATACTGTGACATTTCTCCTTCAACTGTAAAATTTCCTATCACATTCCTCTGCTGCAACAGCAACAAAATTTACTCGATTGTAGAGACTACATAACCTCTCATCAATAGGTGTCCTTTTTATTTCTTCTTTTCTCCATGCTTATACTTCAGAAGAAGCACCAAGGTTGCTGAAATCACTGCTTTTACAGTGAAGTAATTTTGCTTTTAAGGAGTTTATGCATTAGCTACTGACTACTATATGATGCCATGCAGGCTCTTTTTCTATCTTGGCCAAAAGCACGACATTTTCTGTAGTCATGTCTTTTAACACTGATCACATTTATTCTTGAGGATGTGTCTTTAATGAATCAAATTGCCAATGAATGTGACTAATTTCTGAAGGCTGAGCGCACTGCGAAACAGTTGCACTTGAGTGATAACTTACTTTCAGTTAGTACACACTTCTGTTTGAGACAAGAGATGGCATTTTTTGTTCCTGCAAACAAATATTTTTATGTAGTACTTGGAGTTTATAAAAGTGCAAGTCTGTGTGTTCTACTCTGTTTAAGTTTTAGTTTGCCATGTGCCCAGAGTATGGCTCTGACATCTCTGTGCTTTTTTGGGATGCAAACACCGTGCAAACACAGGTGTGCTGTTTGGTCACTGTTTCCTAAACACCTATTTAAAGCCAGCTGAAGTAAATAGCAAGTGATACCAGTGGGTTTTGGATAAGTTATGCGTTTGTCTAATACAGAGGAGCACTGTGGTACCTCATGCAGTAGACTGTATTTCATCTGCAGAAGTTGGTGTACAATCACTTATAAAACTATGGAAAACTATTATCACAGGGGACTGTTCTATTTCCATGATTGTACTGGCAGATGTCGTAAAATAAAGTGTGTAAATCCAAAGTGTATGTCCAGTTACATTTTGACAGCTGTTAGCATAACAATTCTAAAAAATCCATAGTAAACTGTGCAACTTTGTGCACATGGATGTATTCCCATAGTGGAACTTCAACCATGAAGCTTTTACTCAATATTTTGCCCATATCAATTTTTAACATGGACATGTCAAAGAATATTACAGAACTGTATCATTTTGCTATAACCGAAATTTTAACAAAAATGCTATTGCTAAAATGCAGAGGTAAATCTCAAAATGAAAACACATCTAAGAGAAAATAAAGTTTAGTGTGCATGTGAAGGGTAGCCTTGAGTCAAGACTCCAGGCACAAAGATATTTTGTTTCTTCAAACAGAGCAAATATTGAAGAGCAGCTATAATGCTAATATAATCATTGACTCCTTATAATAGATCCTGCCCAGAGTTATAATGTTCTCAGAAATCTCCAGAGACATCCAGAGGATATGTGACATTCCCTGCAGGACCTGGGGCTGCCTCCTTCAATAACAGACTTCTAAAAATGAATAGAAAGCCCCCACATTAACAATATGCAACTACTCCAATACCAAATGATGATGTGGATAAAGTCCTATACATGGGTAACTGTGTTCTGTGCCTAGCATGCAAATGTACTGTTTCAACCAATTATGACTTCTCTTATATTTCAGAGAAGAATTTATTAGTGACTGGATCATCGTTTGGGAGAAATTAAAAGTAGAGTAATACAGGGATAGGAATGTTTTAAGATATATATGATGACTGGGTGTGAAACTGAGGATAAGTGAAAGTTCATTTGATGTTACATACTTCTTTTTCATAGACATATGGTAATCTATCGGGAGATACATTGTCTTTAATCACAGTCTTTTGAAACAAGCTTATGGATGGATTGTTTCTGAGAGGCATGACATTATTTCCATATTTTTCAAGAGACGACTCAACCATCTGTTGCAATTGAGAAGCTGCAAAGCATATTTTTTTTATAAAAACTGCACTTTTATTACTTGCAACTCAAGAAAATATCTTGGTTCAAAATTTTATGGTTTTGTTAGTTGAAACTGAGAGATTACATACATTACATTATATTGAATTTTTATTTGCATTGGAACGGTCAGTGAAAACATTCAGCACACCCAAGAAATCCCCCATCCCTTTGCATAGTCTTTGTTTCAGAGGACTAAGATCAGTGGGGCAGTGCATTCTCATATGAATCAATAAATGTATACTTCATGAATGTTAACCTATTAAGGTTCCATGAGATCAGCTGGGAATTTTGTACACATGGCATCATGCTAAGTTAAAGAAAAGTAACAGATGAAGACAAGAGGCCAACCCTAACCATAACGCTGTACTGACAGTGCTACAATACCACACAAAAAATCTACAAGTGATTTTTGCCTTGAAATAATGAAAAAAAAGATTGAAATTAATTTAAACTTACTGCAAATCAGGCAAAGTAACTTAGACACTAGAGTTTCAAAATTTGTTTGCCATCTCCAGGCTGGGTAGTGTGAGGTGCTGAGGAATGAGGTGGGAATCCAAAATAATCACACTCTGGAGTAGTAAAAATGTGAGTTGAAATGCAAAAGCATTCATTGTGCTTTCTGAAGCCATGTTGTAAGCAGCAAAATGGGAAAACCTTAGCATCAAAATTAAGAGACTGAGGTAGGTGTAGCAGCCCCACAGTCATGAATGACATTGGCTCAGCATACAAGTGCATAGCTAAATGAGAAGAGAATAGCAGATGTCACCAAGAGTTGAGAGGTACTTCTGTCTGCACCTTTGCATGAACAGATAAACCTACACAGCAGACGTAGTTGATCAGTATTTTGCTTGATTGTATTTGGTGGTGTTATTTGTTTGATGTGGTTGAGATACAAAAAAAGAGTAATCTCTGGGACATTCTGACCTGGATCTGGTCAGTCTGCCACATATTCTTACCAGGATAACTGGGAACAATGTCCAGTTGGAAATGTGAGCTGTAGGAATCATTGTGCTAATCTTTTGAAGATTACAGAAGACTTATTTGTTTGGGACAAAATGGCAAATTAAAAGTAGGATTTGCTTTACTATTTGTCCCAAGAATATGAAAAACATGAGCTCATTTCTTGCTTTTCTTAGCAAGGCTTTGAATAGCTTCTTTGGTGAGTTTTACAAAAATGGTTTGGTTTAGCACTTAAATTATTTTTTTCAGTAGTCTGTAAAAAGTGTACAATGGTTACAGACTGTACAAAGGACACTGTTATGATGAATAGATGAAAGGAAAGAAGACAACAAATCTTGCAAGGGAAAAATTAAATTTTTTTCTGACAGCAGTATAAAATTCATGAGTGAATATTAACATATAGATAATTAAGAAATACATATTATTTAGAATGTTATCAAGAATCTTTAGATTTTAGTCAAATATTGGTAAATTGGTACATGAAGTTCTATTCTCCAGATGCATCCAGTTTAAATGATGCCAGACAGTTAAAATGTAGTCTGGTGCTGTATATACGTAGCATTCTCTAAATCACAGTTTATTAAATGTGTTACTGACCGGCAAGTTGGATGTTGCCAGAAATGAATGCCATCTGGAAGACGGGGATAAAAAGCACATGAATGTAAAAGGTGGAAGGAAATACGAATGTCATTGGGACAGAAGTCATTCAAGGATACAGAAAGGCAAAAGTGAACTTGGGAAAAAAATAAAATAATCCACCTAGAGAACTTTGAAAGCATATGTTGAGAAGAAGTTAAACACACATTTATTATTTGATTTTGGCATGAGCAAGTCAAGGTGTTTCTTGGTACTTGAGCTGGATACAGTTTTATTAGAATTTTTTGATCTATTTGCTGTCAAGTAGTCATGATTGTTGAATTCCATTTTACCTATATATTACAGCATGAAATTATAATTCATTGGATGCAAGTAACAAAAACAGGATCAAAAAAGAATTGCTAATGGATTTCCATGCACTATGCAGTGTGTTGATGTACTGAATGCAGGGTCCATGGTACTGTTTGGGTAATTACAGTTATGCATAATTTTAGGGTTCTCTGAGTGTTATTGCAGAAACCAAGAGAGGTCTGAGAAGGTGAACCTAAAGATGAATGAGAAGGAAGAAGAAAACCGAAAGACCCTTGTGAAAAGGGATTGATGCTCGGTGTAGTGGGAAGGAACTTTCTGGTTTATTGTGTAAAAGAAGGTTTTGTCCTTGTAACATTAAGGTGGTTTGATAACAAGAGGTGTGTTAGGTTGATAGAACATAAAACATGAGACAAGGTAAAAAGATAAGGAATCACTGAAGGAAATGTAGACACACACAGCTTTTACTCCTGCATTACATGTGTACACACACTCTTGTCCACCCACATGCTCCCAGGGAAGAAGAGGGGAAATGTTACTGGGACACCCAATAAGTTGCTCCTTTCTTATTCATATGTATACAAAATATGAAGCGGGGGTAGGGGTAAATAGCCCATATGACCCTTCTCCTCTCCCCACTTCTGGCCCATCTTCTCCCAATTGTATTTCAAGCAGATAAGCTAATTTACAACATAATTATTTTCTCTAATTAATATGTGCAGCACAGGAGAATGAGAATCACTTAGTATGGAAAAATTATGGTTTAGGGTTCAGATATGTGAACATGCTGTTGTGGGTTAGCACGTTTCATACATTTAATTTCTAACTGTCCATTAGTGTGCTTTAGATTGTGAATTCAGAGGGATTTGACTCAATCCCTTGACCAGCATTCATTTAGCAAGCCTCTGTATTCCCTTCTACAAGTTACAAGCCTCAAGCCCAGCACATCTGCATTTAGTGCCTTTAGCAAAGAGATTTAAAGCCTCAAAAATATCATTATGTACAAGAGGCATGCAGGGTGGGTGAGATAAAATAATTGGTAGCAACATTTCTCCATTGGTAAGCAAAGGCCAACACAGCAGTTTAAACCCCAGGGCCCTTGGGCAGAACCCTAGAAAATGTTCTGTTATTAGAAATGCCTTTTGGTAGGTGAATAAATGAACTCCTGAATGGTCTTTTCTTGGTGTAACTGCTGTGAGTATAAACATATATGAAAGGAGAGAAAGTAATCATATAAAACGCATAATGACTGGAATTTGTTGTCATTTCTTCTTTTAAAACATTTCCACACATGGAATGCTACTTTCTTGCACAGTGAAGTGGATCACAGGAAATAGGTTATTGATTATGTTATTGTAAATCGTTTGCAGGTGAGAGATATTTTGTATTTTTACTTGTGCAGAGTCCAACAGTCATGAGATAAAAAGGCCAAATGGGAATTTCACTTGGTGGAGCACATCTGATACTCTTCTGTTGGGGGCTGCCAGTAGTGCAGCAGAAATGCCAAAAAGAGAGGTATTAGGTAGAAAAGTCACAGCAGCTGCAGCATGCATTTCTGGAACTGGACAACATGAATCAGGTAATCATTTGTCTATATGTCTATGCACAGTGTCAGCATTGTGGTGCTGAATGCAGTTTATGTGGCCTTCTTACATATGGGAATTCATCTTTCTCTTTATTTCACAGACCTAATGCAAGAGAAGAGCCAAGCCTTCAAAAGCAGGTGCTGGAGGCTTTCAGGTATGTGATGTCAAACACCTGAATTACAAGGCAATTGCTGTGACAGGGGCACTTCAAATGTTTGTGCTGTCTCTAGAATTCCCATCAACTTTAACATTGCACTCCATTATAACAGGCAAATTTTTTTAAATGATCTCTTCTACTTTTACTTCTTTCACTCTTCTAAATGTTACTGTTCTCTTCTGTAAAAACAACAACAACAACAACAAAAAAAAAAAACAACACCAAAAAACTAAACAAACAGACCAAAAAAAGACCAAAAGAAAAAGTGGAACAAGGGGACAAGGACAACTGTGGGGAATTACCCTCATCATATTCATTGTACACACTTCTGTATCATTAAAAGGACTATGATACAGCAGCTGGAAGATTATGACTTTTCTTAGTTTCAAGCAGATAATGCCAGGAAAGTGAACAGGGACATGATATACTGAGTCTAATTTATCATACTGTTTTTCTGACTATGAAGCCTGAAACAGTGAAGTGTTTAGGTTGAAATATTGATTAAATTCACTGTGTTCTAGAGTGTAGCTTTCAGGTTTTCTGGAATGGGGTAAGAATGAAAGAGCTGTTAAGCTGTCAGTAGCTGTTAAGCTCTTGGCATCCTGAACTCATGGAGAAAACTAAAACAAACCAACCACTTTTTCTGCACAATAAGCACAGGCGCTTTCCTTCAAAAAATCTTACTTAAAAATCTGCAATAGAATCCTAATTTGGGCAAACATTTTGTAATTATGAAGTAATTCCAGTGATCTGAAAATCAAAATATAGTTTTGAAAATTTTATTTTTGTAAGGTTGAAATGCTCTAGTGTGGTGAATTTCTATCTGTGTTTGAAATTGCCATTCATTTCCTCTATGTTTGTTTTTTTTTCCCAGAGTCCACAATTTATCACCCTAACATATTCCAGAGAAAATCACTGCGGAGATGCACATTTGTCATGGCTTTCTTTTTTTAAGAAAGAACAGTAACTGTAGAAATTTGCTTTTGCATATTCAAAAATGCCTTTGAAAACATGTTTGTGCGAAGAAGGAAGTAACTGCAGAGAGTCATTTCAGACACTTCAGTTTTCGATGCAAATGCATAAACTGCTGAGAAGGGGTGAACTGATGATAGGGTGAATATTCTTTAGAAAAACTACAAAATTACACTGGACTATCATGTTGAACATGCAGGGCCTAGCTGAAACCTGCTTTGATCAATTAAAATCTTGATATTAATTTTCACAGGTTTCAGATTAACCTCATCTTTATTTTGTGGGATTATATTATGATGGATTTATTTTATCCTCAGGCTTACATACTTCTGTCTTTGCGCTTATTGTTAAGTCTTCTAATAATGCTGATTTTAATTTGGTGTTCAAGTTCCGTTCCTCCCTGTGAGAAATACATGTATAATACAAATAAAAGCCAGGAAATGGTTACCTCAAGACGGTGTTCTCATATGCCAAATGTTCTAAAATGTCAGGTTTTGTCTGATGGAAATATTTGCTAGTTTGACTCTAAATTATTTAAATAAATATCCTTTATTAAATAAAAAGTGGTTGGTGTGATTGTAATAATTTTCTCGAATTACCCATCCATGTAGATATTTTTTCTGTTGTTCTGTCTACTATTGCTGATAATTTTGAAAAATTCTGGGTCTGTGCTTCTGAATGCCAGACTCTCTTAGGCTCTAAGAAAATACTAGCCTTATCTATGGCACATCATTACACTGCATTAGTTTGTCTTTGTTATACATAGGTACAGTTTTAATATTACATAAAATGTGACTAGATTCCACCATTGGTGCAGCTGTATCTGTAAAGCTACATGGTCCCAAAAACTTGTGAAACTCATTTTTTTGTGTTTCCCCATGAATCCACAATGTAATGAAATGTATCAGTCTGAGGATAAATTATGGGTATGGATTTTTTTCATAATATATCTGGCAAGATAGTTCTGAATCAAATGAATAAATCAAGACTGTTTTTAGCCCTCCAATTCCATGTGCTTAGATGTCTGTGGCTGATGAAGAGCAGTGTGCCAGGAATCAGGATTCTCACTGTGCCATCTCCGAGTCGATGCAGTCTGTATCCCTTGAACACTAAATGGAAAAATCACAGTAAACCGATTGCTCTCTTTTAAGCTCTGTCTATACAGGTTGGTATTAATGTGGTAGGAAAATGTGTGCCAAAAGTGCACCATAGTACAGTACTGTTGAACTTGAAGTGAAGAGAGGTGTGTGAACAAAGCTCTGAGCTAAAGGGGAACCTTTATATTAGCTTCTCCAGTTAGAATTCTTCCCATAAAGTCAGGAATGTGGACTGGCCCACTGCCCAGGGGGCTAATTTAGACAATTTAAAAGAGCTAATTCAAAATGTTTGAAGTAATGTCACTGAGAATTGCTACTAGCATTGCAATATTGTTCTATACAATAATCATCTGTTTAATCAGATTACAAAAGAAAACGTTGACTGCCTGTGTACCTGTGTCCAGAGGAGTTTTTGTAGCCCATTCTTATGTGCATCTTTTCCGTCATTCAGATTGTCATGTTATTTTGTAACCATGGAGAAGCAGGGAGGGATGCCTGTTGGTCGAATTTAGATTTCTCCGGCTGAGTGCAAACCAATTTTTGAGAAAAATGAGAAAACATTTCTTAATGTAAATTGTACTGTCACTCCCTTATATCATCAGTGCAAAATGGATTTCTTTCCAGATCATCTGAACTGTATAATTAGCATATTGTTAAAGCAAAGGTTTGGATGTGCAATACTGTATACATTTTTAGTGACTAAAGATAAATGCAATTGCATCAAAGAAACTAATAATTGGTCAAATAAAAAAAGTTAATTTTTTGAATAAAATTGAGTCATCTTCTAACAACTTGACAATTTTCTCTTAAAATTATTCTTTGCAGATTTTTTTTTAATCTACATGTGTTTTGAGTAAGAATTGAAAGGAAATATGAATAACCATTGCTTCTAAAATGGTATAGCCTTTCTGAATGGCATGAGCCATTTTTGTAAGAGGATAGGATTTCAAGTCTATCATCAATTTCAGAAATATTGTGTGTGATTTTGGTGCTTTGCTCCCCATTGACTTAACAAGGAATCTGTTTACCGTCATTTTATTATATTTCTCATATTTTCCTACTGTTTTGTTTTACAAAGGTAGGGGTTAATTTGATGTAAATCATCTGGCAATCATGGTTTGCTTTTCATTGCTATTTTTTGAGGATTTGTATGCTTTAGACTTCAGAATTATCCATATTCTGTATTGCCCAGTAACATTTTAAAAATACAATATGGTTGCTGAGTTTAATTCATTTATCTTGCCTGGGTATTTGGAACATGTATAAAATGTTACTTCTCCATCATGTCATAAAAAGTTATTGCACTCTTAGGATCATGAATTCAAGAAACATGACATAATAGACTGGCAAATATGGCCTTGTGTCTTCTGATGATGATCCAAATCCACCCACTTATCTTGATCTGCCTATATTGTTAACAACATAGGATGTCACACAACAAATTTTTCATTTTAACTGTTCTTTATGTACAGTGCAGGGTAGAATTTACTTTTTATTGCCTTTCGGAGGAAAGTATCATACCTCTCAGTGAAATAATGGTTTTGTCAGACACTGGTATCTTTATTGTGTAGTGCTTTTAAATTCTACACTATTTATACCAAGCTCTTCTGGCGTAGGACAGGTGAGATGTGATGCCTCTTTCTCCATGAGAATACTTATAGCTTTTTGGATACTGAAGTGTACTGTTGCTACAGTAGTTGTGATGTCTGTGCTGTAACTTTCAAACACAATTATTTTGTTCTTCTAAGTACTCTATGAATGTGCAAAATGTAAACAGCCAGTGGAAATGACTGAAAAATGTAAAGCTTCTACTCACAATCTTCATACTGATTTGCCTGCTTCTTCCTACCATAAATATACTCATTAGAAAGTGTAGACATTGATTTGCTGCTGGAGGTTTTATTTCAGTCGTGCATGACAAGGAGGAAGAGCAGAAATTTTGTTGCATACACTGCCAATGTTTAGTTGTCAGGAGTTATTTAAATGGGTGATTGTGAAAAAAATCAAAGAATTGTGCATGATTATAAAACTCTTGGGATCCAAGAATGTAAAAATAGATGACACGTTTGTCCTGGAATGGCACTGGAGAGTGGGCTGCCACTCAAATTGAAATTATTTTAATTGGTCTAAATATTTCTAGGAAGGTGACAATAAATTAGAAAATGTGCTTTCTGTGTGCTTCGGTAGCAGATAAGAAGGGAGTGAATGGTTTGCTTTCTTGTGTTATATGTAATATTTTGGAACAACCGAACTCGTCATTTCAAAGGGTATATGTATTTTTTTTTAATGTATCTAAGAAATAAAAATATAAAATATATAAATAAATATTTTCCCACCTGCCTGAATTTATTGATCATAATAATTTCAAGAGTAAAACCATGCAATATTTAATTTAGATAAATTCCAAAATCAAATGAAAGCAAAGGACTCAAACATCAAGTACTATATTTAAAAACAGCCCTCTGTGTCTTTCCCTGGTTCTCTTTTCCTGTTATTCAGAGGGTACAGGGTCTGAGCTATGTTTAACTATTCTAAAAGGTGATGTGGAGCACATATCAGAAACATAATCAAAGCCCCATTGCTAGCCAACTTGCCAGAGACAAAAAAGATGCAGAATATTTGAAAAGGGCATTCCTTTCAGAATGCAAAGATATGTTACTTTTTTGCTGTGGTTATTACAGTATCACATAGAAGCTGTTGCTTTGTACTGACACAGAACCTTTTGTCCTAGATACTATACTTTATAGATAAATAAAAATGTGTGTGTATACATATCTCTGTCTATCTATCTATCTATCTATCTATCTATCTATCTATCATGTATATCTATGTATCTGTTTTACATTTTTTATATGTATGCCTATACGTGCAAACATGGTTACAGTCCCCACTCTGGATTGCTAGCTATTTAAAAAGACAGGTCGATAAAAGGTGAGAGAAAGGAATTATTATTACTTCCAGAGTTACAGAGGGATTATGAGTGATATTGGATGTCTCATGTAGTAGGCTTAGATCCAATTTACCAAGCCCAGATCTTTGAAAGATTGTAACTAAAATGTTTACTGCAAGACTGGCCTTCTCTAAATGCCTGTGCATCTTCTTTATTTGATAGTTTCCTGGAACTGTTATTGTGATATGCATGAGAAAGTACTCGCAAAGGTTTGAGCTACCTGTTTGTAGGTAGGTTTCTGTGGAAATGGCTTTTCAATATCTGTCTCTCATTTAAGAAAGTAATTTCCAGTACTTTTTATTGGTTGCCAAGAGAAGAAGACAGCACAAGGATATAGCAAGTACCTAAACATATCATGGCTGTATTTGGCACAGTGGAAGACTTTGTAAGCTGTGTGTGTTTATTTATACACATATTCCTCACATAGGAGTAAGTTAAAGTGCTAGTGCTGCAACTCAGCCATAAATGTCCTTCTTTTTTTTGTATGAAATGATCTTATTGATTTAGAATTGTAACATATTTATAGCTGTTTACAGAAAGTGTGAAAAAATGTAAAACTTGTATGAAGTATAGGATGACATTTTCCTCCAAGTATTATTAATACTTTCATGTTTATTCACTTTAAGTCAGTATGAAATTTACAAACATGGACTTTCCTTTTATTTCATTATGACCTTAATGCTTTTGCTGTGACTTGAAAGTTTCTGGCAGATGATTTGTGATCAGTAGGGGGAAGACAAAAAGCTAGAAACTAGTTGTGTGCAGGAAAGCATATGTGCCTTACTGTTCATGCTTTTTCTGATGTTTGTTTCTGGACGTTGTTGGAGGCAGTTACTGGGAGCGTGGGTATGGCACAGTACTGAAAAGAAACACTGAAGGCACAAAAGGCAACAGGGGAAGGACAAGTGGCAGGTGAACTGCCCAAGGAAGCACTGTCCAGAGGACAGGAGATGGGTAGAAGGCTGGCTTTTATGGAGACGTACTGGAATATGCAAAAGAGTGGTCCCAACTCCCGTGTGGAAGTTGAAATTTTTCTAATGTTGGAAGGCTTGATTTTTTTAAACCACCGACTGCAATATTGGTTACACAAAAGTAGGATTTGTTTGTCTAGATCTTCTCCTCCTTTAAAGCTAATGCATTCTGCATCCTGTTAATGTACTTTGTTAATTGAGATGTAAACGTGGGGAGAAAAACTGGGAAAATCAAACTGTCCTTCTCCAAGACTCCTTTTTCAGCAAATTGCCTGTGCCTATCAAAAAGAAACTGTAAAGTTGAAAAGTATCTATGTACATCAAAGTAATCGTCATGGTTAAAATAGAAATTTTTTCTTTGCATTGATGCATGTGATATTTTTAATGGGGAGGAAGAGAGGAACCAATATTTTTAGGGGAGCTTTTATGCTATTATATATAATTTTGCAAACTGCCAATTTTATTTGCAGGGAAATCAAGATTTCAACTTGTATCTTTTTCAATATGATCATTTCCTACATACTTAACCATTTTAACTCTATATATTTAATGATAAGCTATGCTTCTTAAATTCTTACACTAAGTCACCATTGCAGGATAATAAGAAGCTGTTATAAATTGACATTAGTATTTTTAAAACATCATAGTATAGGGGCAATTTTAATGCTTCAATGGCAATATAATTCTGTAGCCCAGGTATATTTTGAATTTTAATTCTTTTGATCACTTTTGACACTGTATGTTTCATGACTATAATTTGCCAGAAATACTTTCCTACTTCTTCAAAACAATGAGTTTATTTTAAGTATTATGTTTTCAGAAGCAGTGATTGCAAGTGTCAGGGAGAGTTAGGGCTCCTGTCACTAGTACTGACTTCCTCTGAGATCCTGAGTTTTGTCTATAGGCTGAAATTTCTAGTAAGGCCATAGAGTATGTGAACTTGTTCTCAGTCATTGTCTACAGAGGTAAAGTCTAAGCTGTGAAGAGTCAGTCTTGTTAGGTCATTCTCCAGGAGAAAGACAGTCTGTCTACATCTACTGCCAAAGAACATGTGCCAGTCATGGCTCTTCCTCAGGCCCCTCAGTTACTGCATCTGTCCAAACAGCAATGGGGTGTTCAAAGCCTGTGCTTGTAAAAGAGAAGGTGGTAAGACAAAGCAATTTGGGATATGCTTTACACACATGCTGCCCCTGGGACTTACTCATATGAAGGTCAAGATCATTTCTGTACAGAAGGCTGCCACAAGGCCAGTATTCTACTTAAGTCTTATGTAAGCCTCAGAGTAGGATTTAGACAGTGCACAGGACTTGTGCTCAATCTCTGTTCAAGGCTTTATTTCACTTAAAGTTACAAGTCTGCCGTATAAGTGACCGTCATTCTTTATATCAGCTTCAAAGTCTCTGCTATGTTAAGATGTAGCTGCACGTGGAAGCAGTGTGATAGTCCAGACTGTGGCACTGAAGGATACTCTGGTTTGTGTCCAAACCCAGCAGTCAATTCCTGTCTGGCACAGTGTTAAAAAGCTGTGTTGGTCACTGCTGGTACTTGATCATAGAAGATGTAGATAAGCACATAACTCATGAGTGCTGGAGCAGTGCAGAGCCATGTGTCTGTTATGCATGGCCATCCTCAGCAAATGCAAAGAAATTATTAATTTGAATCTTGATATTGTACATTATGGTTATACTACTTTTATCTCTATTTATAATAATGTTGCTTTTCATATAAATTGTATTTATAATGGATGTGACTATATATTGCATGCATGCAGTGGAGCATGGCATTCAATCTCCCTTTGTCCCTTTCTCCCTCTCACTTTCCTAATCTCAAAAATAACTAGATCTTTTGGATGGTTACACTAAATACTGATAAATTTGAGTCTTTATTGAGATTTTTGTCTTTTTCTTGGTACTCTCCTTCTTTCAGAATTTTGTCAGAAACATTGAAAGGAAATAGGAAAATCATATTAAAGCATCTGCTTCTTTTGCAAGACATTTGGACAGTTTGGCTCACATACTTTTAGCTAGAAATTGGTGTCTAAGCAGTGTCTTCATAGCTCTGAGTATGCATGTCTGATAGAAAGCAAATAACTTATCGGCTATTACACAAATGCAAGATGAAAATAGATCCTTCTATCTCTAAGCATAAGTACTGTAAACTGAGAAGACACCACAGATACAGTCACAGATGATCTCATAGCTCTTGCTTTTAGAGTTAAAAAGAACACTTTACAAAACATTTTTGTTCATATAATATATTTCATTACATCAATATTAATACAGCAGTCTTCATATTAAGTTAACTTCAGAAGCTTTTTGCATTCACTAACAACAGAGGCTACATTGTTGTTTTTCATTATTTCCAAGTAAAAAAGAAATCTAACAATATTGGGTAAACATTTTATATAAGCATGATTTTTTATAAAATATGAATTATTTTTATAAAACATGAATTATTTTATATAAAACATGAATTAATTTATATAAAGATCATATATATTTGTGTAAATAATACTGTAAAAAACTAAAATGTGATCATCTTTTAGCTAAAAGGATTCCAAAAAAGCTGTAGGGAAAGATTGGTGTAGATGATGGTGGAATGTTTTATTTTCTCCCCTGCAGAATAGCCTCTGTTTCAGAAAAGACCAGAGTTACATAAGCTGTATTTTCAGTTGTGCCCACTTTCTATTGTTTTACATAAAATGCTCCATAAACCTCTAACTGTAATATAGCTGTATTTCAGCTATATGAAGCAAAGAAAAAAGCAGACAGACTCAGGACTGAAATGTCTTTGCATATATCGGGGAAGAATCTGCACACAAAGGGACATTTATCAGGGGCTACTGTTCCTTTGCTGAGGAAGGGAGCATACCCAAGAGTATCCAGAAACAGATGATGATCTTATCAAGAAAACCTTCTTTGGTAATATCATCAGCCTGTTCTTGCCAAGTCTGGCATTTCAGTATCCCATGTATTCGTGATGGAGAGAAAGGGAGCAAAGCTGTGCAAGCTATGTGTAGCTGGGATGAAGAACCTGCTCAGCCTACTGGCTCTGTGCAGTGTTATAATGTAATTGGAAATCATGTTTGCCAGTATGGACTGTCCATTTGACAATGGAGTTTACAGTATTCCTCTCATAAAGAAGTGCAGGGAGGGCTCTTTAGCTACACTGATTGCCTTTGGGGATTTTTTTTCCTGTATTTTTGCAAGTATTCCTACTCTTAATCAACACACACAGGCAGTAACAAACCTCTTAAACTTTGTGAAGATGGCAAATTATTGAGAAAAACAAAAATATTTTCCTTTTCTTCTTGTATGAGATGTGGACAACAGAAGAGTAAATTGTTCTTTTAATTAGTAGACTTGAAAACTAAAGATAGTTTCTTCTAATTTCATTGCAGGAACAGGATTTTGCAATGATGGCTGGATTTATTTTGCCTCTGTTTGTAGACTAGATGCTGATATAAATGCAGTATTTTTCCTATTATGTGGAAGACTCTGAAGCAAGTGAACAAACCTTTTGTGTTTTTAGTGTACCTTGAGTAAATTTTTCTTTTTACTTCTGTTTTTCTTTTTTTTTCTTTGAGCATGTTTCTGTAAGTTCAACGAAGCAGTCCAAATAAAGGAAAAGTCTATAGAGCTGTGTAAGAATCTGTTCTATTAAAAAGTTAATCAAATTCTAGCAGTCGTGTTCATTAGGTACTCCTTCTTTTCTGACTTCCAGGGAAAAAACAGTACTTTTTGTAATGGTTCAGATTAAGCCTTAAAAATTATTTTGATGGCATACGTGATGAAAAATTATTATGTAGTTTGCCATTTCCATTTCTTTACTAGCTACTCAATTTATGTGCTATTAACATTTATTCAATTAATTGTCCTCTGTTCCAGTTCCCCCCAAATGTAGTAGTTGCCTTGTCATTTCAAATTGGTGCAGATTGTGTTCACTGCTGTAGGTCTGTGGTTTTCTAATCTGCGATGTGATCCTGTGTTCTTGCTAAATTCTGTAGATTACAGGAGTGTGAGGTACTATAAGAATGTAACTTTTTTTCCATTGTATTCATTTTGTATAATACAAATAGAGCACATTGAATTTTTAGTTTGAAGTGTCAGTGCATACACTTCTTTGGAAACTATGGCCTCTGAAAACTATGCTTGTGCTGCAAGACATAGTGCACCTTTACATCACTGAAGTGAGCTCTGCATTTTAGTTGTAAATCTGGAGCAGTTTATGTACCCATACCTAGGTCACATCAGCCATGCTGGAGTAGCATGTCACTGTGGTGGGCATAGCTGTATCCTGGTGAAAAATAAATAATCAGTAATTAAACTTTTTCTCAAAAAAGTTTTATGGCATACATGGTGATCTGGCTACTTGGAGGTAGAGAATGGGTTTGACCAAATGTCAGGTGAAATCACATCACTGTGTGCAGTGTAGATACATTTCAGTTGTTGAGTTTAGCCAGGATTCAGCTGAGCAATGAGGTATTAGAATAAGCATATTTTATTTTAGTGGTTTATCTTATGAAGTAAGCACTGTAATAACACAGATGCCTTGGCTAACAAAGAATAATAGTGTTTGCATTCTGGTTCTAAATGTGAATTCATGCTCTTCTCTTGTGTTTCAGACTTGGAAATGTATGTTTTTTCTCTCGCTCTGGCAAGTTTTCTGCATCCCACTTTTTCTCATACATCTTATAATCCTCTTTTATCCAGGTTCCGTCTTTGTGTCCTGATCAGACTGAACTTGGGTCTTCAAATGGTTCTTTCCCTAGACTTCCTCTCTCTTGCCTTCTTTCTTAAATTTATTTCTGCCTATCCATCCTTCCATGGTCCTTTTTTCTCTGAAAATCTTTGCCTAAGTTTTCCCTATCCTCACTTTCACAATATTATTTTCTTCCCTTTATTGCCTAATGTAGGACAGCACTGTTGCAGATAAGGATAGCACCTTAAGGATAGCACTCTCTGCCATTTGCAGTACTAGCAACAGGTAGGAGAGATAAAGAAACTCTGCTTCTGACTTTCAGGGCTCTAAAGAAAGGTAGGGAGCAGCAAGGTTTTTTGTTATAGAAAGCAGAGCAGCCTTTTCATTTGTCATCCTTACCTAGAGTGCACAGCTGCCCTGTGGGAGCATTGTCAAGTTGGAGCAACATTAGGATTCTGAGTTAGGAGTGAAGCAGCTTGTGGCAGCTTCTCCTGCGTGATGTTTTCTATCTAGACCTGCTTCTAAGCATAGGCAAGGGAGATCAGTAGGTTAAAACCATGAGTACCTGTGGCCTATTCTTGTGTCTACTTCCCTCATGGCTAAGAGGTTTGGTTAACTCTACTCCTTAAGTGGGATGGATACAGGAAGGATCAGGGTAAAGGAAAGGAGTTGCCGGTGGGTGGCAGGAACTTCAGAGAAAGAAAAAGCCCTCCACCACCTCAGTGGCAGTAGAATAGCAACCCTCCCTCCAGGGCAACTCCAATCCAGAGCTGCTTTCTCAGCTTTCAGTTCCGAATCTGTTCCTCCTTCTATCTTTCTTGTCCTAACAGTGTCCTGGCCTGTCTTTTGGGAAGCAAAATTATGTTTTGCCTTTGCTTGTGGACAACACAAATAACCTCCAGTTTTGCCAAGACCCCTGAGAATGCCATTTTCATAGCAAAGCAAATGATAAAATTTCTTTCAAAAATCAACTGTAATTTAGTCCATTACTGTTTGGACTCAGTGTGAATTTGTCTCATATGTATGTGTGTCTTTCTAGTAAGATATACCTACAGTTTTTATATCCCACAGTGGACTTGTAGTGCTTCAACACAGACTGTACCCTGGCAATGCCCTTGCCTTCTCAATCTGCAGTCAGCAGACTGACTACAGAATGGCTACAGTACTGTCCATTGTGGAGAGATGTGAGAATTAGGTAACACTATGTATTAAATTCCTGACAAACACAGTAATGTAAGATGCTTTGCCATTTTTAGGAATTTTTAAATTGAAGGTGGTGAGACAATCTAACAGGTTGCCCAGAGAGGTGATAGATGCCCCATCCCTAGAAACATTAAAGGTCAGGCTGAATGGGGCTCTGAGTGACCTTATCTGGTTGAAGATGTCCCTGTTTAGTGAAGGGAGGTAGAACTAAATGACCTTTAAGGGTCTCTTCCAACCCAAACTATTCTATGATTCTGTGAATTGTCTGTTACCCAACATTCTTCCACAACAGCAGATGCAAACATCTAGTCAGTGCTGGAAGAGGGTTCATTCATTCATTAATTCATTCCTTCATGAAGTGCCATAGCACAGCATATTTTGGGTTGTTGCCTCAGAGTCACAGTTACTTGTTTCAGGGTTTGGGGCTTTGAATGAGTCCTGTGGAAAGGGAATGTTATTGTTTTACCATTTCCATTATGTTATCTTTTCCAGTGCAATTACCAGCTAATTCAAAGCTCTTTGTGTTAAGCTAATAGCTTTTGACTCTCTGCTGTTAGCCACTCCTCTTTGTACACTTTTCATACCACTTACCAGTCCCCCTACCACTTACCTATGAAGAACATCTATTTTTTGTCTGAGTAGAGGCTCATCATAGACAAATCATTAAATGGAACATCAAAAAGATCCCATCTGTTAGAGTTGCATATGGGTAAGATCACAATTATCGAAAGCCTCTTTTTTTTCTACTGTGCTTATCCGTACAATAAATGTAGTTGTCAGCAGGATAAGTTCACGCATCGGATAAGGTCACAATTTCATTTAGTGACAACTTCCAACAGCGTGAACTTACAAGGTTCGATTTATTAAAGAGTCAGAAGGGATAAGATCACTGCATGGCCAGCCTGATTTATCAGGGTTTGACTGGAGTACTTGAATAGAGAATGTCGTATTTCAAGTTTATGTTCAAAACTGTAGTTTAGTGTGTGTTATGTCTCAGAGACTTGAAAATTGAGGGAGAAGAATTTACAGGAAGAATCTCAATAATGCAGTTTATGTCTGCCAAACAAGTGTGTGAACACTGAATATTGGAGGTACCTTATTAAGAATCACAGAAGTGGAAATGGGATAGTTCTCCACTATCAGTGAACTGCTGTGTGCAGATGTACACATATTAGTTTGTTGTAATGGAAGCACTCACCAGCCAAATATTAATTGCAGATTGTTCCTGTGCATATCGGATGGCAGGCGGATACTGGGTCCTGGGCTGGGCAGCACTTAAGAACTTCTGAGTGTGTTTTTAACTTGCTCGCTCTGACTTCAAAGCAGTCCTTGTTTGAAACTACAACATACACAATTTCTCTGCCATGCAAACATACTCGTTAGAGAGCCAGGTGGCTGTGGACTGAAAATATGCAAAGAAGCAGCCATTTATTTGTGGAAATTGGTAAAGCCCCATGATGTCAAATAACCAGTCTCTAATTATAACAGAGGAAGAGCTTAGTCATTGTTTTTAACTGCCTCCACTTAGAAGGCTATTCTTGATTAAAAAAAAACCCAAAAACCACTACTGCCAAAGCTATCAGTGACTTGCTTAGAAATATTAAACACACATTAATCTGGATACAGTTATTTCTGAATGAAGTAGTTCTCTTCTTGTCTCACAATAGCTGTTCATCATTCACCTTCAGATATATGCTCCTTTGTTTCTTACTCCAGAAGGTAGGTAGATGGATGAAAGCCAGTATTATTTTGTTTCAGAAATACTGTGCATAGTTGAATTTTTTCTGGTATTCAAACTGTGGTAAGATCCGGTTAAAGGCCAAAAGCTCTTGTTGGGTTCCTGTGTACTCTGTGTTTTGGGGGGGGGGGTTCTTTTAAATGATCCTGATTGTGCTATAAAAGAATACAAAGATAAACTGACCTCTCTACCTTCTGTTTTATGCAAGCCCTAGGTGGCATGCCTGAAAAAGTACATGTATGTATGAAAAGAATCCTAAATTGGGTCCTTTCATTCTGGTTTTCTATCCACCAAGGTGGCCTAATATCTTAAAAGCCATGGGATGTTTTGTAGCTGTACCAGTGAGTCATGACTTGAGGCTTCTTATACACTGCAGCTATCATAAGTCTTTGAGTAATCACAGACTTTAAAAGTATGCTACATCAACAAGATAAGAGAAACAGCCCACAGCACTAACAGCATTATCTTTTACCAAAATTGATTAGCCCATACTCTGTGTCTCAAATATTTTGTGTAAACTTACTCAGCAAGCTGGAAATAAGTGTGTTGCTGAAGAACAAGCTGAAAAAAGAAATACTTGCTACATAATAAGGAAAGGGTAAGTAAATACCACTAAATGGAATGTCTCTTAAGTAATTTTTTTACCTAACTTGCAAAAACTGAAAGCAGAGCATCACTGCCTCTCTACTTATATTTCTTAGGGCTGCTTCTGTTATACTTCTTGATGTCCTTTTCAGTCAGAGAGCTGACAAGTCGAGGATGAAAACAGTAAAACTGCTTCTCTACTTCACCATGGAAATTATGAGTATATCCCATATTTTATTCCAGGGGTATGAAGGAATTCTATTATAATTTGCTGTTATGTGAAGGAGTGTTATACTTAGTACTGAGGTGGTCTGTTGCAGTTGCTGATTACTAGAAGTACCTAACAATGTTTGGCTCAGAATTTTCTGCTTCCTTTGGGCTTGAGCATGGATTAAAGGAAGCTGCAGCGGTTTTTCATCCTTTCTTTTCTTTTACTGTTGGCATGTTGGCATTTCCATGAACAAACATGTGTGAAGAATCAGTAACAGCTGAGTCTTTACATTTCTTACTGTGAGTGGTGATATAGCAATAAAGTCTCAGATCCTCTGCCTTCTCCTGATGTAATCTTTGAAGATCCTGAGCAGTTGTGCAGGGGATGGTAGCTGCGGAGAGCACTTCAGATTTACATCTGAACTTCCTCCTAAGCTGAAGGGGAAAATCATCTTGCTGACACATTTTTCAAACCTTTTTAATTAAGAGTCACAGGGTAAGGTTCTCTTTTTCCAGCAAACACCCTTGAAGTCCCACGTTGCTTAGGGCCACAGGTATGACACTAAAATCGGCATCCCTGTGGGAAGTCACAGTGAGCAGGGAACAGTCCCAGTTACGTCAGGGGGAGCCTGGTCCCCTCTGTGCTACAGGTTTGATCCCATTCACCCAATAGGAAATTTCAGAGAGGAAAAACGTTGTAAATAAATGCAGGAAAGTTGCAGGCAGTGTTAATTTTTTCCTCTAAAAAACCCAAGATTTTCAGCCAAAAAAAAATTCTTTGCCAAGGACCAAACTGTAATGTGCTACACCTTGTATAAGTGTAGCCAAATTGTCTAGTTTTGCCAGAACGTGCAAGCAGATTGTCCTCCCCAACTCTGACATTCACCCAAAGCGTTAAAATAGCTGATGGTCATGGTGACAAGAGAGAAATGTATCTCTTTTGGAGAAGTGTGATGAAGAGAACAGAAAGGTTTTGCAGGAAAACATTTTGTTACCCTCTCTGCAATCTACTACTCTGTCATGGATGGGAAAACACAACAGTTTCAGTATAATTCAGCATGATGTTACCCCACCTGTAGTACATTTCAAAGTATTCATATATATTGAAATAGTGCCTGAACTACAGCTTGGAACTGTAACAAAAGAGAATAAAAGAGAGAAAGAATATGTATTAACTTACTTAATTATCAACAGAAGGGAAAAATTATATTTGAAAAAAATACTTGTTCTTATGTGTTCCTCATACCTGAACTACTTATTAGGTATAAGATTCATGTTATTAATTTTATTCAAAATATAATGTGTAAGGATGTGTACCTTAAATTTTGGTAGCTTTTGGATATCACTGGATGATCTGCCCTAAGTTTGT
The DNA here is from genome assembly GCA_013398175.1 of Climacteris rufus. NCBI lineage: Eukaryota > Metazoa > Chordata > Aves > Passeriformes > Climacteridae > Climacteris > Climacteris rufus. Next base: position 1,263,836 of record VZRZ01004834.1, read on the forward strand.
CGTTCTTAATCCATTAAAAGACAGGCCTGCTTGTAAATCCACAGGTACAGATAAGGAGTCACTGTTTGACTGTGTCTGAACCCTTTTCAAATGAAAAATGTCAGTGGCAGAAAGGGAGGCTGAATTATTTTTTAAAAGGGTTTTCAAAGATTCTCATGATTCCTCTGCTATCAGTTAAATGTGACATGTCCATAGACATGGCTGTTTTTTAGTGTGTAAAAGCAAGCAAATGCTGCAGTTTTCATCTCTATGTAGAGAGAAAATGCGGCAGTATGGCAAAGTGATAAACATGTTACCTTGCAATTTCTCTCTTCCATAATTAACATATAAAGAGATTTTTAAAGTTAATACAATTTGTAACAAGGTGACTGTGAGAAGGAAAAGATACATTTATGGTTGGTTGTTCTTTTTTTTCTGTTTGGACACATATATGTCACATATGTAAATTAGATATAATTAATCCATAAGCTTTCCTGCTCACATACTGCCTTTTAAAATGTCATAGCACTGTCATGATCAGGACTCACCTGCATACACAGAAGCTTTTGTAAACCAATACAGCTCTATTTCCTAGATTTGTTCCATTTTGCAGGAAGGATCTGATGCACAATTTTTTATAGAGTAGTTTTGTAATCTGCAACACTCAGAGGTGAAATTTAGATTTCTGTGCTTGAAAATGGAAGCTGGAGCCAAGTCATCTCTTTGGAAGATGGTCAAGATTAACCCCTGTGGACAAGGAAAAGCTTTGCAGCCTGATATGTAAATCCAGGCATCCATGGGAATGGTTAGCTGCCTGTGAGCCAGAGGAGTTACTCACTTCCTTCAGCCCAAGGTTCATTTCACAACAACCACCAGTTCTAAATCTGGGATGAGCTGACTCCTTGCACAGTTGGACTTTGCTCTGTTTGTGAAAAAGCACCATTCTTATTTGGGGTAGAGTTGTTGAGACGTGCTGATGCAAAAGATAGGAATCGCTGTTGCATCTGTTTGGTGTGAAAGGGGAGGAAAGGGCTTTAGCAGTCATGGAAAACAGATCATGAAAAATCATGGCTATAGCAAAGTCGAGGTGAGCTCTGCTGCTCATGAGAACAACAGATTTTTTGCCTGCCTTCAGGAAGGGCAAAGCTTGGACGTGCAAAAGCATGGAAAAATGCAGTCAAACACCTAACAGGAAAAGCACAGATCAGCCTGACCTTCTGGTTCCATCCTATCCCTATGAAAGTCTGAAATAAGTATTTATTTAGAAAATAATGTTAGAAATTGTGTATATAAACATAACTTTTGCTGGTATTTTTGATTGAAACATTTGCTCATAGAAAAATAGGTTTAGTGAATAGACTGCTTTCAAAGAAAGGTTGTCCAGACTATTTTTTTTAATCTTGAATTGAAGTGAAAAAAATATGAGGGGGGAAAGGTGGTGACTGAATTTTATTTTTCCCTCCATGGGAATGATCAATTGTGTATTATTTTTCTCTTTTTACTGGAAAATCCAGAAAAGTTAAGGTGAGCTAAGGTGAAAATTTCTCTTTTAAATGTTAATTTTGAAGTTTTTGCTTTCAAAAATAAAATTTGCTTTAAAGAAAATACAAATTATCATGCACTAAAAAAAAAAAAAATCATTATACAGCCTCCCCATTGCTTTTACTTATTTTGTCTTATAGTGTTAAGCTAACAGTTAAAATTATTTTTTATTTAATTCTGAAATGTTACTGCCTGTGAAACCTCACTGAGTTAAAAATCCCTTTTGTAATTGTAGTAAACGTTTTTAGTAGTATCTTGGAGATGTTGTGAAATTTTATGGCTCTATGGTGTGTGTCGCAAATTTTTAGTAGCTGCATGGCTGAAAATGTGATCTTGTGCAGCAAAATGCATCAAGGAGGATAATACACCAGGTGTGGCTGCTATTGCACTCTCTTTTCAGCTGTCATTTCCCCCCTCCTCAGCACTTCTTAAGAACTTCTATGAAAGTGCTATTCTGAATAAAATTGCTTTCAGAATCTAATGTGTGTGAAAAGCTGCAAGAAAGAAATGGGACTTCCTAAACCAAATTTGAATATAATTATAAGGGGAAAAGGTTTGTTTTTCTTTTGCAGGATGACAAGATCAGTTGTTTTTCAGACAAGCATAATTAATTCTCATTATATTGGTCCTCAGAACATTGTGCGTATAAAACCAACACAAAGGCAGAGGTGGTTGTCGTCAAGGCATGAGTGAAAGTACTCTCAACACTGCTTGTTTTCTTTGTTTGCAGGAGAGTTGGAGGTGGTCCAGAAAGACGGGGAGCGCAAGATTCAGAGCCGGCAGCAGCTTCCGGTTGGAACAACATGGGGGCCTTTCACTGGGAAGATGGATCTGAATAATAACACCTTGGTATGTAGATGCTCCGAGAGGCTTTGCTTTGTTACATTGTGTGTGGTTCTTCAGGGAATAGCCTGAATTGCTCCTCAGACAGAGCGTTTGAAAACAGGCATTGTTGGCTTTAACGGACAGTGGTATTTGGCTCCTTTCCAATTTGTTCATCTATGGCAACCATCCACATGAAGTTATTTGGAGCACAGGTTAATAGTGTTTAACTTGTTATTTTACTGAAGGGAAATGTCACTTCCTTGTTTGCTGAACCAAGGTGCTGTGTTTCGGTAGTAATATCTGATTTTTTTAGTGGCTTTTAAAACCTTTCATAGTGTTAATTGCTGGATACTTAATTTATATTAAAGAATGGTATCAAAAATAAATACATTATTTTAGAATAAAATAAATTAAGTTTTCCTAACTGTAACTGAACATAGCAAAATCTTCCACCAAATTAACTTTTTTTTGAAAAGCATCAAGAGACACCTGTCATATAATATATTCTCAATTAGCCTCATTTTTTATTCTGATTGCAGAAAGTATGTGGATCATGTTACTTAAAAGTAATGCTTTGCTGATCTCAGTTCAGTGCACTGAAAATCATGTAATTTCTAGGTCTTCATTTCATCTTTGTTTGTGCAGGTTTTAAGTCTGAGCTTCAGTATTATTTGTGTATAGTTCAGATTAATTTTCTGAAAATATCAGGAAGGAAACAACTAATATCTCTAGGAGGGTTTAAACAGTCTTGGAACATGCATTGCCCTGTGGGATACTTCTGAAGAACCATTATCTGCAGCTGGATCACTGTTTGCATTGAATGTATTTAGCATAAAGACCTGTGGAACAGTTTCACAGAAGGGGATTACAGGCATTCGGGGTGCACACATCTGTGCTGTAAATGGAGAAGCTGAGCTTCCCAGCGTTCACCAATACTAGGTATTGTCCTGCCCTTGCAGGACCTGAAGAGGATGAGGAGCACTCAGGTGCTGATGTATTACCTGAGACAGAGTGAGAGAGGGGTTGTGTGGATATGGGAGAAAGGAGAGAATTTGATAGATTTTTAGATTTGATAGAATTTGATTTCTTCCTTGGAGAACCTATGCCTGTATGCTGGAGTTCTATTTCTAACGGTTGCTGGATAGGATACATGCTATTTTCTCTAAATATGCATATTAAAATTTGAGTGAAGCATTGTTCTGAGTACATAGTAGACATTTAAAATCTTAATATTTCATACTCTTTAACATAACTTATTAATCAAATTGTGCTAAGAAATGTATAGAAAGTGGAATGGATACTTTGTCTAAGTTTTCTAGAGTTCAGTATTCCCAACCCAGATCAGATTTCCCAGGCACCTGAATAAAGAATAGATTTTCAAAAGTCCTATACAGTCAAAGCACCTTATTGTTAGAAAGGAAAACTGGAAAATTTAAACATTTGTCTCTATTTTCTCTATCCATTTACCTTTGTTTCTTCATCTATTTTGTTATTGGCCTATCATCATTTGCAAAATGCTTTTCATAAAATCTCATTTGTGACAACCACCAGTAATTCAAATAATTTTCTAAATTCCACTATAACTACTTTCATCAACTTTCATGTAACAGAAACCTTAGTCATGTTGTAGCTCAGTCAGTCCACAATCCATATCTTACGACAAATTCTAGCTTGATGTTGTCCACTTGTATCATCAGGTATATACAACGCGAAGATAATGTTTAAGTATGGGAGATGATGTTGATTGACTCTTCACTACAAAATTAATCTTTATCAGATATTCTTAGGATGAATTTGCAACATGTCAGCAGCCAATCATATTGTTTCATTTTGGTTTTTTTTGATGGAGTCATGGAATAAACACAATCCTTCTCCTTTGGTAGCATAGGCATGTATTAAGGTCTGTTACTGCTTTTTAAATTTGGGCAAATACCACTTTTTCTGTATCAAAAAGATTTAGCTAAGATAGTTGGGTTTTAATGAACTGTTAATTAAGCAGTGAGCAGAACTGACTTAATTTGTTGATTGTAATGGGATGGAACAGCTTTCTCAGCGTAGTTCAGAGAGATGTGGGATGAAAATCTTCATGACTTTTTTTCTCACTAAACTGGAAAGACACTTTGTTTCTTGTCAATTTAAAAATCATAAAGTCTATTTCTACTAACACTTGAAAGATTTTACTTTTTTTTTTTGCCTACGAATATAAACCCATTTGGAAATCTGAAAAAGTACCTGTAAACAGAATTTTAATCCTCAGAAATATTGTTCTGTCCCCTGAGAAATTCCATCGTTTAAAAAGGCAAAACTTAACTGGATTATCATCTTGAGCAATCTGATTTAATTTCTAAGTTGCATCTGACTTTGAAGTTTGCCCTGCTTTGAGTAGGAGTTTGGACTGGATGACCTCCAGAGATCCCTTCCAACCTGAATTATTCTCTGATTCTAAGTATTGTTTCTTTTTCCCAAATATCAGATGTTTCCTGTCATCCTACATTTGTTACTTTAAAATGCTGTGTGAAGAAATGTAAACCTTTTGATGCAAGTTTAATTTGCTGTTAAAGCAACAAAACCTCAGTATCAGCTTTTACATGGTTTTCTTTTATCTTTTTTTTTTTTTTTCCTTAAAATGGTTCTGGTTTTTTTATGGGTTTTTTTTGACACATTTGATTACTTATCTCACTGTTGTACATGTTCTCTGTTGTTCATTAGGGGAGTTGTGATTTTTTACTTAGGTTATTTATATCTGTTTTGGAAAGCTCAGTAGGGTAAAGCCTCACATCCCTAGAATTCGCTCAAACTTTCACATGAGCAGCTGAAAGCGGGTTTAGTTCTTTTCTGAATGAGAACTTCAAACGTTGCATTGCTATAAACATCAAATAATTTTTGTAAAAGAGCTTTAATGATTTTTGGTATAGAGAGAAAAGAAAAGAAAAATTCAGGAACCCTCAGGTGAGTAAATATAATTTTTGCAGCTGGTATATTTATTGGGAAATATGTTTGTGTCTTACTACAAGTATCTTACCTGACTGCACAGTTTAGTGTTAGCCATGTGACACTGCCTCACAGGATTCGTTCAAGCTGTAACAGTTAGAGCTTACTTATTCCCCTTGCACTCTTCACTGAATACAGCCTGTACATATAATATCCTGTTGAAGTGCTTCTCATTTCCAGCAGTGCTGTGTTGCTGAATAGTCTTGGTGCTGTTGGGGCAGGAGACAGAGGAAGTTAATTAATTCAACACGGTATTTAATTGAGTCACCGTGCCAGATGTCAATTACATTTTAGATCTTTCAAGTTTCTGTCTTGAAGTATATTAGCAGTATACATCTCAGAGTAGTGGACGCTTGGATACCTTGAACGAAATTTCTTTAAATGCTGTTCACAGTTGCAATAGGAATAGCAGCTGTTGATGTCATCAACAGTGTTGCAGCACTGTCAGGAGATGGTAGAACAAGGTCCATATCAGGACTGAAGAATACTCAAATTAAAGGTAGACTTGAAACAGCTCAATGCCTAATAAAGTTCTTAATTTTTCTCATCTAGGAATTTAGCCTATACTCATGAATTACATACAATTACATTGTGAAATAATGTATGATATTATTACTGTTGCTGTTGATGCAACAATCTGCATGCAGCCACCAGAAAATTTTAAGTTGTTGTTTTCAACAAGTGAGTCTTGGATCTCAAAATTTGTCTTGGTATTTAAGTTTTATTTCAATTTGACCTTAAGAACTCCTTATAGCATTATTAAATATGTATAGATATCTATTTAGATACTGTTATTATAATTACAATGATAGATCTATTTAGATACTTTTAATGATCTGATCCTGTAATTTTGCCAAACTGACAAAATTCCTCTGCTTTCAACTGCATCACAGTTTGTATCTGTCAGCACAAGTGGGTATAGAGGTTATTGCCTTCCATTTCCACCAACTGCTTTCACTTTTCATCCACTGTTCCATTACAGTTGGATAGTCCCAAGAAAATTAAATGCACAGGAATATCTTTTTAAGGCAAGAAGACATACATGTCTGCATGTTTCCAGATTCTGTTTGAGATTTGATACCAATCTTGCTGTTTAGACAAACAGACCTGTGAAGAGTTTGAACAATACTTCTGGCTGTCTACAGCTGGTGAGAACTGAGCTGTAGAATGGAAGGTGACACAATATCATCTCTCCTTTGACCAGGAAGGCTCCAACTTTGTGTCTTGCTGCATCACAGAAAATTCAGTAGTTCATGGGTACCTACAAGTAGACATAACTGTATTTTGAAGCATCAGACTCCTAGTTTGTGATTCCTGTGTTTAACAGGAAGGTGGGTTTGCACAAATGCCAAGTCTAATGTGACCATGCAGCTGACAAGAATAGAAGACATCTCTAGACTGGACAAAGAGACCACTGAAAGAAGAGCTGCAGTGTGTAAGCAGTTCTAAATTCAAGGCACTAGCAGCCTAGTTAAGAAAAAGCTGTTCATTTGCTGTTCACTTGCAAGCAGTAGGTTCCCTCTTTGAGGGGACAGCTTGATGGGAATGAGGCCCTTGGAAATGAAAGCAGCACGGAACCACATAGCCCACAATGGATGTCAAACAGTGGTTGCTCCAGCAGTAGTGTGGAGGTGTTCCAAGAGGCCTTTTCCCTTGGCTGCTGCCATCTAGTTTTTGGTGTTAATCTGTGCCCATGGCAGGGTTTTGTGAAGCAAAACAATGAGAGCTGGATCCATCTCGCCATTCTCATCTCCTTGTTGCAGGGAGGAGCATGCAGGGCAGGCCTGTACCAGCCTGATAAGAAAAAGAGGATTCAATGTGGCTATGAAGGGAATTCACAGGAGGAGAGTTTTCAGGGCTGGGCAAGCAGTAGGACACAACAGGGACCCTTTAATGGGATCTGGGAGGTCCAACACCAAAGACACACCTCTGGAAGACGTGGTCATGGAACTGTTTGACTGGGTAGCCTGTGAGGGGCTGAGGAGCCAAGGTTCAAAATGAAGTAAAGTTATTCACTCACTAATCGGTGGCTGGTCACTTCAGGTCAGAAACCTCATATCTGTAGCAGACAGTGACCTTTAATCTTCAGAGCTGCAGCATGAGGGTTTTCTGGGAACTTTGATTGGAGGTGCTGCATGGCTACAGAGACAGGCAGTAGTCTGTCCATAGTCAGGCTGTAGCCAGTCTGTAGTTTCTGTTTCTCTTGTTCAAACATGGAAAGGGATAAAGTAGACTTTATCAATTTAACTGCAAATGGAGATTTTGTCTCTTAATCACACAGAGCCATTTTTATATTTAATTACCAAAAAGTGTGTACTGAGTAATTAACATTGATTCTGATCTTTGTTATACTACTTTATACTTTTAAATATGTAACGTGACTACAAAAGCATTTACTTCTCATTTATTGCTACTGTTACTGTCAGGCTCTTAATATTTTGAACTAATTTAAGATCACTTCCTTCCGTCCCAAACATGAGCAGACGTTACTGTTGTGGCACTTCAGGACAGCACACGGTGTTACCCAACAGCCATGTGCTGGTGTGCTGTGCATGTGTTGGGATTGGCTGCTTAGAACCATAGAATCATTAAGGTTGGAAAACACCTCTAAGTTCGTCAAGTCCAACTGTTAATCTAGCACCACTATGTTCACGACTGAATCATGTCCCCAAGTGCCATATTCAAATGTCTTTTGAACACCATGGTGATTTCATGACTTCTCTGGGCAGCCTGGTCCAATGTCTGCCAAAGTGAAGAAGAATGTTTCCTAATATCTAGTGTAAACTTCCTCTGGCACAACTTGTGGCCACTTCATACAAACTGAAATATTTTTAAAAATTGATGTAGGCCAAGATGTCCACTTGGCCATCCACAATGATTTGTGGGAACACGTCAACTCACGCTGCCTCACCTTCTACCAAGTTCTCTCCTATTTATATAGACATGTAGTTGAAGAGAATGCAATGACATAAAAGACTTTTTAAAAAATTTTCATGCATAATTGTAGTTTAGATGCTTCTTTATTTTTTAAAGAAGTTATTTTTCTGCTCTTTTATTTACATTGACACAAATTTAAAACATATTAATAATCTGATAGCAAGATGTGGTAAGGATCTGAATAAACACCCTGTTTTGGGAAATTCCAAAAGCATTATTTCCAGCTTGTAGAAGTGGTTTCTAGATCTCAAATAGATGATGAAGCAACATGATACATTAAAAGAAAGAGAACCCTGATCCTACGTTTCTGTCTAAATGCTATTAGTACACTGGTATTAGTACTGCCCACCATTACCATAGCCTTACTTTTAAGTTACTAAATATTTAAGGAACATGCAAATAAGACAGGATTGACATTACATTCTTCCTTTGTTTTTTTCATTTCTGATTTGGTTATGTCCAGAATGTCAGGAGAGCACTTTTACACAAAATTGCTCATGTTTTTTAACCTTGTTTCCTTGGCTGTAGCCCCTTTTTTAAGACTACACATACGCATAGTTCATTTTGACACCTGTTTATCAAAACAGCAGAACTTTAACATTTGTTTAAAACTACCACTGGTGTGTTGGAAAGGTGCCGCGGGTAGAAAGCGTGAGATACTCGGAGCCTTTAGTAGCAGTCTTGTGTCCTGAAGAAAGCGACTTCACCCAGTTTCTGATTGAGCAGAGTCAAGCTGAGCATCAGAGCTCCCGCAGAGTCTAGGCTTAGTTCACGCACAGCGGTTTAATTTAAGCAGGGAAGTAAAGAGACAAGAAAGGGTTCTTTTCTGCTTATTGCCAGCAAGGTTTTATTACTGGAGCATAGGGAGTGCAGTAAAGATGGCCAAAATGGAGGTCAGGGGCGTGTTATAGTACCAAGGCGAGGGAAGGGCAGTTGGGAGAGAGCCAATCGCTGCAGAGGATTACAATGATTGACAGGGGCACCAGCCAGTGAGTCGGCTTTCCACACCAGCACAGGAACCAATGAGCTGTCCTTTTGGGCAGGGACAGCCCCTGCCACCCTGGCCGGGGAGCCCCTGTGGCTTGCTAGTCCCAGCTGCATCGTGTGGGGGGCGGGGGAAGGACCGGCCGCCGCGGCGCCGGCACAGCGGGACCAGACCGGGTCATCAGCCACACCCAGAGGCACCTCAACAGAAAGGTTTTTAAAAATAAATCAATTACTTGGTGCTTGCTGTAAGCATCTCCATTAAGCACAATTTATCCTAATACTATTGTAATGAAGTAGTAAACTTTACCAATGATTCACATTAAACTAACTCGGTTCCTTGAGAGACAAACGTAATAAACTATCTGTCCTAATTTGGCAAGCTTCATTTCAGTAGAGGGTTCTTCTGAAAGTGGGAATGCACCCTGGGGCACTTTGCGAGGCAGTTGCTGAGAGGAGAGCAAGGGGATGGTTCTGCAGAGGAGATGAGGCAAAGTAGGGAGCCTGGGACAGAAAAAAAAGGCAATAAAGTTTGGTCCAGGGCCTCCCTGACAGCAGTAGAGAGAGATGCTGTCTCTAAGTGCCAGGGTCTTCCATTTTAGGATATGAGGAAAAGAGAGAGGAGAAAAGCTGTTTAGAGAGAATCACTGCAGTAAACTTCAGTAGCAACATATTGTACTTCTACACTGTCTAGAATCTTAATAGTCTTCTACTTAGTCTAATCTTCTCTGTACCACAGGGTTTAAGACTCAGATGCTTATTTTGCCTTTGTAGAGATTGCTAAATTTATAACACAACTTTTAGAATGGGATGTAGTCTTATTTAAAAAACTTCATGCAATAGAAATTATTTATCTCCATTTAAGGTCATTCCTGTAGCTCACTGCACTGCAGTACCTAATAGGCACGAGTTTTAGACTCATGTTTAAGATGAGAAATTTAACATTAATATTGTCTTCTGAGGAAAATTTTCCAATTCATGCTTATTATAATGATACTTCTTATTTATGAAACATACATGCTATAGACTAGGCAGATATAAAATGTCAGATTTAAATATTCAGCAGTTTTGGAAATAATTTTCATCTCACTAAATGTTAACGCTATCTTTTTTAGTCTGAAATAAAATTTCGTTTCTAAAATGTTGACACTTTTTTTTCAGTAGTTTCATATTCATACAATTAGCATGGGAAACTCTAGCTTCATCATTTTAGTGGCACATAAGGCTATAAAGGTGCTTGTGTCTATAAAGATGTTTGCATTGTTAAGACAAGAATTTGATAGGTACAATGGGCACTGAATTGAAAAACTTGGAGGCTTGTGCTTTTTCTTTGACCATTTGAAAATAAAATATCCTGGAAACTCCTGGGTACTTTTTTGCCTACTGCATGTATGCCTGCCCAAGAGTAGTTAGCCTTAGGGCACGTTGGTAGTGGAAAAAAGCACGGTGATGCTGTTGCTTGTGGAACTGTGGGAGCATTTTTGTTCCACTCAGTATGTTGTCAAGATGTGCTGTCTGGACCTACAAATGCATATGATTATGAAAACATCCACAGATGCTTTTCATAAGACTTGTGGGTGCTATAGTGGGCAGTTGTTTGGAATAAAGGTGTGCTGTAGAGAAAACCTTGGTGTGAAAAGTCACATTTTGGTGGTGTCAAAATTTGTTTGTGTTAGTAAAAGTGCAGACCAAGATACCATATCATAGTAACAATAAGAGTATTTTAAATTATTGTCTATCTTAGCTGAAATAAATAAATTGCTTCAAATAAAGGAATGGACCTGTGGTTTCAGTTAAGACAGTGGCTGCTTGCTGCTCACTTTCATACAGTGTGATGGAATGACCAAAATTCCAAAGATCGGTTCCCTTTCCTTCTGAATATGCTTAAGAGATGTGGCCTGTAAATTTTCAAGAATGATGGAAATAAAAGTTATTTCTGGTTGTTTCAATGCCAGCCAAATTAACTGTGTTCTGTGAAAGTGTGTGTTTGAGCGTTTTGAATAGAAAAAACTCTCTCAATATTTCTGGTAAGTATTGTTAGTACAGTATGTGTGAATACATATATATATAAAAATGGATATTTAAACATAAATATGTAAAAATATAGTAACTATATATATGTATATATGTATACACACAGTGTAAGTGATTGTGAGTATATAAAAATAGTATATTCTAGTCAGAAGGAAATATTGACTGTTACTAGGTCCTACAAATCAGTTTTATTTGAAATACTATCATTTTGCTGAACTTTCCTCACTTTCAGATGTAGCTCCTTTTCAAATGATGTTGAAGTATCAAATGGCCAGTGTCAAATGGCCAGTGTCAAAATGTGTCCTTTTCCTGATGCAGCAGACCTACTTTGCACTGCTAAAGTATGGGCAAAGAAATTCAGTGCTGAGTGAAGCTTATAAATGTCCTAAGCCTCATTTACCAAGCCGGGAAAACAAGCTTGTCAGTCTGTTCCCGTGATGGCTCCTCAAACTCCAGGGAAGCTCAAAACAGAATCAGTTCCAGCCATTAGGGCTCCAGAGCAAAGAGCACAGGAGGCACCATTACTTGCTGTCCTTACCTCCCCTACCAGCCCCAGACCACCTACAGCAGGGTAAGGCTGCAGCAAGGACTGCACAGCTAGTACTCTACCTGATGATGTTATTTATTTATTTATAGGTTTATTTGTGTGTCCTGGTATTCCATACATGGTAAATTATATACATAGCCGCGTTGGATTTTATATTGTTTCATATTTGTATTGTTTTATTGGTTGTAGCAAGGTGGGGGTCGGTCTCTTCTCCCAGGCAACCAGTGACAGGACAAGAAGAAATGTCCTTAAGATAAGCCAGGGGAGGTTCAGACTGGCCATCAAGTAGAATTTCTATGAGGAGAGGATTGTTAAACATAAAAATGGGCTGCCCAGGGAGGTGGTGGAGTCACCATCCCTGGAGGCGTTCAAGGAATGACTGGACATGGCTCTGAGTGCCTTGGTCTAGTTGACAAGGTGGTGATCAGTCAAAGGATTTGATTTGACTCGATGATCTTAGAGGTCTTTTCCAACCTAAATTATGATGTGCTAATCATGTCCCATCTTAAATAACTGAATATTAATTATTAAACTTTTGCCCGCTTTTTTTTTACTAATGCATTTTAATGTATTTACTAAATGCTTCACAACTTGTTAATCATTAAACACAGTTATAATTTTTGAGCTCTTTTAGCATATTTGAATTGAATTGAATTGAATTGAATTGAATTGAATTGAATTTGAATTGAATTTTGCATAGACAAAATACTGCCCTTTCTGTGCTTTAAGGGAAGGATAGCAGTCTGAACACTACTGATGCATTTAGAGAAAACTACATAGTGTGTGAGATATCATCATAGTTTATGTAGATTATTCTCACTCTGAGAATGTCTTATAATTTAAAATTCTTCCTCTCACAGATTAGATTTTATATCTTGTTTTTGACATTTGATTCGATATCTGAAATGCATAAAAGATACTATTTTTAATAAAAACTTTATATATGTTAGTAATTATAATTTATGTATTTATTTGTAAGCATCTCACATTTCCCAAAATATTTATTTTTCTTTGAAGCTTTCTTTTCTTTATGATAGTCTCTGATCTGGGGGATGAGTGACCACTTTTTTTAAACAAGAAACTGGAACTCCTGCCATGTGTGAGGACATTAAAGACAAGTTTAGGGTAGCTGAGGGAGGTGTGCCTCAAAGCTGGGGAGGTGAGGAAGGATTCTTCCCTCTCTCCCCCTCCTGCAAGCTGTTATCCTCACTTTTGGAAGAAAACTGGGGCAAATTAGCATAAAGGAAAGAGAGCAATAAAGCAAAAAACAATAGTAGATCCAATAGTAGATTGGCTTTAATGCCTTCTTTTCTGCTTGTATTGAAGCAGGCCTGGTTCTACTATTGCTAATTTTTAATTCTGCAGTGGACCTTATACTTTGTCTTCATCTTACCGCTTTGCTTTTGCAGTACTGCTTCCTCTTGGATGAAGTTGCATTTACTACATTGAATATTGGATTTTGGTTTTTATGTTTGTTAAATTCCAGATTGTATTGTTCTCTTTTTGGATCCAGTATTTTACCTTATTCTTGTTTCCCTTCTCACTCTGGTCAATCCACCCCCTCCAAGCCAAAATACCACCTTATTCCTGTACACTTTTGTGGTGGAGGATTTTCCTTGCTTCTTGGATCCACCGGGATCACAAGCTATGGAACAACATGAAGGATTGCATTAGGTGAACCTTCCAGACTCAGCAAGGTATCAGCAAGGGAGATTTAGGTTAGATACATGAAAGAGCTTCCTAATGTTAATGAGAGTGAGAAGCTGGAGGAGATTCAGAAGGTTGCAGTAAATCTGTGGCTGGTGCGTTTCAGAACAGGCTGGACCAAGACAACAGGAGTGGTGTAGGCACAGCTGAGCCGTGGTGTGGGGGAAGGAACAGGAGCAGATGACCCTGTGGTTTTTGGCAGCCTGATGCTGAGAAATGTCTGCAGCCAACTTCACTTGTTTGGCTGCCCAGAAATGCCTGCAGGTAGCTAAAATCGTTCAAGATTGGCTTTAAAAGAACCCGAATGAGACACTGTTTTTTTGTAGAGATGGCAGATGGGACGTTACAGGAAGCTAGACAGTTGGTCACACTAGTATAGGATACCGATTTCAAAATCTAATTGAAATATAACAAGGGCTAGCTGAGAGATAAGGAAGTAAGCTGCTATATTTCCTTGGCATGTCCCTTCTCAATTGCCTGCAGGTTTTTTTCCTTCTGAATATTCTCCCTTTCCACTCCAGTTTCTTGCTAACTGAAGTTAGAATTATAGCCAAATATTAAATCACTGTAACTTTTTCAAAACATTACTTTCAGTTTTACTTAGGACATTGTTTCTAAGTTTTCTGTACTTATTTTTTTTAAGGGCTACTGTCTAATTTGTAAGGATCATTGTCCTGGGTTTCTAAGGATCATTGTCCCTGGTTTTTGTGCCACACATTTGTGGAGTGAGGGCAATGGTATTGCATTTTCAGGATGCCAAGTGTGTGCACTTTGATCTGGCAGTACAGCATGCCTCAGGGAGTAAGCTGAATCTTGATTTTTATAGTCAGTCATCCACTATCAGGTACCAGAGCCCCGATTAGACAGGCTGAAAAAGAGAGAATACACCATGGGTTGAATGTGGAAACATTTGCAAGGAGGCTCTTGGCATCACCAGCATCCTCACAGTTCATTTTGTGCTCCTGTGCTAGTAAATCTATTAAATGCATACAGAAACAGTACCTGTGTGCAGTAAATGACTGCACATGCTCTGATTACTTTTGAAACTACTTCTCCCCACCTCACCACATTCAGCAGTAGAAAATAAGAATAATATCCATGTTTTGAAACTTGACCTCACAAATGTGAGATCACTTGGTGTGGATGTGACTCCTTAACATTCCTCGCATTCCCTCTCCCAAGCCCAATTGTTAACACTTGTTGCAGGGTTTAAGTAGCTTTGTAGTAGCACCTATTAGCCTGCTTTGGCTAGTGGCATACTTGGAGCTGAATGGCCTTTCTGACCTTTAGTAAGCATTTCCTTGTCAGTCATACCAAAGATACTTGACTATCTGTTTGTTCACTATTGCGACCATAACTGAGAGGTCTTCTGAACTCTTCAGAAGTACAATCATGACATTGTCATTGTTTTCTGTGTTTCTTTGGCTGTGCTGGTGGACAGGAGCAGTGTCTCCTTTGGGATCATTGCAAGGTGTGGAAAAATAAAGAGTTTCATGGGGTGCTGCCATGACCCACTGCAGCCTGGTATTCAACCTCATGAGAGCTACAGCAGCTCGCTGCCTTGATATTCTCACTTTAAATCTGTATTGGGATAACAAAGATGGTTCAAGTTATTCTTTCAAGGCAACATGGAGCATGTACAAATCTCTTCCAAATGAAGTATGTGTTAGAGGTTGCAGTTTATGTGTCTGTATTTTTTTAATCTAACTTGGTGCTGTTCTGTTTCCCTGTGTAGTCTTTGAAAAAGTATAAAGCAATGAAAGGGAATGCACAATGATCACAAATTTATAACAGTGATTAATAATGCACTTAGGACTTGATTTTGCCCAGCACTGAGCACTGGTGGGAGGTGTTGAGCACCCCAAACCTTCATTCAAAGCAGTAGAGCTGAGGTATGCTTAGCATTTTCTGACACTGAATACTGCAAGTACAGCCTGTAAACTTCTCCATAGAAGATAAATATTTGTTATTTATTTGACCTTGAAGATGGAACTGGTTTGGTAGGGTTAAGGTCAATGAGTATATTATTTTTAGACAAGATACAGAGTACTTGGATGGTTCAGCTTTATTTTAGCGTGTTAACATCTGGCAGCATTCTGTGTTCCATATGCTGCTGATTGTCCTGATACATTCATCTTCAGTGATTATCAAAAAGATTTCAGTGCTCTGGAGTTAATCACACATTTGAGAAGACAAATAAGTGAAGATAAGTAGAAAAGCTGCCTGTAGGTTTCTGTGTATAAGACCAATACTTGTGCAATCTTGGCAATTGCACTATTAATTCAGAAATATTTTTTAAATTGACTTAATTAGCTGATGTCTGTAAGAGTCAAAAATAGTGTATTAGAGTTCAGTATTGTTGTCACAAGAGACATAGAGAACATTACTTCTTGGAATTCTGATTATGCCCTTTCAATTCTACCTGTTGCACACTTGCTTATTTTTTATAATGGTGAATAGTTAAGGGGATTTTAGTTTTGCACCCTTTTCTCAAGTATTATTTTTGTATGGCTTCACTATATGAAAGTTTAGCTATGCTTCTGCTATTTCATTACAATAAACACACACATAACTATCAACTGACTTTTTTTTTTTTTTTTAATATTGATGTTTTCAGTTTTCCTAGTGGTTGATAAATTTTTTTCCAGGGCTTTAAATTCTTATTTTCATTCTGTGCTGTTTTGGGCTTACATGCTAACAGCTTCAGGGGAGAAAGACTTAAGAGTTTCACATAGAATTTGCCACATCAAAGCAGGCATTCCCTTTTACAGTACCACCTTCTTGCAGAGAATGTAGAAACTCTACAACAATCAGAATAAATGGTGAAGACAAGAGAAAATAAGCCAGGTGTCTGTCATCCTTGTAAGTCTCTTGTGGCTTTTGCCAAAGCCTACACTTACCTTAGAGACCGGTCCTCTAGGCTAGCCCACTGTGGGACTGCCCGAATTCCTGCAAATAGTTCAAGTAGGGAAAGAGCTTTAGGGCTGACTTCCTACACCTCCTGTCAGACAGTTCCTTGCTGCTCCACTCTCTGCTAAGAAGGAAGGGCACCATGAAATCAGCTGTGGCCATGGCTCTTCAGGCAAACCCTGGCACCAGGGTCTGTCCACACAACGTAGTGTGGGACGTCTGGTCAAAGTAGACATCAGGAAAGCAGCAGGAAAACTAAAGTGGCAGATTGCCACAAAACAGAAGGTACAGAACAAACTAAGGTAGCAATGTTGTTCCTCAGTTTTTCTCTCTTAATCCAATATCTATCATTTCAAAGAAAAAAATAAAGACAGCAAAGTCTCTTAGGGCACAAAACATATCCCGACCTACTATTCAGATAAAACTTGTTTTATTTAATCATGCACAAATTTGTTTAGATCTCAGCAGTGACCACTCTTCCTGTTGCCAATATCTATTAATGATAATTACTTCAAATACTATACTCACTCAGTGATAGCATCACATCATGGTGAGGAAGATTGTGATCTTATCTAAACCTATTCTGTTTAACTCTGACACTCCTTCTATTATAGTGGGGCCCCGATAAGATCATGCCTGTTAGGATCAGACATTAGTTGGAATCAATATTTGAAAATGTGCCTGTTTTTGCTTAATAGCAAAGTTAGTGTGAGGGTCAGAGTGAGATCATTTGTTGGATGAGATTGTACAGCTTCATCTTGTAATGGAAATGTGTTCCTTGCTTCAGCTGCTGGTGAAAAGTAAAAACAAGGGCTCTTTCAAAGCTGTACAGCTTTGCTAACAATCACTGTGTGAGGAAGATACAATCATTATTATGATATTTAACATCTGTAGTGCTGCAGCATATTGAGGTTAGAGTCAGAACTAGTGCTCCTTTTTGCTAGACTCTGGACCTGATGTTAAAAAGACAGCTGCTAGCCTCAGCTAGCTTAAGTCCTGATTTTAGACCAGACATGAGTGCAATGGCAACTAGTGAATGTGGGAGCCAAAAGCTAAAATGGCAATAATTAAGATTAGGATAGTAACAGTTATGTCACACTAAAGCAGCAGATGTGAGACTTTTAAAGATAGTGAACAAAAAATGCTGTGAGTTTGCAGATGACGACAGAGAATTTTTCCTATATGCATTAATCTAGTGGATGAAAATACAAATAAATTGGGAGTATTTATTTAGAAAGGAATTTTTAAACTTATTTTCTGATGAAGAAGGATGTGATCTAGATCAGTGATGATGAACCCTTTCAGAGCTTGGTGCCAAATTTATTTTAAAAAGCTCAGAAGCTCTTGCGCTGCCAACATTAATCTCTCCATAACAAATTTGACACTAGTGTTAGCTGTTTATGGTTACTGGTGGAGGTGAATAGTCAGAAAACATAAAGTACCATAATGCTGTTTTGCTGAAAAATATGGTTACTCTGATTGTAAGACTTTTCCAAATTTAGTCAGAGGAACCAAAGCAAAGTCCTGAGTGTATTACATGGGATATATGAGACCTGCAGGGCCCCTTTCTCCTTAAAAAACTTTAATTTTTACCCTCCAATAAATAAAAAAGTCCAACAGAATAAATTAAAAATGAAAAGTGAGTAGTGAACGACCTGTTGTTTTGATTCCACGACTGCAAAATGTGAGCGACCCTGGTTTTGTGCCTAAAGTTGGCATCAAAGGGCCTCATGCATAGCTTCTAGTACAAGGCATGTGCCCTGACCACTAGACTGCTCTAGAGAGTAAGGCTCCAAATGATATATTAAGAGATCTGTTAAATCATTCTATGTGGAATTTAAAAAAAAATATATTGGAAATTTCCACATTTTTTCCTGAAATGGAAGTCTGTTTGAATGCCCATCTCTTTATTTAGATAAACTGCTAATATTAGTGATGTGCTAAGACCTGAGCAGTGTTTACCAACCACTTCTGCTTCAGTAATGCCTCTCCTCACTGACTGTGTCTGATCATAACCTCTAACTTCTTGTGGTTTGACATGGATTTCCTTTGCAGTTCTCAACTTGATTACAATTCCTCACATTTGACACACCAGTCACTAAATTTATGATGGTGTTTTCTGAAAGAGAGGAATGTGCACATGACAGGAGTGATAGTTTCCACTAGACAAAGTCAAAAAGTTTTTGATTCAGCATAGAACATATATAGTGTCATGATCTCTTCTAATTATTTGTGTATATGTCATTACCAGTATCACATGTGTGCCAACTGGTAATTATGAAGAAGACGTGTAATTTTAATTTATGTTTGTTTGAACACAAAAGTAAGTGGAATGACAAATAAATAAATCATTGCACCAGTGTTAACAGTAAAAGCATGACTGAACTCACTATCATCATATTACCTTTTGATTCAATTAAATGCCACTGCTTACTGTTTTAATAACATATATGAAAGCACTGTAAATTGAAATTAAAAAAATCACCAAGGTGGATTTTTATAGATGAAAAATTTCCCCTATAAGATGTACATAAGGATATTTGGGTGGTGTTTGGCCCATAAACAGTGAGGCATTTCTTATTTTCATTGAATAGTGCATACTTTTGGATACAATATGAATAAGGAAGATATAGATTTCATTTTACTTTTAATTTTAGTTGTAACAAGCAGAGGGAGGAGCAGAGGGAGGAGCAGAGCCATTTTGAAATCATCCTTGAAAAAAATGGGAAGGCTGTATCTTTGAAAGAAATTTGAAATATGTCAAGATTTTAGACATCTGTGTCATAGTGCAGGGCAGAATTTTCTTTTTTTTTTTCCATTTACGCAACTTTATTTTAATCTGTGTCCATACCAAAAGTGTTTCTTGTGTAATCTGATACATCATTGCAGTATTTGTATAAAAAAATGGGTGTTTTCCCACCAATGCCTTTCCCCAACATGGCATTCAATAGACTAGTGACAAAATTTGTCATGAATGTTACTGAAAAATAATATACTGGTAGCATTTTGAAGTGTGAATATTTAACTATTGGTCTCTTTAAAATGTTTACTTTTTGAACAACTGTAATTCTCCTCATTATTTCTTGATTTGTTTTTTTTAATTCTGAAACATTTTCAAATTCACAGAATATCAACACTTTTCACTTGCTTGTTCTTATTTCAGAAGTCTTTGTGACATGTTTTTGGCCACGGTGTGCTAGGTGTAGAACCCCAAATGTTTCAGTGGAGCAGGAGAGGTGACTTTTCGTTCTTGTTCTGAAACCATGATAATTTTAGACACATTGAAAAGCAGAGCACTATAGTTTTCTACTTTACTCCTAGGTATGTATAAAATAAGAATATCATTAAGACAATTGGATATATCCGAAGAAGCAAGGTGGATTACTTCCATCAATAACCCTTCTTTCTCCCTATATAAAGAGTGATGAAGAACTGTCATTTTACTTTTATAATAGCAAAATATTCCATTTACTTGATTCTTTAGTTCCCGGCATTGCCCACCTGTGGCCAGTGTAAAACCTTCTGTTAAACTTGTGTGCCAGTGCAGTCAGAGCTACACTTTAAACCTGACTCCAAAACGATTAGATTAAGAAGCAACAAGAGAAGATTAAAATCAATTATACCTATGATTTATTTGAATTCTAGTATTTTGATTGTTATAACTTTCATTTTTTGATTGTGCTTTCTGGCCCAAGAAGTTCTTGGTATCAGGATTATCCTATTAAATGCCACGAAACAGATAATCATGCCATTGTTATTACAGTGCCTGAATCAAAATGGCAATAAAGAGGAAATCCCTTCCTGGAAAAACTTATAGACGAAAAACAGGAAACATTTTCTAATGGGAGATCAAGGCACAAAGAAATTAACAGACCTGCTTGAGAGGACACTGGAGGTCTCAGGTTTCCTACAGCTTAGACAACACCTGTGTTACAAGATTATTCGTGAGAAGGATGAGCAGGCACCCAAAGAGTTGTATATTAGCAGCCTGAAATTTGAAGTGTTTTTTATACTCTTTATTTAAAAATTGTTAATAAAAAGTAGACGTGTAGGAATCCATCTGTTCACAGACAATTCAGGATATAAAAGAAGAATAAACTTTTTATGTATATTATATGCAAATCTTAACTGTAAAGAAAATGCAGATAAAAAACAATGCTCCTTTGAATACATTCTCAAATATGCCACCTATGAAAAATAAAAGAAAATCAGTAGATTCATGCATAAGTCAATAAACAATTACTCTGCAATGAATTCCCATAATTTCATAACGGATGGGTTAAAATTGGAACATGAAGGTGCAGAAAAAACTCCATATTTGCAAAGAGTAGGATCCCTTATAATGTAAAGGAATGATTAAACCAGTAGATAGTGCACTAGTGTGCATAGTCTGGATTATGTCTTTGAAAAAGAGAAAATGCTTGATGATGGTGTAGCAGCACTATGTTTCCAATAGGCCAGTCAGTCAAATGCAAATACAGTCTATAATAAAAGAGCTGGTTGGCATAGTAATTGGGAAATGAATGTTATTTGTAGCTCCATATTTCTGTCTTTAGGAGTCTAAGAACTAGGAGGTTGGTATTGATAAGAGGGTTTGTGTATAAATCCTTTGTAATGAGGCTGTGCCTCTTCAGTCATTTGTATTAATTTTAACTTTAGATATGAACATCATTCTCTGAAAGGGGTGACAACTAAAATAACTAATTTCACAAATGTCTGGGGAGAAAAAAAATTACTCATTTTAGAAAAAAACAAAATCCCTGCTTCTTTTTTGATTGTTTGGTTGGGTTTGGGTGGGGTTGTTCTGTGGCAGGGGGAGTTTGAGAATATGTACAGGATCACCTTACATCTGTGTAAGGTATGCACTATAGATTGTTGTTGCATTTGTGCAGATACTGACAAAGATGAGTTCAGGTTTGGATGGAGAAAAAGGAGGAGAAATACCAACCTATAACGTGAATCTGAAGAGGTATAAAAGTCCTTGGTATCCTTAACTCAGGTCAAAAATTCTCCAAATGCCTCGAGATCATCAACTTCAGCCACTGAAATTACTCTCATGTTTGCTTTTTTACCTTATAGGCCTATTTGTGTGATTATTTAGCAATGTATTTGACAGCTTTTTCTGTTCCATGTCTTCGTGCATACATCCCTATTTGATATTTTGTTCATATTCTGAATTTCTGATTATTTCTGTAAGATTACCTGGAATGCAGAACTTGAGGGTCTTAAAGAGTAGAGAGTCTGGAGCATGTGGAAAGGTGAAGTTCTGTCATTGACTTTGACTGCCTTTGTCTTGTTACTCTGTCTGCACCCCTACAGGTCTCTCTGTGCAGCATCATTTTCAGCTACATGGATTCCTTAACTCTTCACTTCCCTGTCCCCCATCTCCTGATATTTACCTCTTATTTATGTTCCTGGCACTTGTCCCTTAGCCTTTCTCCTCGCTTTCCAATCTCTCCTTTTTCACTTTTTCAGCTGTGTTTCCTTCTCTTTTCTCTAATTTCTCTGTCATTTTCTTACTGATCTTCAAGACTTTTTTTTTAATGCTCAGGGACTTGCCCTTCCTTAGTTTCAAGCTCCACCCCAAACAGGTAATTTAGAGTTCATTGTTTGGAAGCAGCATTTAGAGGTAATTTTAAAGAAATAAAAAAAAGGCTGAATGGTAATTTTGTGTAAAATAGAAATGTATTATGAGTTTCCCTGTTCAGGATAGCACACCCATTCCTGAGACTAGTTGTTGGGCTGACTTGAAAAGGTTCCACTGTCTGTTACTTTGCTAGTTACAGGGACATAATCAGTTCCTGTCTTTGGGCATTAAGTGAACTCTGCAGAGAGTAAGAAGGAATCTCTTGCCTCTGCCCCTGCCCACGTTGCACACAATTAGTCAGGTGTATTAAGGGCTTACTGTGCCATCTTCTGTTTAAGCATCAGACTTGGGCACTACCAGAGGTGTGCTAGCAGGCTCGATGGACCAGTGGACTGATCTTACATAGTAAATCCCATGCTTTTGTGATATGTTGACAGACCCTTACCTCAAACAGTGCTAGCAGGCACTGCTGTAATAAAACCAGACTGGCTCCTTATTTGCTTCTGAGATTTTCCATAAAAGCGGCATAAATGTTAATGAATAAATAATCTTCTCCTAAATTTCTTTCAATAACTGAGCTTACCCCAGGCAGGTTGTGCCACTGTAGATCAGGGTTTGAAATATGTGAGAATTCCTTATTCCCAGCAGTGCAGTGGGAGGAAAAGTTTGTCACTCCCATGTCATTTATTTCCCTGTAAGGTGTTGAGGGCTACAGCCTCTTGTCTTTACACATCCTTGCTCATACTAAACCACTCACTAAGAGCTAACAAAAATTTTTGGAGGAAAGAAAGATAACAGAGAAAACATGCAAAATATTAGTTAAATTAATAAAATAATCCCACTTCCCTGATCTTGTGTGCAGAAAGAAAAGAAGAAATTGAATTGAAAATGCATTAGGTAATGCCCGATCTAAGAATTAATCTGCTTACTTACACACAGCAGAGATACAAATTCTCTTGAGATAGCTAACTTGGTTTCTGATGTGGTATAATCCATGTTTACACATGTTGCACTGAATTGTAAAGAGAGAAGATTCCCGTGTAAAATGAAGCAGAGATGAAAAGCAGAATGAAAAAAAAAAAAAGTGTTTTTTAACGTAGAGTAGTATTCTCTTTCTCACCATTCAAAAGACCACATTAAAAGAAATATGTCACCTCTGATCTGATCTGGAAAAAAGGTGCTTGTTTTAATTGAATCTCCTTACTTCAGAAGCTTTTAGCTACATTTTTGGCTGACTGAATAAGGCTGCAGGAAAATGTGGAGTTATTGTTGTTCGGCCTCAATGGAAATTAAGAGGCTGAAATCATTCTACAAGCTTTCATATACTTACTTTTTGCACATACATTTACTTTGAGTAGTGCACTTTATTCCTTTGCATCTGGATCACTCCTTAGGCAAATAAATATCCTGTTGGAAATAAATATCCTGTTGTCACAGATTAATGAACCTGTGCACTGAGAAACATTGTTTATGATAAGTTTTGGGGAAACACCTCAGGTAGAGATGGCCATCTCATTATCCTTGCCTATCTAGAAATTTGTGGGCAATGCTGGGATGACTCCGGTTTCCTTGAGACTGAGAGTATGACACACCTTCTTGCCTTTATTTTATACTTATCTTCGTAAATAAATTGGAGAAGTGTTTCAGTTTTGAGAAAGTTTAGAATTTCAGACATGAAGTCACATTTCATTGTGAAATGGGTGTTCATCTTATAGTTTTGCCACTTTTCTGATTAAAAAAAAAACCAAAAATCAAACAAACAAACAAAACCAAACACAAAAGGTGTTCAAACCCTTAAAAAAGAAGATGTAGATCATCTGAGAACAATTGTTGAAGTACAAAGTGAGATCATGGCTGCCCTCTCTGTGATGTGCAAAGGAACCGCTGCTATGTCTACTTGTACCTTTAACAGTGACTGTAAGGAGACACAAATGTTGCCTGAAGCCCTTAAAGGTGGAGCGTAGAGCAATGATTCTTGCAACCCTGATAAAGGTGTCAATGATGAAATAGAACTCTATTTGATATTGTGTGTAATTAAACTTTGGAACATTCAGGATGTGTGAAAGTTAAAACTATTAAAGCAGCCATTAGTAAAACATGCGGTTATATTTGGGGATCTATATAGTGACATAATAAAATATGTACTCTAAAGATGAAAAATACTGTATAAAGTGAGACAGTACTGATCACATTGGGGTGAAATCCTTACATTCTGTAGATCCTGATTTTTTAATATCTATTTTTTTAATTTGTCCATATTTTATTTAGTTTTCCATACAGTTTCTCTTTATTCAATATCTCAGCAACAAAAGACACATGGAATTTTCTGGAATCCCACTGATTTTCATATGAAGTTATGAATACACTGAGTACTATGGAATCAGAATAGAAGACTTATCACCAAAATATATGGCTGTTTTTTTTCATATCTGCTCCTTGTATCTTTTGTAACATTTTTCTTTACTCTGAATATCTGAACCAAAAAGGTGAAGTCAGGGAGGAGAAAAGAAGGGAGATTAAAAAAGTCTGAATTTTCCACCAAGTGAGAAGTTGTCTCAAAAATGCTTTGGGGTCCCAGGCCTGAAGAAAACCCCTTCCTACAAGTGTCAAAAGGGCTGTGTGTGGAGGTCATTTCTGTGACATACCGTGAAGATCTGGTTTTTACCTGAACCCCCCTATTACTGTGTAACTGAATTGATACTTTCTAGGATTGTGAAGCCTGAAGTGCTTCATTATATTATAACTATTAGGATTTTAGTAACACTGCATTGAATTTTAATAATTGAAAGGGTGCTGTGCACCTCGGCTCAAAGAAGCTATTTCTGTACTGACAAGGAAAATAACAACAGCAGCAAGATAACCAGTAAAAAATATTGTTTATCCCTAGAGAAAAAATGTGTAACTTGATGGCATACTGCAGCTCTGTACACTTGTCTACAGCCATGCCAGAGCTAGTGGTTGTGAGAAACATCTGTATAAAAACAGATGTTTTTCAAAAATTGTTACAATTTACCTTCATTTAGTGTTCTCTAGAAGCAACCCGAGGTCACATTTAAATATTTCAATGTGGTCTAGATTGAACTTTAATTTCTTCTCAGTGGACACTGATTTTAAATGGAAGCAAAGAAATAGATACTATCAGAAAATTAACCTAAAATTAAAATTTTATGGTAAACTGTTTGTTTGCACAACAGCTTTAGAAGAAAGGTGACATTAATCACAAGCCTTTTTAAACCAAGGTGGAGAGAGGGGAAAATATGATAACATACATTAAAAGACTAATGATTGCTCAATCGAGTTTTTCCTGGCACCTCCTTAATCACTTAAATCATGATGCATGTTGTACTTTGGAGAGTAATTTCAGACCTGGTATAGGACTGCTTTCCTATAATGTGGGCTGCTATGAGAAGTTTGTGTCCTTTTCAAGCAGAAAAATATCATGGGATGGGAGGAATAAGGTAAGGTTATAATAAGTTCTTATCTGTGGTAGTTAGACAAGTTAGAGAAGTGGCACCAACCACTCTGCTCCTGAAACAGCCTCAGTGTATGGCTTGTAACTCCCCACTGAACCACAAAGATTTGGGTTTGCATGCCCTGAGACACAGAAGAAACAGAGGTGAGCTGAAAATGAGTTTGACAAATCTGTTACACTTGTAAGCTGTTGAAGGAACCTGCCTGTTCCTACATGCACAGCAAAGTGACCTCTGCTCAGAACAATGCAGATTCCACATTCATGAGATTCAAATCCTCAAACTTAACGGGCAAGACCCCATGAGGCTTGATGTATTAACATTGAATGTATTGTTTTGAACAGAAGAGGAAAAGCCTACTGTCAGTCTGATTGTTAGTGTTACTGGGCTTTGGTTTTTGGTGTGCTGCTTCGTGGCCTGATTTTGCAGCTCCTGCAGGTTGTGCACAGCTACTGAGCACTGATGATGGGTAGTTCCCAGCCAAAGTCACTGTGCTTAAAGGCTTGGGTTTCCAGAGATCTCAGATCACTTTTGGGTTTATCGTTTTTACAAACTTCATTCAGGCAAAGGGGTGAATGAATTCTGAGGCTTGCTCATGTAAGCCAGCTCTGTTACCAAGAAGAGTGAACTACAGTAGATCTTGAAGCATCTTTTGAACTTCATGGACATGCTGGCTTCAGATTTCAGTATTATGTGTCATTGATGAACGGACATCGGTGAGCAAGACATTGGTGAGCTGGGCTCCTCAGCATATTATCTTACAATCCTAACAGGCTTTCTTTAGATTTCTTTCTCATGTATGCATGGCAGAAGAGTAGGAGAACACTGGCAATATGGCCCTTACAGATGTCAAGGTGTCTGAAAAAGGTACATATACGTATATGTGTGTATATATATGTGTGTGTGTGTGTATGTATGTATATATATATATATATAGATATACACAGACATGTGTATTTTTAAACCTTGACTGAATCAAGCATGGGTGGCCATGTAGAGTGTGAGGATGCTCTTACCTACCAGCATATTTTCATAGTTAGATGAGATAATGTGAAACAGTGTTATTTATTTTATGGCTGCACCACTAGCACTGTGCAGTGATACTGAAATCATCAAAAATCTGGATCAGTGTTGAATGAAGCAGTTTACTAAATTTTATTAACAGAAAATGAAGAATCAAAAATGATGTATCAATCTTCCAGAAAGAAAATAGAGGATGATGTGCTAGAAGGTGAAAATAGGAGACAATAAAACCCGGTAAAGTTATTTTTTATAACTGTTGAAAACAAAAAAGAAAAATATAAATATTTTAAATTAGTCCTCAAAATGCAGGGAGCTTAGCTGTAAAATTCCATCTGATCACTATTAGGCTTACATGAGATTACAAAAGCCTGCTGATAATAGAGTTAAATTCAATTTCAAAGCACTGCAGTGAGGACACTGAAGCTGTAACAGTCCGGTAGGACTGTTTGGGTGAAAAAGAGGGGATACTCTGAGCATAAAAACAGTGAGTCAAGAGGATGCTGTTTGCACAGTAATTGACTGTAAGGGTAATTTTTTGTGATATATTATTTTCAGGGTTTAGATAAGGCATGAAAATAGAAAATCAATAGTGTAATAAAGGAGAATTTCAGGACTTTTGGTGGGTAAGGAGGAGGCCTATGGAGGTCATGCACAATTATCAAAGATCTCTGTTTACCTTGATTTTATATTTTGATTTATTTCTGAGCCAGACCGTGGGCAGGTGAGGGTTACTTTTCAGTTTTGCTTTCATTGTTAAATAAATTTCCGAAGAGCCTGGGTATATGCGTACAAAGTTAACTATGCAGTCATTGCAGCAATTCAAACCCACACTGAGTAAGTCAGAAGAGAAATTTCTAAAGAGAAATATACAGAGGCTACATGTCAGATGTTTCTCTCTTCTTTTCTCTCCCTCTCTTTTTATGCACACAACACCCATATGCACATGCACATATATTAATATATATAATATATGCAGATATTGATGGAATTCTATGAGTTGAAAGAGAGGGAAGATGTCTTTAAGGATCCATATCTCTCACAGCAGATATATGTTATTATCACTGAAATGTGGCCTTCAGTCTTGAAACAGTTAAAAGAGTTCTACGGCCACAAAAGAAGAGATTTCTTCAGAATTATCTCCCGCCTCACATTTGCTCTTAGGCAAGCAGTTTAAAAAAGCCCAGTGATTGAGCCAGTGATCCAATTTGAAATGCAGAAATGATTAGAGCTGCTTGCCTCATTTCATATCGAAATTCTCTGATTTATGACAGGGCTGCAGCCAAGATCTATCTCCAAAGGGAATTAGTGTGCAAGTTTGCATATTTTTGTTATTTAGGTTTCTGATAGCAGCTGCTAGCTAGAAATACTGAACTGGGAGGTGGTGGTGCAGGGTTTTTCAGCCATTGGAGCAAAGAAAGATAAGAGCCTTATGTTTAGGACATTTAGACCCCTTGACCATCTCACCATACAGTAATTTTTAAACTTGGATTGCAGTAATACAGGAATCCAGCGGAATGGTTAATTGTAGTTGTGGAGAAAGGAATTACCAAAATTCTGTCTCCATGTTTTAACTAGGGGAATTTTAATGAGGCATAAAACTTCAATCATGCGACTGACCTGTGGGGCAGAGTGTAGAACATATAATGAAACAGAAATAGAATTCTGAAAAAAAATTATTACCTTATCTGGAATTTACATGAAGTGTTAACAGGAAATTATGCAGTGGTTATAAATGAAAAATATGGGATTTAATGTACTTATTAATAAAGATTTGTTACATACATGATACCAGTGTCCCAAATCTGCTGTCCGCAGCTGTCCCCAATTTCTTATTTCTCTGTCCTCAAATGCATTTAGTGTCTTATTACTCTGGAAGCTAAGGCCAATATCCATTTAACACCAGTGTCTAAGACAAACGGAAACATCTTTGTGTAGGGGTCAAGGACTTAGGAATTTCCCTTTTCTACAGCATTCAGATAGTCATAAAATTCTGTTTTGTTTAATTGGGAATTCAGTTAATGTTTTCTTTGGATATGTAAACCTTCTGTGATGAGGAGGAAAGAATGAGCACATGGTGGCTCTTAAATAAAGGGGGAAAAAAACCCTCTCTGTTGAATGAAAGATGAGTAACTGCCGAATTATGTGAGTATTGCACTGAGCAAAGAAATCACACTGTGAAAGTTTATTACCTTAGCTACTGTCCGGCTCCATATGGAGTCATTATGGCCTAGAGTCTCAATAGTGCTCCTAAATTGACCTCACTATAATGCAGCTGTGCTTCCAGGTATTAAAACCTCTCTCATATTTCACTGAATATTCCCTGGGAGATCCAAGGTTATTGTAGTAAAAACTTCAAAATTTCATTACTTTGTTCTTTGACAAAGAATTCAGTAAGAAGATTCTACAGCCTGCAGATGGAAATGTGTGTTATTTCTTTTAAATCTGTTATTCTTGCAAGCTTTTATTTTTGCATTCCTACCCTTGTTATTCAATGGTAGTTCTGCCAGCAGAGCTGGTCATGTTTAGGTGCGTTATGCAGTTACCTAAGTAACCCACTTTCTCTGAACATAGTACTGACCTTAAAATAACACCGTGATAGTGCACCTAAAACAGCATCAACACTGGGGCTGAACTTCCCATCACTCTCTGCAGATGCCAGTGATTTGGAATTTACATTAGCACATTTGAAACCACAATTTAAAACACTGTGCACCCAGTGAGTGAAGAGTTATCAAAACAAGGACAGAATGGAAATGGAGGAAATGGAAATGAAGATGGTTTTCTGTGCAACTAATTCATCCACTTGCTTGGGACCGTTATTCAGACAAAAGAGACAATGCAGTCAGGTGAAATAGTCACCTGAAGAGGAGGACTATTTTTATATGCTCACATATACTTTAAGACAATAATAATAATAGTATAGAGTGGCATATATTGAAGATTATT
Organism: Climacteris rufus; assembly: GCA_013398175.1. Taxonomy (NCBI): domain Eukaryota; kingdom Metazoa; phylum Chordata; class Aves; order Passeriformes; family Climacteridae; genus Climacteris; species Climacteris rufus. Next base: position 1,293,318 of record VZRZ01004834.1, read on the forward strand.
TGAAACACAAAGATGGTGGGGTTTTTTTTTTTTTTTTTTTTTTTTTTTAGCAATAACAGAAAAATTCCAGCAGAAATATAAAAGAATTAATCTTTGGACAAAGTCCACCTTCTCTGTTCCCAGTAAAATTGAGCAAGCTCTCTTTCCTACTGCCTTCTTTACTGATTTGATTGCAATGGATTCTGTGCCTGCCGTACTATGAGTTTTATGATTCTGTGAGAAAAGATGAATATAGCACTATAAATGTCCCCTCTGAATGCTATTTTAGCCTCTCTAAAGATATTGTAATCTAGTCTATCCATGCTATTTTCTGAAAAGCCAGAGTTAGATTTTTTGTTAGCTAGTGAGTGAAGTTTTCAGAGCATGGACCCATTCTGTGGGCCTGAAGCTTCATAAGAGCAATCACCAATGAATGAGTATATTTTCCCATTCTCACTTGTGCAGGCAGAAATTGAGATCTTTATGAGAAAACATGGTGCAACTTTGCTTAACTAAAAGCAAACTGAACTTATGTTTAGAGTTGTATTGTGAAGTCCAGTGGTGTGGAGAGAGTAAGAATCAAATATATCCAATGCCATTACATTAGTTGTCAGAGGATACATTTGTCCTTAGAGAAGTCCCTCACTTAGCAAAGATGGAATGGGTTTGGTTTTTTTTTTTAGTGTAATGCTATTGTGGGAATATGAAACACATTATGAAGGAACAGATTTAAACTGAAAGCATGCATAGGTTTTTCTGAAGATGACTTCTGTCCTCATAAAGTATAAATGCTCATAAATAACCAGTCTTGCTTTTTTCTTCATTAAATTATTTTACTTTAAACTTTACCATGGGCTATCAAGTCAGAATCTCTGCATATGCTAAAACCACTTCCACAAGGTATTATATTTAAAGCATATTATTTTAATGATTTATCATAAAGTGTGACCTTTTGTATTGCTCTGATAGCCAGTAAAAGTTAAAATATTAACTGTGCAGTATAGTTAACTTGGGTAAGTGCAGCATTAAAGTAGGTACACATTAGCCAATATGAGATATCAGAGGTAAAATCAAGAGGATTAAATTTGACAGAAGAGCTCCATTTAATTTCTTCCAACCCCTGTGGTTCTATTGAATAAAATGTACTTTAAGTACCTTTCTGGACTGCGCTAACATCTGTTGTTCTTGGAAAACAGTTTTTGCCAGAGATAGCTATGTTACTGGGAAACGCTTGCCCACAATGGCTTGCAGAAAGAGCTGTCTTCTTGTCTTATGCTTACTAATTAATTCCCAGGAGACTTGCTCCAGGACTACTATTGTGAGCCCAACAGTGTGAAGAGGTTAGCTGGGAAAGCCACAGAGAGGGATGTGGTAGCAGCAGCAGAGCCTGTGTGTGTGTGCACATGTATATCCCCAAGAGATGTATGCATGCAAAAAGATGTATGAAACAGTCAAAGACAGGCAATAAAGTATAGTGACTTTGTTAGCTATGGCCCATTCAAATAACCTATAATTTATATTCTGTAAGTTATATCTAGTCTGACTAATTTGACACCATCCCAAACTTTATGAACTTATCTTTGCAAATCCCTCAAGTGTGATTGATTTTCACTGTGTAAGTTTGGAAAAACAGATCATGGTTGAAGAAGTTGGGAAACCCACTTGTACCTGGAGACATATTGTGCCTCAGTAAGTAGTAGTGGTCAAATCCCATGTGCTTCATGTTTGTGTTGACTTCAATGATGGCAGTCTCTAAGACAAGCCAGGGTTATGTGATTTTATGTGTATGTGTGTATGCTTGCATGAGTACATGCCAGTATGCACACTGCACATATGCACAGACATTTTCTAGGAACCCTGCTTTCAAACCACTTCCTCAAAGAATAAGGGAAAAACAGTTTTAATTTCACAGAACTGACCAGGAGAGATAATGAAGTGCTTTCAAAACTCTTTATATGCAGAAGCCCTGGAGGCAAACCCCAGAGCTTTCTTACTTTTAGCAACCAATTACCACAAAAAAAGAGTTTCCCCAATTATGAAGTATACTTACACAGGCTGCACAGACTCAATTTCACAACGTGTATTGGAAAGACAGCATTCACATAATTAATGAGAAAAAGCTGCATGTGTTCAGGCCTTCTGTTAATTGATTAAATGAGTCTATGTCTAAATCTGATTATAATCACACTGTGGCAGTACAATTGAGTGAGTGTGTAAGAGGTAAAGGGACTCTCTCTTCCTCTCTTGTACACTCTAGGATATGTGGACGCATGGCCTCCCTCCTACTCCCCCTCCCCAAACTGTAAGAACAGGATAAAAATTGGGCTAATAGAAAAGGTGGCAGACTTCCCTATCAAAAGCTTAATCACAATCACTCGAACAGTTGTTCTTGGTTTAGTGTCTTCCTGTTTAATCCACCACTGGCACTTGTAAAATACAGTGGGCTTTATAACAGACGTCAGTTTGATGCTTATTGTGGTTAACAGTTAACAAGTGCTGGTTAGTTTTCCCGCAGTGTTGCAATAAAACACAAAACCTGCCATGTGCTTGTCATTTTTTTAAAGAAGGCCACAGTGTTCCCTAAGGGTTGTGAGAGAAGTTCATCCCATTGAACTGGTCAGCAAGATATCATTAGCTCGTTGTGTACATGAAATCCAGGGGTTAGAGCACCAAGCGTCACAAGCCAGTTTCTTTACCTCCTTGAGCTGATCAGAGGATCAGAGTATCAAGGAAGGATTAGCACTGACTTGGGATTTGTGTGATTGGTTAATTTATTGCGGCGATGGCAGGCCTTTCATCTATGGCAACATTTAATCAGCACGGCCATGGAGGCTATTACGGGTTAGCTCTTTTCTCAAGTCAGCCAGGGCTGCACCATCAGCCCTATCACAATTCCCCTGAAATTTCCAAATTATCTGGAACAGGCTTTAGCCTCACAGTAATAAAAATTAGAAGAGATTCCTGATAGCACTGGTGGAAAAGGCTTTCACTTGCACAGGGCAAATTATAAATAGTATGAACGTGCACTTTAAAAAAAAAAATTCTCCACCTCTTAAGAGATGTGCAGGACTTATCACCCCTGCTCTGATCCAAATCCTCGTGGTTGAAAATTTATATTAGATTTTATCAGTGAGGCCTAAGTCTAGAAAAATCAATGAAGGTTATCTTTTATGTTGCAGGAACTTGTGGAAATATTGATTTTCATTTTATAGTGAATTTGGAGCATGAGTTGGTAATCACTGCTGAGCTGACTACAATGTTTGCCTACTGTATCTTTTACTGAGTTTTGCTCAAGTATTTAAGATATATTCCTGTTGATTTTAGCCTGTAGTTTGAAGTCAAATGTTTCTTAATACAAGTTGGTGCATCTCTTGTTATATAATGTAATCTTTCAGAGTAATAGTGATTACCTAACATCTGTTGAATGATTTCTGAATTTAATAGTGATGTTCAGAATGAGAAAGAGGGAGATTTTAGATTCCACTCATATATCTTGCTTCCCCTTTTTCCTTACCAGTCATTAAACCCCTAAGTAAAATATGAAGTATAAAAGAATATAATGGAAAATAAGATGAAGGATGCTAAAAGATAAAATACTCATGTATGAAGACTTAGGAACCTGAATATCTGCAAGTGTAAATTATAGTTATTTAAGCTATTAAGCATTAAATCTTTCAGAACTAATGAAAGCTAGACAAACTTCTACTGATAAAAGACAGCGTGGCCACAGTGTATTAAATGATTCTAGATCTTGGCTTCATCTTGGCTCTTAGAATGCTTTAACTAAGGAAAACAGTGATTCAGAGAGTGATTTTAGAGCTTTTCTCATGTAATGCCCTTATTCACTCTCTGTAGATTTTTTTTCTGTAGACTGTGTTTGCTTACGATGTCATTTCTATTGGTGGTGTATCTGTGCAACTGATTTTAAAATGGATGAATTTTTCAAAAAGTCATTTGAATATTCAAATAAATCTGTTCCTGCCAAATTTATGCCTTTTTTTGTTTTGATTTTAGGTAATATGAATTTTCTTTCGACCTGATATTGAAAAAGGAATTTTTAATACCTTCTTCACACAATCTAACTCTAGGGCAAGTAAAATAAAACTCCATGAATTTCCAAAGATAAAGCCTAGCTTACCATGAGCAGTTAAAACAGGGATACTCTCAGATAACTGTAGAAAAAAAACCCCTATAGTTTGCTTTAAATAAATTTTGGAGTGTGGGCTCTGCTTGTTCCCTCCTTCCCAGTTCCTTTGGGCAGGACCTGTTGTTCCCTGAGTATATAAGGCACAATGGTAACAAGCAGTTTGCGTGAGCAGCCTTTTCAGCTTCTTGAGTAAGGATTTAAATCTTTAACTCTATAGGGTTGTTGAAATACATAGGTTTTTAAAACATTGGTGCAGGAAATGGGGCAGAAATAGTGAAGTTTTTTTGCAAAGTATATATCCTCAAGAAGAATATGAAACTGCAGGTGTCCCTAAGCATTATCTCTAAATCATCATTTTTAGCTGCAGAAAACTGACAGGAAGAAGTGTATGAATGTATAAACCTGGGTCTACTGGTTGGAGCATTTGCAGCATGATGCTGGAGAACATACAAGGATACACAGATATATAAGATTCTAGTTCCTAGAATGACCTGCATGTCACTGCATTTATTACATTGTGTTGGCATCCTTCCCCAAGTTAATTATGATCTATTATGCTTCTAATGCTGTCATTATTTTAGTATCCTATCTTTTAGTGTTCTTCTGGAGTATTTAGTTGATACACCTTTGTTTCTATCCATTTTCCTCCAATCACAGTCTGTTCATATGTTACACAGAAGTGTTATGAATTTGTAGGTATGAGTAATGATGTGTCACTGAGATCAGGGAGAACAGTATTGTGTCCATTTTGTGGTTTTAAATGTTCTGATTAAGCTGATTGTTATTCCTTTAGATGGAAATAATTTTCTGGAAAAAAAAAACACCCAAGATATGTAATGGAATGAATTCCTTACTGGAATTATGAATTCCTTAATAGTCCTGGCATTTGTATGCTCTATGAATACTGCTGGTATATGTAAAGGAAATTAAGGGAGGTTTTACCTGCAATAATGCTAACTTTATAAACTATGATGAAATAGAAAAGGGTTTTTTTCTTCCTGTAGGTAAATGCTTATGATACCCAAAGCCTGTAATCAGGTTTCATTGATCAACAATGAAGGTTGTTCCACAGCAGCTCCTACTGACTTCTCTGGTATTTTGAGCTGAATTAGTGCAGAAATAAACATTTGAAAGGTCAGGCTTGATGTGTTTGGGGATGGGATGTGTGTGGAGGGTAGGTAAGTATAGCAACATTTTTTCCCTTTAAATTCAAAATGAAATTATTAACATCATAAAATCTCTGACAGTCAAGAAACTCCATAGAAGATTGGCTTAAATTCTCTTATCTGCATCACAGGTGCAATTCCTTTTGACATTAGTGGGAACATTGTCTGTGTTACTGAAAAACCTGTTGTCTATTTACTTGTCCGTTATGGAACTACACATGAGGCTGCATAACCAAACAGATATGCCTGGAGATATTTGATTGCCTTTGTGAACTGTTAGTCTTGAACCTGGCATTTGCATGAAACCATACTGACTATTTTATTTTGCACACTTTAAGCAGTTCTAAGTTTAAAGAAAACAATTAAAGTGTCCATAAGGCAAATAGTCAAGATTTGGAACTTTTTGTTTTATTCTCTGTTTTATTATCATTATTTGTTTGGGTCTTTTTCCCCAAATCAAGTCATACTTAACCATATGTTTAAAAAATTTACCACAATTGGAAAGACTACTTTTTCCGTTACTGAATAATATATTTCCATGATTTTTTCTTTGAACTATCTATAGATTCCAGCAGTGCACCTTTTTTTATGATTCTTTTCTGCTGTCAGTAGTTATACACCAATGAGAAACTACCAAGTGGTTACATATGACAATCATCTGAAGCATTGCTTCTGTTGGAAATATACCTTGCTTAGCTAATTTTTCCAGTGGTAATTGCCAAATTTGGCCCTTAGTTATATCTTTATCAAAAGCTCGTTAGACTTTAGGAAATATTTTAGATTAAGTTTGAAGAAATGGAGATTTGAGGTCAGATGTTGAGAGAGTTGTGTGCTGGATTCCTGATGTTTACTGAGCAACTTATAGTAACAGAGCACAATCTCCCACCTAACCATTACAAACCCTGTGTGCAGTCATGATACTCTTTTTCTTTTGAAGTGTTTTTTTTTTAGAAAGCCTATTACCTGCTATAAGCCCCATGACTCTTTTTGTGCCTGATCAAGAAGGACAAATACCCACAAGAAGGGAAGACTTCTCTGGGGAATATGTGGTAGAGTTCCCCCAGGTCTTTAAAGACTTTTCAAAGAAGAAAACATTTGACCCTTGTTTGTCTCCAAGAAGACAAGTCCATGTAATTGACCTGGACAAATGAATCACATACAAATAATCTTTCCCTGTAAAAATAATTATATACAACTATACCTAAGCCAAAGGTCTTGGGATCCATATGTATGTGGTAAGAGATACAGAGACCTCAAGTCAATTGGCTAGCAAGCCAGTTAGGCAATTTAAAGGTAATATGAAAATGAGGTGGAGTTTGGGGAACTAAAAAAAAAAAAAAAAAAAAAAAAAGGTGATGTTGCTTTTTTAAAGAAGAAATATTACTTGAAATAATGTATTACAAAACTAGGATTGTTATACCTTCCCAGACTTACGTGTAGTACGTTGACTGGCCAGTATTTTCTAGATTATTTTGATCATATTCCTGGGAAATAAGGAAACATCATAGACTAGATGTTTGAAAGTCTTTAGGATTAATCTAGTGATTATAGTATTGTAAATATGAAATGTAACTCTAGAAAATGTAGGCCATTTGACTTAATGAAAAAGATTTTGGAAAAAAAATGTAAAAGGTAAGTTACTTTGAATGATATATATCAGATTAATTACAGAAAAATGGGAAGTGTTTCAGAAGTTGAAAAATACAATTGTAACACATCTTGAGTCAGAGAAACTAGTTCAAGTCATTCTTCTGGTAAACATTTTCTTACCTGTATATATTCCAGTACGTGTGTTGTGTACCTTACTCATTCTTATCCAAAATCTCAAATTATCTACACTAAACAATTAAAACAATTTAGATTAGCCCAGAAGTGTGTATTTTTCTCAGTGCCATCATTCTGTCCTTCATTTTATTTATAGGTGTAGGCGAGGTCTGTGAGCTTTTTTTGACACATAGGTGTTTATTAAGAAGGAAAAAGTGAAGTTAGCTTGTTCACTTTAATGGGTTCAATTTTCTGTAAATAAGAGCACATATTAAGATTTCTAGCGTCATTCACTGACATCCACATTTATTATTTGGAGACCAGTTTCTGTTGTTAAACAAATTCTTTTCTCAAAGTTTAAAACAATTCTGGGTAAACTTAAACATCTTAGGCAGTATTTCTTTTTAATAAAAGTGAGTATTGTAGTACTGATATTTCACTAATCTTAAGATACTCTGTTTGGTTATTCTTCCTTCTATTGTAAATGGCATATTTATTCTACTGTACTGAAAGTTTGATAACCTTCAATTTAATGTGGACACCATTTTAAAAAAGATCTCTAAGATAATTTACACACTACTATAGTCACTTCAAGTTATATGGGCTCATTTACATGTAAATTTTATGTAAGAAATTTTATGAAGAAAAGTATATTGTTTGTTAATGTATCTGTGTTGTTCAGTTCTGCAAAAATATCCAAGTAATGATCTTTTAACTTTATCTATGTTGAACTGAATGAAGTAATTCTGTAAAATATCAATTGAGCATTTCACTCTCAGTAACAACAAATTGGGAATTCCATAAAGAGTCTATTTCTGCCCAGTACTGAAGAATCTCTATTGATTACATTGTAGGCACTAGGTAAAAGAATCAATAAAATTGATGTCCGTGAACCATGTCCTGCTTCTTTCACTTTGAGTATGGAAAAATTTCCATGGCTTCCATTGTTTTCAGCGATGAACTACAGAAGATGTAAGAACTGCAGAGTGTTTCACTTTGTCATCATGCTGCCAAATAGATATTAGAATGAAACTGTCTTGAATATTGAGGTAGATACAAGTATAAATTTGATTGTAATATCATCTGCAACTTGTGAAAATTAAAAAGTTTTCTTTGTGTCTAAATTTTCTTGCATTTAAGGAATTTTTCAAGTCAAATACCTGCCCTTTAATTTTCAAGGCACTGTGTTTAACATATTATTTTGTTAAAATCACTGGCAGTCTTCTGGGGAGTACTTAAGAAATAGAAGCTTTTAAAAAGTGTTTTAAAAGGAGCCTGTTTATAGAGAGATAATTCCTCTGAAAAACATACTACTTACAGTCAAATAATTTAATAACTAAAAGAAAAAAGGCAGGAGTGTGGTTTACTAGAAAACATCCCATTTCGGTTGTCAAGGTTTTAATCAAAATTCCAGGCCTTGTGGAGTAATCTAGGGATTTTCTCTTGTGTTTTATTAGTGGTTTTTTGAACTATAATCCCAGTAATGAGCAAGTAAGAAAACTCAGCTGTACCTATGAAACTACCACCTATCACAGTTCTTTCAGTCTCAAATAGAATAACCAGAGCATAACTACTGTGAAGCAATACAATTATGAATTTCTTGAGGGGGAAAAAGGAGAGATAAGTGCACAGAAGTCAGCTAACACTGATGCATGGGTGGCTACAGCATGCAAAGGGTTAACAAGATTTTCATTTTAGATAGTTGCCGTAGTAACAATCAGAGAGCTCAGGCTGTATCTTTTCTATTTGTGGGGAATGTTTAGATTTACAGAGTAGCTCAGCTTATTATATATCTGCCTTGATTGCTGGATAAGGTTTGTTGATTAAAAACAGAATAAGATGCATTTTTATAATACCAAGGGAACCCGCTGCCCCCCACCCCTGCCTCAAATCACTCTTTGTCCAGATGTCTCTCAGCTCTCCCAGCACTTGCCCGCCACCCAAGGTGTGGCTGTAAATCAAGTTTCACTTGAACTTTCAAGGAGTGGGGGTGGGATCTGCCTGAGCTGCATGGAGCAGGAGCACTCGGTCCTGAGCATCCCTTTTCTCCTTCCTGTGGCTGATGTGGACCTAAAGCCATGGCACTGCCAGCTCTGGGTTTGAGCGCTGCTTCTTTTGTTTGATGTTGCAGCTTGCGTTCACTTGTTCACTGTCCACAGCTTAGTCAAAGGAAGTTTGATCAAAGCTCACCTCTGCAGTACAGGAGTGAAGAGGCAGATTTTTGAGTGTTCATCACCCAGCTGTTCTCCTTAGAATTAGCAGGAGCTGTCAGAGGCTCTGCAGATGTGGCCACCCCCCTTCAATGTGCAAATGGGGTCTGGACTTGTGAGAATCAGGCAATTATTCATTTCCTTCCCTTAAAAACTGAGAAGGCTAGTGGCCACCACATTAGACCAATGCCCCATGCTGGCGGCAGCTTCACACCTCACCTGAAGGCTCATATCTCTTGGGAGCAGGGAGGAAGCCCTGCTCAGCTGGAATGCCAAGTTCAAGCCTGTCTTGAACAGCTGCTGCCACTTAGTGCCAAGTGATATGAGGTAGTTGTTTGAAACGGATATAGTGGCTGTAGTAGTGTGGCTTTTTAATGCCTAATTCACTGATAAGAACAAAAATTCTGGTGTAAAGTTGTACTAACTTGTGGGGTTTGATAGCCTGGTATGCTTTAATTCTGCCAATTTCTAAAGCTTTTGCTCTTTGTGAGCTTGATTTACCTCTGGTGCATTGTGGTGTTACGTTTCTTTCTTGGCTCCATAACACACAATTGAAGAGAACCTTTCTTTTCCTTTTATTGACTTCATTGGTATATTGAAGTGCTAGGAACACTTGGAAGCTGGCTTGTTTTTTCCTGCTCAGGTATCTGAAAATTGTTTTGAAAATTTTACGGGAAGCATAAAAGATTTGATTTTCTTGGATTGGATTGGATTGGACGTTCTTTGAACCAGGGAAGGCCTTCAAGGAAAAATTACCTTTTGGAATTAAAAAGTAATTTTTTGTGAAACTGGCCTGAGCCAACAGTAGAATAGTTTTCTAATCACTTCAATTTGGTCTGGAGTGTGGTGGTACCCAGGTTGACTCTTATTACCACTGTGAGTTTTCATTTCATAGAATAGCAACAACAACAAAATTAACCCGATCTCTATGACCTAGTTGCAGATTTGTTGTTCTTTTGATGCTCCCTACTTTTGAAAGTCAATCCACTTGCACTTGAGGACAGCTCCTTAGATTTGTGATCCCAGAGTTTTTACAGGTCCCAAGGCGTCCTATTATAGAACACAGAACTGCAGCACTGCTGGCCCAAAGTGACTTCATCGATGGACTGGCAACTGACAAGTGTTTGACACCAATACTCTTTAGTCATAGATGTACCCAGTTACTGTGTTCATAATTATCACACTGTTTTGTTTCTACACATGAAAGTGAATGAATCCATCAACTTCTTCCCTTTAAACAAGCTGAATCACTCTTTTTATCAACAGTGTCATTTAAACGTAGGATACCAGCCTATGTATATCCCTCAGTCCCAGAAACGAACTTTGGTTCATAGTCAAATTCTTGCTGCAAGGAATTTCAAAAAATCAAATTGATTTCTTTCTGAGAAAAAGATCCTTTAAGTAAACTTGCCAAGCTGCCAGGTTTTTTGTGTATTGTTACTTAATTCAAGTGATAGTGGGTTTTTTTTAGTTCTCTAAAATATGTTAAAATGGCAGGGATTTGGGCTTCGTTCATTGTTATTTTCAAGTTATACACATAGCACCAGGTCCTTATCTCCCTTTTACCCCTTCTTTTATGTGTAAACGTTTCATAAGTATCTGTGTTTATTTTCCAAGTAAAATGTATTTTCTTGGAAATGTTTTTCCTTATGGAAAGTCTTTTACCCTTAGCTTCATTGTGTTCAAAACCAAAAGCCTGAAAACAGCATTCCTGCACTACTTCTTTGTTTCCAGATTTTAAGATCTATTATGCAATAGTATAGTGCATAATCATAATTATGCATTCATGATGATGTTTGTACTGGCTTAACACAGGAATAGTGCAAGAAAGCTAATCTCGAAGCTACAGGCTGTTTTTCTGGACTTTAGATTCTGATCTGAGCTGTTTGTTGAGTCTTACAGGAACCAGAGCCCCGTACTCACCAGTCCTGCGGCTGGATTCTCCATCTTTATCTCCCATCCCAGTGAAGGACCTTCACCCAGTCTTTTGAAACTCTTTTTTTTCATGGAAACTTGCATGGTTGCAGTTCTTAGTCATGCTGCATATAATCAGTACACTGGAACAATTTAAATGAGAGCTGTGTTACACGACTATGTCATACAAACTACAAAACATGAGGATACTTTTAATCTCTCATTGGGCATTTTAGGGAAATGAAATTTCTTCTTTTTGTGTGAGAACAGTGAAATAAAATCCTCATGCTTTTAATGCAGCAGAGAGAAAAATGACCTGATTATGTGTAGCATATTCTTCAACTAGAAGAATGTAACTGCCTGCAAGGTAAAGGTGCTGCTCTGCTCAGTTCATCTTCTTGGTCCAAGCTTTCTGAAATGGTAAAGAAAATGTAAGCACCATGAGTCAGCGATTCAGATCTGTGAAAGACCATATTGATGAGAAAGCACAGAATTTTGAAAAGTATTTTCTCTGAAATCCTCATATTAATCAGTTACTTCATACCACTAATATTTATTTAAAAATCTATACAAAATTTGGTGGTATAGAAGAAGGATTAAAACCCCTGAAATACTGGATAGTCATATGTTAAAATCTATTGAACAGATTCTCTTTTGAACTTTATTTTAATATTTGGAGGGGTTTTTCACTGATAATATTTGGAAAGGGGTTTTCAGTGGAATAAAAAATTTTAAATTTTACATGAAAACACTAAGCATATCTTATGAAATTTGAACCAGCTAAAGGAAATTTTGCAACATTCTATCTTTGATAAAGTAGAACAATAGAAATTATAAATGAATAGAAAATAACCAAATATTTCAATTATTTGTAAACTTTTCCATCACTATTATGTCTAATGTGTGTGTAAAGTTAATTGCTCTCCTCATTACTTGTAAACAAGAAAGCATAGAGTACCAGTGAAAATCACTAAAGGAACCTTGTTACAGTTTACTTATACATGAGCTGTCAAGTGTCTTGCATAATGCAACAGTGTACCAAGTAGCAACACACTCCCAGAAGATCATTTAGATTTGTTTTTTTATGGACACAAGACACTGATTTTAAAGCTATCCCTAAGAAGATTGTCCTTGATTTTACATTGTCCTGGGTGGGTGTTTCGATTTCTTCCATTTACTGTCATGCTCGCTGGGGAAAAATATCCTAGTGTCTGCTTAATAGTGATGGAATTTCCTACATGAAGATGTAAGGAGGAATTAGGTTTTACCCCATAATTATATATTAAATCAGTGTTAAAATACAGTTGTAATCAAATCCTTTCATATCCCAAGGCCACACATTTGATACAGTACATTGGAAGGTCAGAATACTTAGCTGAGTATACACCCCTTGAGACTCAACAGATGTACAGATATGCGGCCTAATCCCAAAAATGCATTCATAAGTCTGGAAGATCAGAATTGAGCCTTAATTCTCTAAAGGACTGCCACAATGTTGTGTGGTCCTTTCATCCAAATTAGAATGATTCATTATGCCTAGTCCATTAGCACCATCAGGGATAGGTGTGGGCCATGAAATCTGCATTAGGATTTCTAAATATGTCAAGGATAATCTTAAAAGGAGATAAACTGGGATGTTTTAACTGAACTAAAAATAATTAATCAAAGTCATACATGTAGACTTCTGGTTGTTGAATCATACATTAAACTTCTACCTTAAATGATTATTTTATTAACAAATATAAAACTTGGGCAGCAGATTGTATGTTGGATTTATGCTCTTACTTTAAAGTACTGCGTTTCCTCTTAGTGAAGAGATATATATATAAATAGCTAATAAAAACATGCATAAAAATCTTAAAATGTCCTCAAGAAGGGCATAGATACTCTTCTATTCCCTAATTCGCTTTCAAATTAGATAGGGATTTATATATAATATTTTGTGTGCATTCAGAGTGTGCACCACTGAAGTTCAGATATTGTGTAATGCATCACCAAGAGAATTACATTGCAATACCTACACCATTTACTACAATGCCTTTGTATTGAATATGTATTTCATAAAGACCTCACAATATTCATTGGAAATGTAATTCTAATAGACCTGCACTCGTTTCTGCAGTTAAAATATTGGACAAGCATATACAAAGAACTTTTTATTTTCTCCCTCTCTGGTTCTGAGCAAAAAAATAAAAAGTTGAAATTTAAAAAACATTATCTTTTACTTCTGCTAAAGCATGACCTATTCACCATTCATGACAAAAACATTCACTTTTCTAAAGTAGAATATACAACCTGAGTTTGCAGTTCCAAACAAAGTAATAACAATGTATAATAAGCAGAATCTATAACTAGCTATTCTGTAGTTCCGTGTAATGGATGATTTATAGAAGGATTTATGTATGTCATTTTATTAATTTTTTTTTTTTTTTTTTTTTTTTTTTTTTTTTTTTTTTTTTTTTTTTTAGTGGATTCAGAGAATTGTAGAATGGTTTGGATTGGAAGGGACCTTAAAGATCATTTAGTTCCAACCCCTCTGCTTTGGACAGGGACAACTTCCACTAGACCAGGATTCTCAATGCCCCATTCAGCCTGGCCTGGAACACTTCCTGATATAGGGAATCTTATTCTCTGAGTAACCTGCGAAAGTACCTTAGAACTCCCATAGTGAAGAATTTCTCCCTTGTATCTAATCTAAACCTATTCTCCAGTTTAAAGCCATTCCCCCTTGTCCTATCATTACCCCTTTTTCTATTCCTTAGACAAAAATAAACATATGATACAGGAAATTTGGACTTCTGGAAAAGTTGTTTTACATCATTCATGCCAGGATAAGAAAAAATGTAACTGAGAAAAAAATTACAAAATTGCTCTAAACGAGAAATTATTCACTACCACACTGTAACTAAGCTGCAGATATAGCAGTCATTTTGGATGGCTTTGGTGTAAACAGCTAGACCATGGGACCAGGCAGAATTAATCCATATGCAATATAAATGCCTTCATGTCTTCAAGAAAAGCCTCTGTAATTGTCCCCTTGATCATCTGAAATATCTCTTGTCACATTAACTGCCCCAAACCCAAATGATATTTGTGCAAAATAAGAGACCAATTGTCATAAGATTATCAGGGATTGATGGTTTATCCCAGAGTGTAGTCCCTCAACCTATCCAAGTAAACTCAATGTTTGCAGAATTGCAACTGAGCCATACGGAGCAGAGTGTTCAGCTATCTTATATGAGAAATGTTTAGCAAAAGTGCAAGGAGTTGCATTCAAGCAAGTGCATTCAGAAAGTGTTTACTGGCAAATATCAACATGGTCTCATTAGTAGAGAGATTAAATTCTTGGAGCAGACAATAATTTACAACAGTGAGGTTAACCCAGTAGGAAAAATGCACTGATAATTCAGCGTGAAAGTGTGCAAGCAGCACTGCATTATATCTTGTCTAAAGATAAGTTATATAGTGTGTGATTTCATCAGTACAGGTGCATGTCATCTCTGAAATAGTGTTATCCAAAGTATTCAACTTTACAGTAAAGCAAGAAGGTTCAACAGCCATGGCAGATACCTGAGCACTAAGACACACTGGCAGTGCTCATTCTACCCACAGGTATGAACTCACTGCAGCAGAGATGATTCATTTGGGGTTGTCGACTTTCAGATTATCCTCATCACATTTGTGTTAATCACAGCACTGACTAAGAATACAAATTCCTGCTTCTGGTCATTGAGTAAACACACAATACAAAATTACACTGCTTTCCCAAAGAACAAAATGAACCAGAAATAGAGTAATAGGAGATATAAAATCAGAAAGTGAAATCAAGAGACTGATGGCAAAATACACTGCTATCCATCCCATACTCTTTGAGAAAGGGAGAAGTTATGTATACATAGTCAGATATGTATAAAATGGGAAAAAAGAAGTGGGAGGAAAAGGCAGGAGAGGAGCAACTGTGCAGGGAGGCCAGATGAAGGAATAATAGGAAGGAAAGACAGGAGTAGAAAGCCTAACAAGACAGAGCATTGTGGGCAGTGGAAGATCACGGAGTGTTCAGAGGTCCAGTTTCCAGCTTTTCCATTCCTGTTCCAATTGGTTGGCTGTCACCTCCTCCAGGACCGCAGGAGCAGCCAGAAGGAATCACCAGGACTCAGCTAGGTCCAGGTGTTATAGAATCAGGATTAATTTAAACCTTTTTAGATCTGGGGAAGGATTTGAACATGGGTTCCAAGGGTGTCCTGGGTTAAATAGAACAAAATGAAGTTGCTTTTGACAGCATTACTTTGTACTAAGCTACAGTGACATTTGATTTATGTTTGTTTTACGGATTTGAAAAAAATGCATTCGAGTTAGGCAACATGAAATGATCATCCTATTTAGAAGACACTTAATTTGCATTAGGCAGGCAGATTTGATAGTAATAAAATATTTGAAATCATATTAAAATCCTGATGAGTGTTGGAAAATATTAACATACCTAGGGTGTGGAGTTCTTTTGTTTGAATAATATCTTTGGTCTCCTTTAGGTTTGTGGCTGAAGTGTACATAGTGATACATGGTGAAATGTATGTTCAGTCTTGTCACTTGACAAGTGATGATCCCTTGGGGTAAACAGCAGGGTTTCTCAGTTACAGGGAATCCCAGCTGTCTTTTGGAATTCCATCTGTGTGCACATTTCTTTTCCCCCTTTTTTGTGTTTGAAACATTTAAAGGCTTTGGTTTGACCACATCTTTTTCAACTGTTACCAATTATTTCTCTTCTACTGTCACCAAAAAAGAGACTGGGAAGTCTTTTCTCCATCTCTTCTCTTCTTTTCTCCATCACTAGTTTCATGGCCCAACACAAGCAATCATTTCTCTTTGAGGATATACAGATTCTTGAATGCTCCTCTGAAACACTGGGTTCCATAAAGTTGTAAAGTAGTAACTAAAACAATTATCCTGTGCTGTCTACAGATTTAGGTGAAATTAATTGCATCCATTATGTTGGTATCAGGTTTTCAAAGTTTGGGGGATTTTTCAACCACAAGGATGAAGCATTACACAATTTCTTTTGCATTTAGTTCAAATTTCAAGACCTCACCTACAGACGTAGTGGGAGCTGTGAAAGCTGAAATTCTGGTGCGATTGTAAGATTCCAGAGTGGGTGTTTATAGCTGAAAACTGCCATATATTTGCTTTAATTAGTGATGTTGTCATCAGCATGGAACCACAGTACTGAAACCTCCTGACATCTCCTGTGTTGGGTTAGTGGAGAGAAGTTGTCTCTGCATTTCTAGCAAAGAAAGCTGTGGCACTGTGAAGTGCTGCCACGGGCCTTGACTCACAGGTTTTCCAGAAAAGTCCTTGAGATAGATATCCTTCCAAGACTGACTCCTCCTTGGAAAAAGATAGGAAGGGAAGCTACAGAAATTGAAAGACAGTCGAGCTGATTGTATAAAAATCAACAACAAAATGTGGATCTGTGTCTGTCCATTGGGCTGTTTGGAGGGGATTGTCTTAGGGCTTGTGAATTTGTAATCACTTGTAAGGTAAAGAAATGCATTGAGGCAGTCACTGTGAGAGGTGATAAAATGGAGTTACCATTTCTTATTATTCAAAAACATTTTAAATATTAATTAATTAGGGATAGTCTGAGATTTATACAAATATCTGTTATTGCTTGGTCCAGAATGAAACTTAGGAGACCTTCCCAACTGAACTGATTTGATGAGCTTGCAAAATTTGCTGTATTGAGTAGGGTGATCTTCAGAAGTGAACTTAACTTCTCAAGAGGGGATGTTCTACAGTTTCAGCATGGCACTGCTGTGGCGATCCAATTGAATTTAAATTGAATTTCAAAATAGAAACCTCTTTCAGTGTATTAACTGGTGTTTTGTTAGTCCAGACTCATATCTGAAGGCACCTCAGATATACTTATAGCTCTAGTACATTCTTGTTTTTATTGACTATATAAACTTAAACTGCACAGGGGACATTAGAACTTTCTCCAAGGGCTTGACATTCTGGTGCTTTTCTGTATCTTTTGTGGGAATTCAGGCTCTTTGGAAGATTTAGAAAGAAAATCTGGTTGTGGGAACCAAAATACAAAAAGAAGCAAAGCCTTTGAGTATCAGTACATCTCCTTAAATTGTGTGGAACAATCCTTGGAACACCATGCCTGGGACAGGATGGTTGTGTCATGGTGACTTACTGAACATGAGCTCAGTAGCTCAGTAACTGTTTCTTGCTTCAGCACAGCTTCTTAAGAAACAACTAGCACTGATCAGGCATTTGACATCAGAATTTCATAGATTTCAAACAACTTGATCATACTGTATTTTTCTTCAGCGTGAGGGTTTCCTCAATTTTCTGCCAGGCCACACACATCATATGTTAGAAGTCTTTGCAGGGAAGAAACCATCTAATGTTACTTGTCAGCACTGATTTCTTTTAGCAAGAGTGCAAAACTATTTTCAGCCTGCTGTGATGGCTATTTTTATCTCCATTAACCTCTTGACTGAATATAAACATTTATTGAGGGTTACCTCCCTTGTTTGTCCAGTTGTTTCAAAGGTTAGTGAAAAGTGGATGCCTGCCTGACCTCTTTTATCCTCATTAGCTAGTTCTAATTGTTCCCTAAGAGATCACAGTTTTGACCTGTCTTGTCCTTGTCAAATTTGTCTAGTTATGGCATGAAAACATTAGCAGAATTTGCATTTTCAGGGAAAAATTGCTCAAGTGTAGAATGTACACTTGCCTAGTGTAGAGCAGTGAACAGTACTGTGGTTCTATAATGTGCCCTAGTTTACAAAATGTGAGGTTATTACTGTATGCCCCCATCTTACAGACATCCATGTTAGCAGATCCCTATGATTATGCTTAGGCAGTAGGCAGAATGTTTTGTAAGCTTTTGAGTAATGTGTAGCAGTTTTTTTAAAAGGGAGAAATAAAATTGTGTTTAGTTTTTGAAGACTTATTGGTAAGCAGCTGCAATATTGTTTCTCCTGTGTCAAGAAAGCTTTTTTTGTGTGTGTGTAAAAACATATATTTCTTAAGCTAGGGTTACTTCTACTAGCACTTAAAACAAAAAAAAAAGAAAAGAGAAGCGTAAAGTAGGTAGCACCTTACCACCACTGTTTTGCGAATGACCAACTAAATTTTGCAGTATGACAAGTACATCTTGTGAATTACAGGATGGTTTTCGTAGAACTCTCTGAGAGTCACAGCATGAACATACTTTACTTCAAGTAGGATGATGTCCAAAAGGTAAAGAGCTGTCATGAAGAACATGTTGCCCTGCCAAGACTTTCTTCCGTGTCAAGCCAAGAAAGCCCTTTTTCCTGTTCCTCAGTGGTTTTCAGCCATGGTTGTACAGTTGAGACAAAGGACCTGGCAGGTCTCAGTTAGGTATCTCAGACAGGCAGGTGCCAGGCTCCGTAGGTTGTAACCAGTGCCTTAAATTCCACAGACACTTAGTGCAAATTAAAAAGCACTGGTGTAATGTGCTCAAAGCACTATATCCTGCTTTAGAAGCGGGTTGCTGCATTCTGCACCCGCTTCAGCTTTCAAATGGATTTAAAATATAGCCTCGGGTATAGCGCATTGCAGTAGTCTAATCTTGAGGTGATAAAGGCATGACTGATTTAACCATAGCTTCTTGTTATCTTGAACTGGGGTCTTTTCATTTTAACCATTTTAAGGAAATGGCCTTTCCTGAATCAGCAGGCTTGCTTCGGTTCTTACTATGTAATAAGGCACAAGAAAAGCAAGCCTCTCTCGGTGGTGAACACCCTATGAATGCATGAACCTCCCAGGATGCCAGACCCCAAGGACTGCTGCCATGGTCCTGACCTGCCTTACAGCTCACACAATATGCCTGTAAGGTGCATCAAAGGGAAGCCACTGCTCATATTCCTCAGCGGAGCTGCCAAGCTTTACAAACAGCTGGGGTCTTGTGAAGTTTTGCTTTCATATTAAAATAAATTTATTTACATATCTGTGCAGCTTGGGAGCAGAGGTATGGGAGAATGGGAAATTCTTTTGAGGTATCCACCAGTTCTTCTGGGCTAGCAGAGCTGTGAGACGAAACACCCTGTTCCTCCTCCAGCCTATCTCTAGTGCTTAGAGACCACTTACAGCTGCAGAGCTGATTACAAGTTTTACTGCCAAGCTGACCTGGAAGCTAATTTAGCGATAACTGTGGAGTTCTTTAAGTTCCAAAAAAGCCCTGTTAAATGGGGAATGGCAAAGCAGACACATGTGCTGACTGCTGGTGCTCAGTCTACCTCCGGCTGCTGCTGCTGCTGCTGCTTCACCTCGGGAGGGATGAGGCACCAGCCTGGGCCCCTCTCCTTGTCTGGAGGAAACTGGGGCGGTGGCCTGGGACTAAGCCTACCACTTACTAAAGGAGAAATTAATCTCCATGAGAAAGTCAAATGGTATCTCTGTATCTCATTCTTCCTCAGCAGTATGTGGTTAAGTATAATCCTTTCCCAGGACATATTATTTGTCCTGTCTATGTAGATAAACTATTGCCCAGCACAAGAAGATCCTGATATTATTTGAGGCTTTTTGATACCACCTTAATGCAGATAATACCCTTAGAGATGGAAGAGACACAATGAAATGTCAGACGTCTGGAAAGAAGAAAACCAGAAATAGGAATTAGATCTTGTGAAAATTAAATAGATGATCCCTTCTGCACTTAGAAGATAGAATTTTGGTTTGTTCTGTTTTTTAACTTGACCTCCAACTTAGAAAAAAAATACTTTTTGAATGTCTTAATCATTTGTGGTGTACTTGGAAAAGTCTACTAGCTGGGTAATATTTCACTGTCATTTGATTGTACTTAGGATTACCAGAGACTGAGAGCACATGTAAGCACAAAAACATGTTAAAGGCTTGACTGAAATGGTACTTGGAGAAATGCAGCAAGTATGGGAGTGTGTCCTGATCCTCCTCTTCATCATTGCAATGCTAATGGTTGCTAACATTCTTCCTACAGCTTGTATTCAATTGGGGTATGATTCTCAGCTATGTAAGGAACAACCACTCTTCATTGTTTCCATGGCAGCCTTAGCACTGTTTTAGTGTAAATTACAGTAAAGTTCAGACTTTTCTGTGATAGTAGGTAGAGATGATACTTTGATTACCTTTCATCTCATGTCTTGCAGCTCTTTTTCAGTTCTTGCCTTGTTTGTCATTATTTTCTATGCAGCCCATATGTAAATACTTTACACTGATTTCATAACTGATAATATCAAGTTTCTTGATAATTTACAAGGAAACTTAATCAAATTTTAAAAAATAAAATTGTCTTCTTTACTGGTCAATTATTAATTATAATTTAAATCAGAATAGAAGTGCATGCAGTGGTGTTGACTCTTGTAATACCTCATATCAGCAAACATACTTTCTGCCACTTCCCATAGAAAAAGCAGTATTAGGAGTTGAAACATAGCATATCTATGTTTTCAGTATTTTTATACTAGGTAGATCTATTTTTTCTGGATGTTATATTCATTTTTCTTAGTCTCATTCATAATAGGGAAGATGAATCATGTCATGGAGTGCATATAGAAGTGGGACTTATGCACGAAAATTTGTATTAAAAATGTAAAATCTAAAATGAAAATTAAGTAAGTAGTGTATTTGATAAAACAATATTAGAGTCTAAACAGATAAAACCCCAGAAAAATATTAAGAACTGTGACATTTAACATCTTTTTCTATGACCGTTATTAAAATATTGATATAAATATAGTAAATATATCTTCTTTAAGATTCTTGATTTAATGTTTTATAACTAAAATATTTTAAACAGTATCTTATTTTTTATAAATATTTTCCTGTATATTTTGTGAATGTAGTATATTCTGTGGTAACATTTTTTATTCTTCACTACATTTCTAGAATAGTAATAGATAATAAATGTGGTCAAACATCTGGAATATCCATATAAATATGATTTTCTGTATCTCTAAAATTTTTTAACTCAGTCATACAGACTATCATATTAAAACATAGGCGGAGCCAACTAGCGAATTATTGGTGGGATATAAAAATAATTAACTTCTCTTACAAAATATTGGAATGTCTTGGACAGAATTATATCCCAGAAAAGAAAAAAATTAAAAGTTATGTGGTGAGCATTGTACTTTGTACTCTGTTGTGGTTTCATTCTTGGTATAGGGAAAAATAACTGTCTAATAATGACACTAATAAATGTCATCTCGGTGCTACATACTGACAAACTCGGGATTACCCACAGGATTTTCGCCATTTGATTAGTAAGAGGAGTTAAGTGTTAATAAATTTGAGGCCTCTGCCTTATCTCCTCAAATACCAATTCTCTAAATATAGAATCTGAAATACAGACAGGAGATGGTTTTGTTAAATTGCCTGCATGCCTTTTAGGTGTGATGAGCCTTTCAATGTGTTAATACAACTTGTTTTATTGTCTTTTTTCAGTGAATCACTAGCATTGTTATTATTTCAAACATAGTAAAATCACACATCAATACAGAGCAAAAGGGGAAAAGTTCCATTATCGATTCAGAAAAATTTCCTGTGATAATACAAATGTTACCTGGGACAGATCTGTGAAATGGATACCAATTCTTTAAATTCTTTCCTGTCTGTTTCAGGAAATAGTGAGATCCCATTGATAATGAAATACAATGTGTCTAAAGTTCACTTCTAAACACTTGGCTCTTTGCTGTGAAAGTCATCTGCATTCCCTTTACAATTCTCAGCCACCAGAGATCTGCGTAATCTTGGAGATCTGATCCAATATCATTCGGAACAATCCTTGATAATAGTTTCACCATTCAATCAATGAAAGAACTAAAGCTTCCTGTGTGTGTCTTCTTAAAAAAAATCCTGAGGCAAGGGACTAAGACTTTGGCTTATGGGTCTGGAGATTTTGTTGTTTGCAAATGAAATGATTATTACCATTATTATTCAAGTTCTTAATCAAGGCGAACAAATGGCATCTGTTTGTTATCATCCTTCCTACAGAAGACAAAGGCTTCAGTCCCTATGGTACTGACTGCTGGCCCCAAGTGGCTGCTGGATGTGACTTGGCAAGGAGTAGAAGACAACAAAAACAACTGCATTGTGTACAGCAAAGGTAAACACAAGCTGACTTTTTTTCCTCTACTTTCTTGTGTAAGCTACTGAGATAAACATATACCTGTTGCATAATAGGAAAAGTAATACTATGTCTCGCCTTAATGTCAGTTCTTGTTCCCATTTTCCTCCCATGTTCTGGTTTCGCCTTCTTTTTCATTTGCTGATATAAAAACCCCACATGATGTCTGTAGTTTATTAAATGCTTTATAAACACTGAAGGACAAGACATACAATCCATTTCTCTCTGAGAGTTAGTGCCTCTTGGGAAACATCAGTAAAAGCTATACACTTTGAGTAGGTGAATTCTTTTTGGCCTTTTCTTGGGCACACTGGATATCATTTCTCCATGTTACATTGCATTGTAGACTACTAAATTAAATCCAGTTTTATAAGAAGAATGAGGACTTGATTGGACTATGAAAAGACTTTATGTCAGCATGGTAACAGAAGCTAAATGGAACTGGATTTCAGGGTTGTCACCTCTGACATTAAAGTCTCTGTGTAGTGGCATGATGTGATGCTGCTTCACTGGAGTGTATTGGCTAGTGGCAAGGGGTGTCACTTCTGTCTTATGTGAATTTTCAGATTTGCTAAAGTCAGTACAAGTTCTTAAGAGGCTGCCCACCAAAGATGTTTTATTTAACATGCCACATCAAACAGCTCCTTTGGTTCAAGAGGCACAGGCTTTTGTCTTGCATCTCGAACCAACACGAAGAGCCTTGGGTTCAGTCCATAGCACCATGGACTATGCAGCACACTTTTTGGTCAGTCATTGTGAAAGCTTTCTAAATGCAACTACGGAATCATTACAATGTGTTAAAAAAAAAAAAAAAAAAGATTAACCAAACACCACTTGAATACATGGAATAAAAATAACTTAGTGTAACTGTGTTTGGCGTTCACCCTAAAGATCAGGTTGCAAAACTATGACTTTCCTTCCTTGTATTTCAATCACCAATCTCAGCACTTTGTGAATACTTCAGAACATGCACTGCTCTTGTTTAATTTCTTTTAGGTTTTATTTCTAACCAAACAGACCTACTGAGATCAAAGATTTGTTTGCTGAGGCAACCTAGTGACCATTTCAGCATACAAGCATCCAGGCAAATAAGCACCCATATCAATATATTAGCATACAAAACACTAATCATAACATCAAAGACTCCTAAAAACTTACTAGAAACAATTACAACTTGTTCCTATAATCATTGCAATTTATACACTTATAAGAGGATTGCTTTTAAACTGCCACAAGCCTTTGAAAGTTGAAACGCTGAAAACAGGGAATTTGCATGTTAAAAATGAGTTGCACACCAGGGTCTTATAAATTCTTTCTATTATAATTACAGAATGTCAACACATTCATTCTACAACCTGAAACACCTGCAGTACTATAGAACTGGGCTCAGATCTAAAAAGGGTTGAGCTGCCCTCCTTTCACAGCTTGCTGATTGCAGCCCAAGTGGAAGAAGCAGCAAAGTGCTCTGAGTAACAAACACACTGAAGCTTTTTGCGTGAATCCAGAGTAGCAGTTTGCTGTTCACACTATTGAATACACACAGGCAAACTTTTCTGCAAAAATGTTTTAATGTAACGGGAAACTACTTTCACTCCAAAATATAGCTCCTGCAAAGTCCTATAGCATGATGTCTTATCAAGTATTACATTCTTTCTGTAATTATAATAATAATTAGCACATATTTACCAGTTGAATTTCTCATCTTCTCATATAAAAGTGATTTACAAACGTTAACTAATTCATTAAACAGTTTTAGTGCTGTCTGATTTAATGTATTGAAATACATTTTTTTTCCAAATATTTAGAATTTGCTTTAGTTTTATGCAGTCTGATTAGCCCAAAATATTAGTATTTTCATTCAAAGGAAATGAATTTTGTTTCACTGATTATGGTGATTATTTTAGTACTTGGTTAGCAAGAGATGGTGAGACATTTATACAGTACTTAAGGTGAATTCTAATGTCTCTATAAGAGATGCATATTATAACCAAGATTGAGGATAAATTTGAGGATAAATGTGTAAAAAATCTTCTACTTCACTAAACTAATGCAGGAAGTAAGTTGTAGATATGCTTTGCCTTCAGTGCATTCTGTTCTTTTCTTTGCACTGTGAGGTGACTGCTTCGTTGGTCATTAAGCACCTACCCTTGCCTTGAGCTCTGTTGGGATTTTTGTACCAGAAAGATTAATTGGCTTGAATCACAAAACAATGTCAAATAGAAGATGGTAAAATAAATAAATAGAATAATGTTTCTTCCTTCAATTTGTATCTCATCGTTCCAGATTGCATTGCTTTGATTTGTGTTAGCTTTCTGTCTCCTATAGTGCCATTACTTCTAATGAAACAGTGTCAACTGGCATGTAGCTGCAATTCGATGTTATGTTGTAGTTGCATGTGTATAATTTTGTTAGTTTGTTTAGCAATACGTTGTTACTTCTGAAACCAATTAGCTGAACAAATGTGTGGAATTGTCCTTGTAGCAGATTTGGTCACCTGGGAGCTGTTTTCCGTACTAAACTCAAGATGAGATGAGTGGAGTAAATTGGCACGTTTCTAAGAGGAAGATAAGTTTAGAATCGACTAACAGTACATGGTACTGGTTGATCAGTTGCTGACTCAGAAGCACATGTCATATTTCCTTTTAGCTCATTACAGAGACAGCTTTGAGAGCAGAATTTTCCCCAGATCCTTCAGGAGAACATAGGAATGTCAGTCTGATTTCCAATTCACTAGAGGCTGTGAGCACTGTAGTCACCCACATATTGCACACAGAATAATCACAGGGACAGGAGCCTAGAATGCAGGTTCTATTGAAAGAGAATTTGAGCTGGCCAGCTAAATCCCTATTTGCTTTCAATACTCTCCATAAAATATTTCCCTTAGGCAAGCAAAGAAAGTGTATGTGTGCACCTATATGTGCGTGTACATATATATATATATATATATATATATATATATATATGTGTGTGATGTACACATATAGGATTATATTACTAAATTATTACAATGGAATCGCAATTCATCTTCTGTACCAATCTTTAGATAAATTAACCAGTTATGTAAAATCACACGACAGAGTATATTCAGACTGAATAGCTATGAAATAAATATTCACCATTTGAAATAAATGGTATTCTAATTATTCAGTTTAGTCTAGGATCACTACCTGTATTTTTTATAACTACATTTCCCCAATACTAGGACAAGTTTGAAAAGACAAAAGCAGTTCATTAGGGATAGTTAATTATTATCCCATTTTACAAATTCTGATACAAGCTGGCTACTCATGGTGTGTGCCTTTATTCCACTCCATTTTCTTGAAACTTCTACAACTGTAATTACATTCAAAAGTAATACTATTTTTGTTTTAATATTTATCTTAAACTGTTCTCACATTTCAAATAGTCTTTTCAGTAACTGATGTCTTAGAAACTGAGATTTGAGAGACAGATTTTATGAACTTTAGCTTATTTAGAATTATATGTTCTTTTCAAAACAGAGCTTCAACATAATTCAAGCAAGTTATATTGGTAGGAGGTATTAATGCATGAACTATATGGTCATTGCCATATAGTGTACTTGAGAAAAACTTTTGCCTAACAGAGCTGTGCACCAGACCTGGAAAATCTCTAAGACCAGGGGTAAGAGTCTCCCCACAATCTAGGAGGGGGCTGAGATATTTGTTTACTGAAAATCTTTCACTTGAACTGCAAGGATTTTAAAAAATAAATTATGACTGATCAGAATAGAAACACTGCAAAAACCACAGTTGCACAGAATAAAAGCCACGCTCACGTAACAGACTTTTTTCCTAGATATTATTTAAGCCATTTATGTGAAATGTATGGATACTGTATGTTTAGTGGCATTGTTAAAACAGGGTGTCTGTACAAATATTTAGCTGTGGGAATTATAAAATCATAAGGCGATTAAGTTAGCTAGTTGTGAAATTCCAATATTGCTTTTTAAATGACTTCAGGATATAGGAGGTGCTAAGGTTATTATCTGTTATCAGGAATACAGCGGAATTGTACGACTGGATAATAACTAAACAACTGACACAATGTAAAATTACATTATCAGTGTGTTAAAACAAAATTGCGCCCTAAAGGAGTCTACATGCCAGCTCAGAGCTGCAGTGTAATTATGCTTAACTCTGATAATTAAAATACAACGGAGATCAACAGAATCATTTTCATTAAGAAAATTATTAATGATGGTGGTATAACAGTAATTGATTGCAGAGCACCACAGGATAACTCTGTGCAGGAAAACCAACACGTGTAACGTGTGTCTGGGCCGGTCGGGCTGCGTCGCGTCCCACTGAGCGTGCTGCCGGCCAGGTGGCGGCCGTGGGGCACATCTCCTGCTGCAAATCCTGATTCAGGAAACAACCACTTTGCAGGCTGCCTCTTGGAGGGACAGGGATGGGTGCTGGTGCACGGGGTGGTGGAATGGGGTCGGGTATGGCTGCCAAAAAGGAGGTGGCTGCAGGCAGTGATTCGCACACTTATTAAGCCAGCCATCGTCTCAGTTTGTGTGAGGCAGTGTTTGGTTTTGCATTTCCATTAGCGATTTACTGATGTTATTTCCTCCTCTACCTGGCCTCATGGAGTAGTTTATGCCCTTCGTTATTTCTGAGAGGATGCAGGAGGAAAAAACCCATCCTCGCCCCAGCGCAGTTCCACAGGCACTGCATGACATCTTCGTAAGTGATTCCAGAGGATGCTCCTGTTAATTGTGCTGGTGGTGCGGACACACGATATCGAGTGCCATAAAAAGCCTCCATCTCTCCGTAAGTGAAATCACAGTCGGTGCCCACTGAGCGACTATAACAAAATCCTTGCCGGGGAGGATGTTGCCTGAGGGTGAGATCCAAGAATTGTCATTTTCTTTTGGTAAACAAAAAAATGGGGAGTGGGGGGAGGGAATTTCGGGGAAGTGCTGCTCCACACAGCTGAGGGATGGGTGCTTGCTCAAACAAATGCAGTTTTTGAAAGCTGCCCAAAAAGTCTATTCTCCGATCACAATACAGAAGAAGCCTGCTAGTGTGGATTTATGGGATGATATTAGTTAAAATGACAGCTGCCCACACTGAAACTGTGTCATGTAGCTAATTTATAAATAGAAGCTTGAGGAAAGGCAGCACAGAGGAGAGGGCAGATCAGAAGTCGGGGCAGGAAGCAGAGGGTTGTGCACGACCCTTCTGGGGCTTCCACTGACTGCTTGGCCCCACGGTTCACATAAAATAAGTCAGTAAAAACATAACTGGTTACTTATTTCACTGGTTTTGGGGTGGCTTATTTAGCTGATATATGTGCTATATATTGAAAATACAAATATTGCAAAAATATTACACGAAGCTACTAGTAAAAAGTGAAGGCAATTTTTAATTAATTTGGCTAATTTAAAGTAAATATTCTATAGGAAAAGTCAGTTGTTGCAACAGAAGGGTACTTAAATTTTTCTTTGGTGGCGGGATTATTTTTCTTGATTATTCTGTGGGATCTTTGATACTATGTTTTCCCCAGAAAAAGAGTTTTCAGCTAGCAAATAGTTTTTGTTTTCCTTTAACTTCAGGCAATGTAATGGTACATTGCATCACAGACATACAACATCAGAGACCCTAATGAGACAAAGGTCAAACATCATAAGAAGTTTAAACACTGCTGCATTAGAATATGAGTATAATTTGGTTTGGGTCAGAGAACAAGTTGTTTAGTGGGCCAAAGATTAACTCGGGGCATATACTTTAGATTGCAAAGGGCTTTTTTCCACATACTATCAAAAGCAAATTGAGAGAATTTACTTCCACATGGACAGTTAGAAAATTGCAGGATCTGCTGTCCTACTGGATGCCTCCATGAGCTAAACAATGTGCTGAAGCCTTTGGTGGTGCTAAACGCTTTTGTTCTTTCTTTGTATCCACTGACAAAAAAAAAAATCTGAGTTTTTAACAGAATACATGTGTCACCCTAATATCTAACGTCCATGGAAGAGCTTGTTTTGGATTTCTTTTTACACAATTCTGAAAATTTGCGAAGCATTCCTCAAGAGAAGTATAATTATGTGCATAATGCTCGCATACAGTAATGTGTCTGCTTTCACAGTCGTTGGAAGAAAATGTCGTGGCTACAGACATAAAGGTATGTTTGGTAGGCAAGTAGATGTCAGGCTCCATGTTTGGTTTTGCAGGGATGTAGAGAAGGCAGAATGCCAAATGGCGTTGTTGTGAGTGAAACTATTGCAAACCAGTCCTGATAATTTCCTTGCTGGACACAGAAGGAGAAAATATTTTGCCTCCATCAATAGTGGCTCTTATGGTTTGTTGAAGGCAGACACTGTTGAGGACTTGATTCAGAGACTATTCAGCTTCAAAGAACTCACAAAGCAGGACTGTACTTTTTCCTTGTTTTTAATTTTTTACCTCTGCAAATAGATCCAGCGGGGGATTTTCTGCTTTAGGAAGTTAGAGGTCAGGATCTTGTATATTGTCTTAATTATCAACAATAAAAAGGTTATTTTATGCATCTTTATGTATATGTATATAACAGCATACAGTAAATTATTACATGCCCTTTAAATTCTAAGCATGTAGATAATAAAGGGAAGATGACAAGAAATACAGAAGTACAACTATATTTCCATTTCTAATATAAAAATGCTTTTGTTTATTATTAGTGCATTTCCTTTACATAGCAGCCAAATGATATGGGTTGTTCTCATATGTATATTGATTTGGGTCCTTTTTCTTATGCTCTTATCACTTATTGTGTAGTGTATTTCATAGTTTGAAATTGGAATTATTTTTCATTTGAGGAGATGAGGAAGTAGGCAGAATACTGGCATGATTTGCACTATTTTGGACTGAAGCTATAAAAAGTTCTAAACTGAGTCTAAAACTCACCTATGAGAACATGTTCAGGATAGAAAAGAAGCCCAGTCTGTACTTCACACTGTGACCATATGAAATGTTGCTTCAACCATTGAGACCACTGGCAACAATAAATACAAATAGAATGCAGAGATTTTTTTTTTAATGTATATATTTGTACCTCATTTTTCTAAGTCAATTGCAGTAGAATCAGTCATTTAGAAGTCTTTTTAAGAAAAATATTGTCATTATTTTCAGGATATTATATATATGCTAAATGTGTTTTATTTTTAATCAAATTATTTTTTATCCATTATGCTCAGTAACTATTTAGTACTGCAATAACCTTGTGACCCCTGGGGCTCATGATAGCATTACCTCTATCATCTTCCCTACAAAGCAAGAGGGAAGAAAAAAAAGCCCCCAAATTTGCTGAGCCACACATTTCAAGTTGTCGACAACCCCATCCACAAGAAAACAGAAGAATATATATATGCACTCTGTCCTGTCAAAAGGCTTTCACCTTATCTTGAGAGACTGTCAGGGCAGGAACATCATGGAATGGACAGGAGTCTATTAAATTAATAAGCTGCTGGATGGTGTCTGGAGAGTTATGATGCTCCATAAATCCAGTTTGATCATGGTGGACAAGGTTTAAATCTGCAGCCTCCTAATACACATCCAGGTCCTGGATTGGATTTGAAGTTTTGTGCTGGAGACACAGAGATAGTCCTGTAGCTTGTGAATTAAGATTTATCCTTTTTTCATACTTCCCCCCCTCCCCACACCCCCCTTCCTGACAAAAATGAAAACACCTTAGGGATCCTAGCAAATGTTACTGCTTGAAATGAAAGAGCTGTTGTCAAGGTGAAACCATGACCTAGAAGCCTAATATCAAGCCTGGGTCATTCTTTTCAGGCAGATCCATTGGTGCTGCGTATAAAATGTCTGTATAGAAAGAAACAGGGATGGATTCATCTGCAGCCTGTTTTATAGTGATTCCTATTAAATACTTCTACTGTGTATTTGTGATACAAGACAAACTAATGGTGTGCCATGTAAAAGCAAAAGCTGAAAAATGTAGAAATATGTTCTTCCCCCCTTCAAGGTGGTTGTGTGTATAACAGACAATGAGGTGTGAGAATTCTTTGTCTCTTGCCTTCAAATGGATTAAGCCTGGTGGTAATAATTCAGAAAAGACCCTTTTATAGCAGTCAAGGTGCCAAGCTCTCAGCAAAACCTGTGTGATGCGCAGCCGTGATGTCCAAGTGGGCTGTGGAGCTGGGCTGCCTGGAATGCAGTGTTAAAATCTTGGTGGATATGTTTCATCTTTAGCAGCTTACAAGCAAGGACGTTATTATGGTACAATGGGTGGAATTGAAGTGTTTCTTGGCCACTTAATTGACCTGAAAGCCACTGATTTATTATTAGGTCCCTAAGCTCCTATTCTTGTTACTCTGGAGACTCTAGCAGGTGATTGCTGTGCTTGCCTGCACAGGAAATGGCAGAGCCAACACTTCTCTCTTCTCAAACTACCTAGCCATATTTTGGATCCTAACTAATTTATTTATCGATGATACTTAGACTCTGTGTTACTTTTAAAAGCAATTTGTGCTCATTTTTATTTTCATTGTTAATTTAGAAGCTTAAGGAGGCTTCCTGTCTAAAACCAATGTATGTGTTAAAGGAAATGGTTAGCTCCTGTTGCAATACCAGGGACACTGAGATTTGTTTTATGCTCAGGAAAATGGATTCAGAACTAAAACCAATTGAAAAAAAAAGCTCTTCTGGAGTTTAGGTTTCCTTAAACAGAAAATGGAATCAAGAGGTAACCCTCAGTCATGTCCATACATACATCTCCCTCCCTTGTCTTTCAGGAATTGCTTAAAAGCTGTAGCTAGAGATCATGTGTGACTGAATCCTGACCTCTCTATTGATCCTGGGGATCAATCTGTGTACACTCTGATCCGAAGATCAATGTCAGCATTTCTCTCCTTCTCCCGTGGTATTCCAGCACTACTCACTAGTGTAGGCAGAGGCCACAAGGAGCAGGACTTCACAGCAGGGCACTATGGTGCTGAGGCCAACACTGCAGACCATGTCTGTTTTTCCTAATGCAATGGCAATTTCACCCCATTCTTTAAGGGAGGTTATGAAGTGTGTGTAGTGAAATGGGGAGACAGGAGACTGAAGGTTATAGAAAGAACTCCACCATGATGCAAAATACAGGAGTCCCTCATTGCAGTTCTCCTTGCACTTGAGGTAGGATGCTCCCACTGCCTACAGCTGCCCTTCTTCTCACCAGGGCTGGGGCATCCCACTGTTTTAGCCTTCTCTGAAGAAAACTGAAGAAAGTATGGAGAAGCTGCAACCTGCTTCAATGTGTTTTTAGTATCCCTTGTTACTGCAGACATGGAGAGAACTTAGCAGCTTTTTTTAAAATGTAATATCTTCTGGTGTTAGAAAAAAGCCTGGAAAAAATTGCTGTTTCAGATTTGTTTTCTTCTTTCTTGTTTCAGTTTCATTCTGTCAGGGCATGTGGGGCAATGTGATGCTGACAAACAAAAATCCATACTAGATTGTGCTCAAATTGTGATATTTGAATAGAGTTGTGATGTTGAAGCAGATTTGCTAGACATGTTCTGTAATTGAGTGGTGATGCACATGGCTGAATTGATCGGTGTCATGCAAAACCAAGGCTTGTTTCTGGAGCAAAAATTGCCTGTAAGATAATTTGCTATGATAATATCATAGTATGAAGGCATATATACTTGCATACCTGCATATACATATATATTCATAGAAACAAAAACCTCAGGCCTCAGTTAAACACCTCAGCCTGTGTTTAACTAAAGCTGCAGAAGGTTCTGAAATCTCTTCCTGTAACTGCAGTGTATACTTCTGCATGGGTGGCTCCATCTATTCTAAACAGTTATACTATCACAGGTTAGGAGTCATTAGGAGGAAATAGTATTTGGAAAATACTTCAGAAGGTAAAAAGAATAAGTCCTAGCTAACATTGTTAAGGCTCAAGAATATTACTACTATTAGCTTTATAAATTACAGGAGCATGCTAGTTTTGCAATAAAATGCTAAAAGTAGAAGACAACACAGAGAAAACATACAATTTAAGGAGTGCAAACCAATGTAGAAAGAATACTGACAAGTTAGATTGTATTAGAAACACTGGAAGAGAGGTTTATTCAGACTTAATCAGATGGATTTAGTAACCACTGGAACTTTTTATTTAAAAAATCAAAAAAATGCATAGTCAGATAATATATACAGGGCTCCATAACTTTATTTTGGTGAATGAAGAGTTCTTGATTGAAACAGTGGTGATGTAGAAATACAAGTTGGAATTTCTCTTTTACAATAAAATATATAAAAATAATGTACTATAAGCATATAAGAACAGTGCACTAATTCTTCAAGATCTGACAAATGAAAGACATTTTTGAGAACACTGAGAATCATTGGATTAACAGGAATTGACTCATATGAATCATAGATTCATGAAATTGCCTGGGTTGGAAGGACCTTAAAGATCAGCTATTTTTAACCATCCTGCTGTGGACAGGGACACCTTTCACTATACCAGGTTGCTCAGAGCTCCGTCCAGCTTGGCCTTAAACATTTCCAGGGATGGGGCATCCAGAACTTCTCTGGGCAACCTGTTCCAGTGTCTCACCACCCTCACAGTAAAGAATTCTTTCCTAATGTCTAACCTAAACCTGCTCTCTTTCAGTTTGAAGCCAATCCCTCTTGTCACATCACTACATGCACTTGTCAAAAGTCCCTCTCCATCTTCCTTGTAGGTTCCCCTCAGATACTGGAAAGCCACAATTTGGTCACCGCAAAGCCTTCTCTTTTCCAGACTGAACAAACTCAATTCTTTCAGCCTTTTCTCATAAGAGAGGTGCTCCATCCCTCTAACCTTGGTGGCCTCCTCTGTATTTGTTCCAACAGGTCCATGTCTGTCCTGTGCTGGGGCCCCCAGAGCTGGATGCAGCACTGTGGATGGGGTCTCACCAGAGGAGTAAAGGGGCAGAATCACCTCCTTTGACCTTCTGCCCACACTGATTTGAAGCAGCTCAGGACACATTTGGCTTTCTGGGCTACAAACACACATTGCTGGATCTTATCCAGCCTCTCATCCACCAGCATCTCGAAGTCCTTCTCATCAGGGCTGCTCTTGATCTGTTCATCCCCAGCCTCTCTTGATACCAGGGGTCGCTCTGACCCTGGTGCAGCACCTTGTATTTGATCTTGTTAAACCTCTTGAGATTCCCATGGGCCCATTCCTTGAGCTTGTCCAGGTCTCTCTGCACACGTTCCATCCTTCAGGTGTGTCATTCACAAGTGTGTCAGCTTGGTGCCATCTGCAAATTTGCTGAGAGTGCACTTGATCCTTTAGTCTGTGTCATTAATTAAGTTATTAAATAGCACTGGTCCCAGTATTGACCCATGAAGGACACCCGTTGTCACTGATGTCCATCAGGTCTCTGAGACATTGTCCACTGCCCTCTGGATGTGTCTGTCCAACCGTTTTCTTATCCATCTAGAAGTCCACTGTCAGATCCCTCTCCCTTCAGTTTAGAGAGCAGAATGTTGTGGGGGACCATGTCAGAGGCTTTACAGAAGTCCAGACAAATGGCTTCTGTAGCTCTTCCCTTGTCTTCTGATGCAGTCACTCCACCATAGAAGGTCACTGGTTGCTCAGGCAAGACTTGCCCTTGGTGAAGCCATGCTGGCTGTTTCTAATCACATCCCTGTCCCCCATGTGCCTGAGCACAGCTTCTAGGAGGATCTGTTCCATGACCTCCTCAGGCATAGAGGTGAGGCTGTCAGGTCAGTAATTGCCAGGATCCTCCTTTCTACCCTTTTAAGAGATGGTTACAATGTTTTTCCTGTCATCTGAGGCTTCACCTGACTGCCATGACTTTTCCAGTATCATGGAGAGTGGCTTGACAACTACATCAGCCAATTCCCTCAGGACTCTGGGATGCATCTCATTAGTCCTGTAGATTTATGTACATACAGATTCCAAATACTCTTAACTTCAGTTAAAAACTAAGATGAAATATTGTCATTGGTCTTTTAGCTGAAACAAATATTCCGATATGTAGGAATGGAAGCATCTGAGATGTAGGGGAGACACAGTTGTCTTTGGCCAGACAAAACATTTGCTGACATTATAAGATAGGCAATTGAACTTGAAGTATAAGATGAAAAGGAAATGTTTTACACTAGGAAATGAGAGGGGTGGCATCAAGTGATCACTATGCATCTTCTATTAATAATCTGTTCTTTTAAATGTGAAAGGCTTGCTTTTATGGTGACTGCATGTGCATTTTAATGGACTTAAATTATGTGAGCTTTAAATGCATTTTCAAGTTACAATTAAATGAAAATTTAAAATAAGACTGACAGATTGCTAAGGCTAAGCCAGTTCTGTGATTAAGGTTCAATTAAATTATATTTATCA
Organism: Climacteris rufus; assembly: GCA_013398175.1. NCBI lineage: Eukaryota > Metazoa > Chordata > Aves > Passeriformes > Climacteridae > Climacteris > Climacteris rufus. Next base: position 1,327,998 of record VZRZ01004834.1, read on the forward strand.
TTGGAGCAAATGAAGTATAAAATCACAAACAATGATAGTTTTCAGTGGCTTACTTTGGTGGAAAGTGTAGCCTGAAGTATGACTTTGAGACTTTTATCTTCCATTCCCTCCTAAAGAGGAAATTAATTAGGGCTAAACAAGCCTTGGCTGTAGGTTTAGAACCCCATCCCAAGTCTTTTGTGGACCACTGGTCCAGGAGCAATTTACTGTTTGTCATGCAAAATATTATGTATTTTATTTGGGTTTAACTAGCTAAGTTAGGGGGAAAGTTGAAATTTTAATTGTGATTTAAGGAATGAACTGGTTTTGTTGTTTTCATGGACACCACTTCTGGTCCTTTGCACTCTCTCAAAAGATCTGCTGAGACTGACTCTTTAAATATGGTTCTTTCTCTTTCCATGTACTTTCTATGTAAATCCCTAAATGTGACAATCTCTGCAGTGAGTTGAGAGAATGCTGGGTTTGTACATGCCAGCTATTTCTCAGTTATATCCAGTGTACCATAGTAAGTGAAGCACGACAGTTTTCTAGCTTGCCACAGTATGAGCTTCAGTTTTATGTAGGTGTGGCACCGCTCTGTATTTTTTATACACTTCTTAAAATTCATTATTTATTTTCTCTTCCTTTTTCCTACAGAAATGTGTAAAAGGAATTTTATTCTGCATTTTGTTTTATTGTTTTGATCTTAATTTTATAATCTATGAGATAAGTGGATTAACTTTGGACATTAAGCAGTTAGAAATTTTTGATACCTTGAAAAAATTATCCACAGCATCATAAAAATTGTTCTTTCCAAAACGCCATTTTTCTTCTTTATAAAGAGTGATGTTAAGCAGGAAAAATTAATTTTAGATCAATTACACCTAAAAAAGCCTCATAATATATTCAGCTAGAAGATTCCAAAAAAGTGATGAGCTGATACATGACCTTCTTCTCTTTAAGAACATATGAACTTATTCAGGGAAGTGAAACATGATTCTTGTGCTAGTGTGTTCCCAATTATTGCGAACTCTAAATATTTGAATAGCTGAATACTCAAATTGCACAGAGAGAATTCAGTTCCTGAGTCAGAGACATCTCCAAAGCACCCATTGGGAAGTACTTCCGTGAACAAAATAATTTTCTTAAGTGGGATTCTTTTCAGCTGTTAAACTGGTACACAGGAGACCTATGAGTTGGTATTCAAGCTGAAGATATTGAAGAAAATTCTTAAGTTCAGGACTGCAATTTTTGTGTTTTAGTCTTGTATGGCTGGATCACATACCATGTGTTATCTCTGGGATGTTGATGTTACAGATGAATCAATAGAGGCTGATTAGCAGAGGTTTTCTTTCAGCACTTTGGTGTTGTCACAGTCCACCATTAATATCCAGAAGCATTCTTTGTTTTTACTTAGTTTCTTCATCTTCTTTCTTTCTGGAGAAAAGTTGTCATTTGCATTTCAGTTGGCAGATTCCAGTCACTATTACTAATAATGTTGGATACTGGGGAAGAAGAGAGATCCTTCATTTTTTAACAGTAAATCAGAATCTCATTCAGTCTTTTGGAAATGGCCCAGTCAGATTTTAGCTGTATGCCACGAATCAAACACCTGATTTATCAAACTATATCGCTTTCATAGTAACAACTTGTCAGATCCTGGTAAAAGGTTGCCTCTGATTCATGTTTCTATGAAATAATTTGCTGTAGGCCCCCAGAATTGGCTAGTAGATGCACATGTCCAACTGAACACAATAAAAAAATTGTACACTGTTCCTCTTCCTATTATTTATTTCTATATGTTTTGTCTGATGAAAATGGGTTAATATTTGCTAAGTGAAAGAGTTTTGTAGAATTATACTGTTAGTGGAGGACACAAAAATAAAAAAGACCCTGAGGGGAAAAAAAAACTGATTTTACTTAAGAAACAATCTTATTTTCCTATGATGTTGTTCAAGACAACATTGAGTTTTAAACTCAATATTCTTATAGGTTTAGTATATTATATTGCTTTATCCAGACATATACATTCTTTCTATGGAAAACAGGCTTCTTTCATAGCACTGAACCAGTTAGGCTATGTTCTTAACATAGGGAACATCTGTTAATGTTTTGGGATGTTTAAAATATTTTCAGTGTATAGTCTTTAGTTTGTACATTGCCTTTTTTTTGTTGCATCACAGTCAGTTACCTTCATTGGCATCTACTGGTACAAAACGGATGTAGTGAAGATCCATCCCATTATCTTTCTCATTCATTGTTCTCATTTCTTTGCTCATTTCCTGACTGCAGAAATTCAGGTGCATAGAGGATATGTCCAAAAAAGAATGAACCACATGTCTGAGTAGTCCTTTCTATCATGTATAATATACCGTCAGTTGTATGTACCCAAAGATACCAAATTTTGCCATCCAGAGATGGAAAAGAATTTTCACTAGACGGGGTAAATCATCAGCAGGGACTTACTAGTCCCTTGACATCCCTTCATCATAGGTCTTAAATATTGTCCTAGCAGGAGGGCTCTTTGGTAAATTAAAACACAAGAGTGAAGGCACATAGGACTTTGTGTAGAATGCAGACAATGAAAAGGAAAGTCCAGAAGTGACTGAATCCCAGCATTTTGATATGTGGCTTACTTAATTACATGTGCCTTTGTTCCCTTTTGAAAATGGCATGCATCATTCTGCCTTTTGCAGAGCTTATATAGCAGTCCATATGTGATAATCTAGCATTTAACTACACATAGCTGGACTGCTAACTAAGTTTTGGAAAGTGGTAGCCTGCATATCGTGTGGCATCTTCAAAATCCTTTTGTATTTTCTACCCAATATTTAGTAAAAACTGAAGTAATAGTACACGAGGAAGAAAAACAATTATACAGTACTTTTCAAGTCTAAGCAGCCCAAACAGTGAATGAATGATTTAAGGCATTTGTGACTGAAATGCAGGAATATTTTTCTTGAGTGTAAGTGTTTTTTAAATGCTTTGTAACGTGTGCAGTATCAGTATATATGTTTTCAAGGAGGAGGTAAGAACAAAACATTTCAGCCTTATTACATAGGAAGGATTTGGATGCTTAGCATGTCTCTTTACATCTGTCACTATTAAATCGAGAATAAAGAATTATTTGGAAGGATATTGATGGATTGCTGAAATGTAACTACTCGGTCAGTGAGACTTTTGATAACTCACATATACTTGGAGTCAGACATGATGACGTAACAAGGCTATATTTCATTAGGTTTATGTAGAGAAAAGCGGGAATTTTTATGAATTCATTTGTTGTGCTCCTTTTAATTTTTTTTTCCTTTTTCAGCATACATAACTCTGGCTTTGGGAATTTTAATATAAAATTTTTCCTTACTTATCCCATTGACAACTCACTGCTTAGTGAGTTCCTTAGACTAGTTCCTTAGAATTTGAAATCTTTGCAGTTCTTAGTTTACCGCAAATTTGTTTCTACCTGAGGTAACACTACTTGTTAGTAGTAGAAACAAACTTGTGGTAAGAATGTCATCAACTTTTCATAAGGAGAAGAAAGTAAAATTTTAAATACTGTCAGCAATTTTTGGTATTTTGGTATTTCATTTGCATCACAGTGACATTTGAATTTGAACCTTAATTCACACTTCCTCAGAAAGCAGTAATATTTGGATTTGCGTGAAATTTGTAACTCTTGGCTTGAAAAGATTTTTTTCAGAATTTTACCCTTCCTTAACTCAAATTTTGATCCAGTCTTAGGGAATTATGTAACTGGGGGAGATTGTGCAGACCTGTTCCTCTTGGAGAAAAGGAAATACAGAAAGGCTACCAAAGAGACTGAATACAGTGTTATTCTAAACTGTCAGTATGTTCATAGGTCTCTCTAAGACTTCTCAGATTCTAGTCTGCTGGTGATATAGTTTCAATAGATACACTAAGGAAAGTGCCAAGACCAGCTTTGACAGGGTTTTCTTTTTTTTTTTTTCCTTTTTTTCCCCCCTCCTCCTCTTTCTCTTTTAATCCCTGTGGGGCTCTGTGATTTTTCATAGCTGGACTAAAGTTGTGTCAACGGGAGACTTGCACCATAAAGACTGAAATGTTAAAGAAAGCTACAAGGAACAGCTTTGAGGCAAGGTTTCAAGCTTTGTCATCACGCTTGAAGAATTTTCTGTTTAATGTACTGTAATGCAGTATTCAATGGGGACAAGTTTAATTGAGTTTTACACAACCCAGTTGGGAGTAGCGCTGCAAGGTAGGTGATGTCTAGGTTTTTAATCTTCCACTCCAGAGAGGCTTGTTGACGAAGTGGTTCTTTCTCTTTGTAAGAAAAAAGGGAAGCATGAGAAATGATACATCCGTGGATAAAACCAATTGGCAACCCCCAAAGGAATGAGGGCGATAAGGCGAATCCAGCACTTGTAAGAAATAAAAGAATCCAACTGTTCATTTAAATGAGAAACAACACATGTGATTGAGGAGGCTGGGAGGCTGGGCACTGGAGTGGGGAGGAAGGGACTAATAAACAGAGTGGCTGGTGTTGGAGTTAGGCATCCTGCACAAACAAGCCAGGGTTTGTTAGCCAGATCACCAAAGAGATAGTTAATGATATGTATTTTTTAAAGAAAAAGGAGAGTCAGGCATTTCCTATGTCGGAGAAGGTGGCTGAAGTGGCAGGAGGGAGGAAGCTGCTGTTAGGCAAAGCCCTACTTAAAGAATCACTATTCCTTCCCCGAGGCCCAACAGCAGCTCTCTATCAAACAGCATAAAAATAGCACTGGACCCTGTCAAAGAGAAAATAATACCTTCTGTGTAAGCCTCAGTGTATTAAACTGTAGTCCTGTTCAAGTTACTTCTCCTAGAACTTAAGCAGCCGAAAGGATAAAAGTATGCAGTCAATATACTGCCAAATCATCTCCCTGCTCTGGCTCTGCATCCCTGCTAAAGCAAAAAGTGTTTATCTCTCCTTAAAAACACTGTCTGCCCTTCATGAAAAATTCTGCTCTTTCCAATCATGTACAATTATGTGCTAAAGCTTATTTTAATTTTCACCTGCAAATCAATACTCTTCCACTTGTTTTCTCTTAAGATATTTTAGAGATTTGACGTGGCATGTGACTGAAACTACTTGCTTGTTTGCCTGTTTTGTCATTTAATGCTTACATTGGCATTTTTATTTGGAGAGATTTTCCTCCACTCTGCAGAGTCATTCGCTGGAGGAGACGCTGTGCTGTGCAGTGAGTTTTTTTCAGATTTCTTCTGCCATCTTGCCATCTCTCATTTTGCCTCATCAGAATCAAGAGGACTTAACACAGTGACTTTTTTTGTTAAATCTGCTGAAGACCAAGGTTGGCATGAGCTTAAACAAGCGGTAGTTGTGGAGTGTTTTGCTGCCCAGTGAGGTGTTGGCTCGCCTTTTGGGAAGGCTGTGGGGCAGAAGGGCAGCCAGCCAGGGTGGCCATCCACACACCTCATGGACTGTCTTCCTGTTCCCCTAGCAAGCTCCAGCACCAGCTTTAGCCTCACACCTTTCTGCAGACACACCAGTAGCCCTTTGGCTTCCACACCCATCCCAGGGGAGGGAAGGCGGCTGTGGCTGTAGTCCAACCTGCTTTCAGGAGGAGAGCTGGGGGTGGGTTTCATAATGGTGTGGAAAGCCTCGGTAACCAGCTATTGTGTGGGAGGGTTAAATTTCACCCACAAAACATATATGGTGAGAGAAATTGGAAATTGCATTGGAATATGCAGAATTTGCACTGTGCTGCTTTCTGAGGTACCACCAAAATCCCTGTTAAATTTATAAATACAGCGCACATGCAAAGTGTAGAGCTGAGCAAATAATTCACAATGAATAATTTATCTGACAAATTTAGCCTTTTTTCTGCTCATGAAATATCCATGAACAGATCTGTGATTTGTAACTGCAACCTTTACAGTGCATTAGCATAGGGGGTTTTTAATTTAATTTCCTTGTGTAGTTTGGTGTAAAAAAGTAATTCCCTGTTATTATTCATACTAGCATTTTAAATAGTCCAAAAGTAGACTTTGAAGTTCAGCCGTTGACTAAGGGAAGGGGCAAAGAGACAGGTGTTTTTACCTTGATGCTACTGCTGTTTGTCCAGAAACACTTTTTCTGTAGGCTACATTTACAAGGGGACATCACAGCAATTTTTATTTTTGAAGCCTCTATATTTGGTGTAGAAAACACAGAGCTGCCTCTTCTTTAATGAAAGAGAATGTTCTGAAAAATAACATCCAATGATGAAGAAATTTCAGGTAAAAACTAAGGTGGGAGGTCTTGGAAGGATGGGGTTCTCACACTTTGTTAAGAAAAGTGCATATTTTGAAGGATTTTCCGTCTATCTCTGTTGTGAGAGGTGGACTATATCCCTGTTGTATCATAAAAATGGCATCCTTTGGGATGGATTGAAAAATGACATCTGCATGGGCTCAAATAATGTGGAGAAATGAGACTCATATTTCATAAGACCTTAACAAACTTTGAAGCCCCATTTTCAGAACAAAGTGCATGTGGTTAAAAAAACATAGACGAAAAGTCTTTGGTTTTCTGAGATAAATAGTTTGAAAATGTAGCATTAACATACATGCTTTCTGAATATTCTTATATTATTTTTTCCCATTATCTTGTATCTTTTACAATAAAGATTTATTCTAATACTTTCTCCACAGTCAAACAAAATTGTCACTGTTTACTGTGGACTAAACCATGAGGAGTTTAACCAGTTTCACTTCAGTTATCCATTGAATCTTTTGCAGTTTTGTTACAAATACAGCTAGGCATTTTTACTCTTGATAACCTTTCAATTTACTGAATTTTTACCATGATTTCAAAATTTCCAAAATATTTTTAGCATAACCCACATTTTTCCTTTATGTATGTAAATCTGTAACCTCAGAGGTAATGCTTAAGAAGTCGGCAAAAACATAAGAGAATTCTGTTGAGCAACTTTAATGAAGTGGGCCTACTGTAACAGAGATAAATGCATTTGTTCTTCATTTGACATATTTAAGGCTAATACATGGTTTGTGAGGCTCTCACAGATTTAATATATAGCTCTGCTTAGAAGAACAGCTTTAACAATATCTATCTGGTCAATAATCTCAATAATCTGCTTATTCTCTGCATGCAGAATTAAATCAGTAGGCTTTGCTCAGGAAAAAAGTTTACTCCCTCTTTTCAGATGCTACATCAGAAAAGAAAGAATCAGCTGGATTTTACTCATATGTTTTTTCTCAGAACAATTTAATAAATTCTAAGCAGTTCTGTAATAGTAGAAACCTCCTGAAGTCACCGAATGCCTTCAAGAACTGCCATTAAAAAAAGACCAAATTTGGTTCTCAGAAACACCGTACTCAGTGATGAGTGATGTGGAAAGAACCCAGCTTGACTTTCAAAGCCAGGATGAGTTTACAGAACTGTTACTTCTTATAAATGAATCGTCTGCACATAGAAAGAATTGAGGTGTCATGAAAAGCCCAGCATCTATTTATAATAGGCCACGACCACACATAATAAAAAAGAATAGTTCAGTAATTCATTTTTTGGTATTACATAATAACAAGAAAAGTCTTTAGGAAGATTTCAAAGCAAATCCCACAGCAGTCAGCTAAAAGAAGGAATTTTGGCATTTCTCCATCCTGCAGACATAAGACAGTTTTGGATATAAGAAAAATAGGCATAAGATACTCTGCTTGCCTTCTTTACAAAGCTGTTCCAAGCAATGAAAGACCCAAATGCTGTCTGTGAAGGAAGTATTCGTGCAATCCCCCAAAATATTGGTGTAGGTAGTTCAGCATATAATAAAAGTAGATACTGTAACAGGTCCTCTGGAATAATTCCAGGTGCCACGTTCCATCCATTCCTGCATCCATCCAAATTTGTTGAAATCAGTGCTCAATCTGAATGGTCATCTCTGGTGAAGGGAAATCTAATTTGGCATCAGTGGAACTGGGATTTAGCTCGTAAGGCAGACTATACGAAGTTTCTAGATGTGATTCTGACTTCAAGCCTTCTCAGCATCCCACTTGTACATACCACAGCTGAGACTGGCATAAGATCAGGAAACCAAGTATTTTCCAAGTGCTGCCATACTGGACATCTTTGTCTCCCTCACAGAAGTATAAATGCTTTTTTGTCTTTTAAGGAAAATGAAGTAAAACAGAGCATCACAGAACATCCTTATGCAGAAAACTGAAGCACTCTACCATAGATTACCTATATATTTCCTTCAATTGCACTCAGAGTATTTTGGTGAAGTACATATCTCCAGGCTTCATGCAGATATATAGACCAACACTGTACATAGATCTCAATCCCAAATTTGGTTTTTTTTAAGTAATAACAAGGTCAATAGTTTTTCTATCTTTCACATATAAATGGTTTGTATTCAGAGACAACAGACACATCCACACCTTAAAACGTCTGTGTGGTCACTCCTTGATGTGCTTGCTGTCTCTGAAAGGAGGCTTTCTGAATGATCTAGCACTTGTGGTGGAAAGGAAGGGACTGTTTCTGCACATCATGCTGTGGGAGGGAGCCTTGGGGGTTTGCAATGGAGCAATTAGAAGAGCAAAAAAATGCAGGGATGACTAAACAGAGAAGTCCCAGATGATCATAGGGAGGAGAATAAGTTCTGTTTAAACCTTGTGCTAGTGCAGTCGTGCAATTTAATAATGGGAGCTATTTCAAGTTATTTCCAGCCAGTGTGTCAATGGCAAATCACTGCATTTAAATTGATAACTCTTGAGAGCAGTACAAATTAGAGCTAAATACCTGCGCAGCTACAAGAATTTTGTTTGATTGTTTTTTCCTTTCTAGAAGTTACAATAAAATAATATATTAAGATAACATAAATAGGCAGGAATAAGCAGAGCTTAAATACAGTCAGTTTTATAAAGAAGTATGGAAGCTGTGACAAACACATGAAAACATCGCCCAGAAGCATAGACTAAGGAGATGAAAACATGGCAGGGAAAGAATAAAAAAGTGAGAATTCCTCTTCCTTTCATAGATGATAACATCAGCACACCTATTATTAATAACATAATATGTAATCATGAATATCTATACATTTCCTATAAATATCTAAGTATTTGTTCTATCTTACATTGTAATTAATTTCTGATATTGTCTTGATGCAGCAGTAGACAAGTTCTAAGAATAAACTCTCAAGATTTATACTCGTAAATATTAGCTCTGAAGCCTAATAATCAGCTCATCTCTGCACATTATTCATTATTTTACTTGGAATCAAGTGAAGATCAGAAAATAAGCAAAGTAACATATTATGAGTAGAACAAACTTTACAAAAAATTTTATTTTGGCATTAGAGGCTTTAGGGCAATTTGGAATTGCTTTCTAGAAAACATTTTCTTCTTTTTTGCATCCAGTTTCTGAGTTTTACATTGAATTTGGAAAATGCGTTCATTTTCAGATATTTTACTGCATTGCTACAAATGCTGCCTTGAGCTTTCCCACTGCATATTTAGTTTTTGCCAAAACGAAACTCTGGTTTACATCTGCTTTTGCCAAATTAAGAGACCTTCATTTCCATTTGACCAGAATTTAGGAAAAGGAGTTCAAAAGTGAGATCACTGAATTATGATTTACCCTTCTAAGTGATGACTTAGTATTTTCAGAAAAGATTAAATTAATTAAATTTGAATTATTTTCCAACTTTTTTTTTAATGTTAGGTAGTAAGTTTTCTATTGAAATGGAGAGCTGTACATTCTTGGGGTACAGCCCAATTCTGTTAGCAAAATGTGTTGCAATTGATAAAGAATTGCAAGGAATTAATGATTCCCAGGAAATGAACAATGGAAAATATGGACGTTTTAATAATGCTTTTTTTTTTTTTTTTGCTTCCTATTGCAAAGGAAAATAAAAAAAAGAAAAGCAAGCATGCAAGCAAGAATCATACTCTCTCTGATATTAAAATCTATGGGAATTTGATGAGATAAAAGAAACGTTAAATGAACATTCTTCCTCTAAACAGACATGTCTAGAAAGGCAATTTTAGTAGTACAGCAGTGTAGCATTTTGTTTTTTCTGCAATAAAGCCATCAGATCAATAAAAAATTATGTAGCAGATTATTATTACACTGTGCTCACTATAGCTCTAATCGTAAATAATACAGCAGTTATCCTGGTTATATTAATTATAATTAGAATGCAGATAATGCAGACGGTCTTTTATTACTAGAGCCAAATCAATTTTCCAGTGTTATTCAACGCAAGGTCACACAAAGTTGTTGAAGCTCTTAGACTTCTTATGAAATGACCTGCATATGTAAGAGAGGGTTTGGCTCAGCTGTGTAAGACACATTGACTGGGAAGTGCATTGAAATAATTACAGCCATGAACTCTTGCCTATAATGGCAGAATTTCATTTTATAAAGTAAGCATAGCTGTAATCCAAGCTCCTTTATGGTGGGAAGCCTCATAAATCTTTCAGAGAAGACCAAGTCTTTCTCTTGTTTGTAAAGCAGAAATCAAAATGAATTCGTTTCAGTCGTTATTCTTGCCATCTGTACTGTTGTGTTAAATGTACTGAAAGTGTTCATGTTGTGTATCAATACAGAAGAAAAATTAAAAAAAGGAAATACATATTGGAGACATTTCACTGTTTTAACATAGGCTCTTTTAAAGTTCACTTATTTGGGCTCTGGCTCTCCTGGATCGCTTAAAGCTTTTATCATCTTTTAGGATTGCATTGGCTTAATGTATTTGTCTTCTATCTCTCATGGCTTCAGTTTAACTCAGAATCACAGAGGAACTGATATGCTTAAAATGTGCCTGTCTGTCCTGTAACTGATGAGCAGATTAGTAAGACACTGCCAGATAATCATCTCTGAGATGCATTGGATTCATATGCGTAAATGACACATGGCACTGAGGGGGAAAGATCGAGGAAAGTGTCTTTCAGTTGTATGCTTTTCTGCTTTCTTTAAGCATGTGTACAGATGGCCATTAGATATGCTCTACGGTGGATTCTTGCAGTTTGGAATTCACTTTTCCTCTTTTTGTTCTATCTGTTATATATTGGAGTGCTTCTACAGAAACAAAGCAGCCAATAGTAAACAGAGCAGAGGCTGCAAGTAGGAGCTAGTTTGTGAGAGGCACAGTGCTAGGAATAATGTGAAGAATAAAGGTTTGGCTGCCATTTGCTTGCTCACTTACTTTGTTTTGCTTTGCTATAGTACTCAACAGAACATATGCTATAGAAAAAAAGGAATAGCACTCCAAAGGAAAAAAAAAGAAAAGTGCATCTATTTGTAGAATTGGTGATACTTAAATCTTTAATATTTCTCTCCAAATTGTGCTCTCAGATGGGTTTGCAAATTTGCTTTTAAATCAGCAGAGGTTTGGCATGTGTATGGGGGTATAGCTGTCCAGGCAATCTCCTACATGCCCACGTGTGTTTAGTCTTACATCTGGCCTCTAAGTCATACCTTCAATCAGCAGCGTGATGGCATTTAAAAAAGAGTCTCTGATCACTTTTTGGTTTTTTTAGCTTGTCAAAAATCCTATTATCAGCAGTACCTGAGCTTGAGGAATTCAGTCATTTGAATCAAAATGCTCCCTTCTGACAATAACCAAGAAAGGAGACAAAGCCATTTGGCAAGCAAATGAATCTTAAGTACACACACTGGAAATGTTTATACTTTGTTCTAGATAAATGTAGGCTGCATTTTGATAGTATATCAGTGTTCAGCTTATAGAATGTGAATGGGGTTTATGTGTGAGAGAAAGTGTGAGAGAAAATGTGAGAGAAATAGAGGAAAGGGTGTTAAAGAAAACTTGGTATAAATGGACTTTGAGGCTTTACTCAAATAGTGGATATAAGCACTTTCAAATCAAATTATTCCAAATCTAAAAGAAAATACATAAATGCTCTTCAGAGATACTTTCATGATGTTAGACCTGTGATACTTCTCATGGAGCCTTCAGTTTTGTGTGACTTGATTTAATCTTATCTAGAGATAATTTGATCTCTCTGAGCCCTACATGAGCCCTCTTTATTTTGACGGGAGTAATTTAATGAGGTTTTTCCATAAGACTCCCGTTCTCTGCAAACACATTGCTGGGTTTGGTTGGTTTGTTTGGTGTTTTAATTATAATAATTTAGTAGCACTTATGCCCTAAGCTTGAGGTGCAAAACAGAGCAGGGAAATATTGGGGCAAAATTTATTTTGGTTTATCAGTTTTGCTTTATTGAAGTAACTGTTCCATTTTAATTGTTAAAAGAGCCCAGCATCCTTTTCCTCCTTTTTGCCTAAATTGTTTGGTTTTAAACAAAGGACAAAAACTCACACTTTTGAAAAGTTCGTATTAAAACCAAACAGTACAAAGGTATACTATATGATTTCTTAGTGTAAAACTTTTTATTTTCTTTGCGTAAAAAATTCTGAAGCTCATGGTATATATTCTTGTGAGGGTTTTTTTTAAGGCACTCTATCTCAGAGGTAGCATGTGTATCAGGGGAGGCAGGGATTGCTATGGTAAGTACCCCTGCTTCAAATAATAGGATTTGGGAATTATTTTCAGTCCAAAACATAAGGGAAAAAAATGTCTAAAAGTGACCTTGTCGTCTGAATTAACTTCCATGAGATTCCACTTTAAAATGATATGCCCAGTATTATCATTTTACTGCCAAAAACTGGGAACACTTCCAAATTTTGACTTAGAAATTATTGTACTTCCAACTGAAAAAAAAAAAAGGAAGCTTTTTGAAGTACTCCTTTTTGTTGAATACTGTAATAGATGGTTCTGTAAAATCCTGAGTAAATGGCCAAGACCGCAAGTTCGAGCTGCCCCCAAGGCAGTCTTATCTTACACACAGGCTTTTAGAAGATTTTTGTTTTGTTCTTGAATGTGTGTAGTTTATGTGTTTCATCAGAAGATGCCTGGTTTTTTGCCTGACTCTACACCCCCATGTCAATACCACTCAGGTTCACAAGGGGAGTTAGCCGCGGGATTTGTGCTGTGCTGAAGAAGAAAGATTATCTTTCCTGTGGGGTGGGGGGAAGCTCATTGTGCACATCTCTAAAGTAAAGACTGCATGAAAAAATGAAGAGAGCATAACTTTTTAATATACAATAGCATTCCTAAGTTAATATAGCATGCTGGAATGTAGTAGAACATTTTATTATTCGGCAATCGTTTTTCTTTACAACTTGTAAATAAAATGTTCCTTGTCTTAACCGGCATTCAGCAACAGCAGGGTAGGTTTCTAATCAGCCACACAAACCACTGCTCTAAGTGCACTTGATAGTGTCTCCAGCAAATAGCTTTAGAAAATATCCTTCGTGCTGTACATACCCCTCATGTGAGGATTACCTGCAATGATAGGATACATCCTCATACATTCAGGCAGCCTCGTGTGCCTCTGATCTATCCTGGCTTTCACTGTCACTGTTTCTGAAATGGCCTTTCTGCCTCCTGATCACAACATGAAGCAAAAAAGTACCGTCTGGACACTGCATGCTAAAAAGTCAAAGATCTGTACACTATATTATGCCCAAAAGGACATTTTCTTGTCAGTTAAGCTGCCATGTACTTTAGTCTGTCACTGATAACTAACAAAATTACAGTATGGTAATTTTAATTGGAAGCTATCCATTTTTATCCCTCAGGTTTTTCTTTTATTCCCTGTGGCAATCTTCTCCTGCAGCAGGCTGTGTGGCCGTGGTGCAGGCGTGGGCAGTGCCCGGCGGGAGGCCGGCGCGCTGGGGCACGGCAGTGTCCAGCTGCCAGGGCCCTGTGCTGCCGCCGCTGCCCAGCAGCTTGGCCAGAGTCACTGATCCGAGCTTACACCCTGAGTCCTTTTTCTAATTCCTTAATTCTGCTGCTTTTTTACACACCTGGAGTCCCACAAAGCCATTTGACAATTAAGGTTATAGAGGGAAAGAGGCAGTCCCCCTGACTGTTGTATATTGGAAAGACACGGGTACAGGCCAGGGAGGGGGGTACACTGGGGTTAGACGGAGAACGTGACTATTTCCCCGTTGGAAAACTGTAAGTAAGAGTATTTAGGACATCAGTATTGTCTTTACTGGGGAGGCAGAGAGGGAGCGGGAGCCTCTCACCACAAATAAGAACAGCATCCATGACGGCAGGAATACAGAGGAGGGGCAGCTTGCTTTTAGAGGGCAAAAACCAGGGTAAGGACAGGAAAGTGGAAAGTGAAAAAGATGAAAAAGGAATCAAACTCATGGGATATGAAAGACTGTATTTTCATTTTAATGTATACATAAAGATTGATGTTGTTTTGCTTATATTTATTTGTCTGTTTGTTATCTGAGTGGTGCATGGTGCAGGGAATTTTACTGTTTTTTCCTTTTATCTGGATGACTCAGAAAAGTAAAAAATGCAGCTTGTAATATTGGCTTATGGCCTGGCAGAGTAGAAAGGGGTTCAAGCCAAACTCCCAGTCACCTGAATCTCCTTGCAGAGGAGAATTGGGTATGCACTTCAAACTTGGAAATAAATGCAGTGTATGAATGCACCAAAATAGAATAAATCTGCATATGGACTTTGATACACAAATAGTAATTAAACATCTCTTTTAAGAGAATTTGGGTCTCTGCAGAATTAGTGCCAGCTTAAAAACATAGCATGTATTTTCCAGGTTACAATTTTGTGGCCAATAAGATTTTGTGTACAATAAAGTGCCATTGTCCATTTTCACAGCATCTTGAACTGTTATAGTCTTAATACCAAGTCAGCTGATGCACTACCAGCTGGATTTTTATAAAGTTTTTAATGAAAAGATAAATACATACATTCTAAATTTAAGAGATTGACAGTTCTTACCATCTTAAAAATTATCTTTAAATACCAAAAGCAGAAAATGTGAAAAAAAGCGTCATTATCACTTTAGTCTAAAAATTGGGCTGGCATTATGACTGTGAGAAAAGCATGGGAAAATAAGAATGTCATGAAATGTAAGTGCCCCATAGACTGGGCACTAAAGGCATTCTCCTGAATTTGCAGTGTATTAGTTCAAAGGCCTTTTTCCTTAACAAAAGTTAAACAAAATGCTTTATCTTAGCATCAGAAAAATATAAAAATTTAAAAGTTCAAAATGAGTACATTCAAAATTCATCTTTCCTATGTGCAGCTAAATTTATGAAAAAAGTTATTTGTAGTTGCAGTTTTATTTTTTAGTTTTATAATTTAGCTAGGTTCAATTATCTTTGTCGCTCATACAATAAAAAACATCAAACAAGGCACTTGATCCTGTTCTTTAATAGGAGAATGCTAATGGACCCACCATTAGCATTCTTTCTGGATTATGGTTTGTGAACAGTATAAAAATATGTCCATAGGAGGTTTCAAAAACAGCAGAAAGTACTGTATGAGAAAGATCCAGACAATGCATCAGCTGAGAAAAATCCATACAGAGAAGTGGAAATTATGCAACATTTTTTTCCTGAAGGACCACAGCTGTATTTCACTGCAGAGGAAGAAAGTCTTTTAAGCTGTAATGCTGATCATCAGTATCCCACGAGGATCTTTGGCAGGGTAGCTTTCATGCGGTTGTGCTGGCAGTATTTCCTTTCTTAGCTTATTCCTGAAGAAGCCTTGCTCAGGAGACAGAGGTGCTGAAAAGGTTAATATGAAGCTCTGATAAATCTGCAGAGACTGCCTCTATCATTAGAATCTCTTACACATATCAAAATGATAGCCTATACCTAAGGAAAAAAAGACAGATTTTTTGAGTTCTATGTAGTGTTTATGACAGTAAATAAGTTCTTATTCCCAGTGCTTGGAGCACTGGTGGACTTTCTGTGAGGTGGATGCTGAAGTACCTGGGTGGCCAGACAGGAGCAGGGTAACCCCATGCCCTGGTGCTGCTGCCAGCCAGAACATCTGCTGCTGAAGCACATGGAGAGGTGGCACGGCCTTTCCTAACTTCCTTTCTGCAAGACAAAGAAAGATTTGGATTGAAAAACATCAAATTCTTACACTTGGGCCAAATCTTATGAAAAATGCATCTGAACAGCAGCTCTGTGCAGACACTCCCTGTGCAATGGCTCCCATGTTGCCTGGCTAATCCTTGGGCATGGTCCATTGCCAAGTGTCTCCAGCCTGAATCACTGAAGGCTGTTTTCCAATGCCTATCTCCAAGCATCCTCTGCCCCAAAAGAAGGGGACTTTTTATCACAGTGATATTTTCCCAACAAACTGACAAAAGGCATGTTTAATTTTTTTTCTAACAATGCCTTGCTATCTATGTTTATTTTAGCCTAGTCACAGTCCTGTTACAACTTTTTTATCAGACCTTGAAAACTGAGTAGAAAAGTAGATTGCTGCCTTTTCCTTCCACTTCTGGAAAGCTGGAATCCAGTCTAACTCAAAACATAAAATATACTTTTGTTACCACAAGATTGCAGCAGAGGTTAGTACCAATGTGCATTTTATAGTATATTTTCTCTGAAGGAAGGGTTCATACTACAGCTATTCAAACTATATAGTGTGTGAAATCAGGACAAAAATGAACTTATTTTCCTTTTTTCCGTTCATCAGAGATGAACACTAAATGCAAAGTTCAAATTCAGATAAAAATTTCTCTGTGTCAGAATCTAGTGTTTTGGCTGTTTCTTTTACAATTCAAGGGATCACCCTTACCATAATTGAAAAGTCCATGTTTCATTATATGTGGGAAGTATAAATGGGCATGTATTTTCTTGGGTGGTGGGTGTCTTAGCTCTATGATAGTAATAATAGTACTTGTAATACTATAGTAAATTTAATCTATCTTCTTTTAATTAGTCTAGCTAACTTAGATTTACTGACTTACAGGCTGGGTCACAAAAATGTGTAACCATTGTTTAGGTCTTTTTTTTTAATGTAATTGTTAACCACCGTAATACTGTCTCAGAAATCTGTGTAACAGTTCTGTATTTGTACAATGATTTCACCCTAAAGCAGGACTAAACGCAAAGTGTTTTGTCACTTCATCCCCAGATTAAATGTAGACATTATTTATAGGTTGATTATATTTTTCAATGTATTTTTGCATACAATTTTGTTTAGATTTGCACGGAAAATATTTTAAATTTAAAAGTTTTCAAATCCTTGTATCTTTTTTCATAACTATTTCTGCTGCTGCTTCAATAGTCACGTGTAGCAATGAGAACACAACTGGAAAAAAAAATATAGACAGATAACGTGCTTAAGAATCAGAAAGTATTTAGTCAATATATTGGTCTCAGCACACAGAAACAAAGATGTTTATAGATATATGAGAAGGGGAAGGGAGATTGGGATTTGAAAGAAGGAAATCTCTATGGGTGCTGTTGGAACGTGTATCAGAAGTCTGAGGGGCACAGGCATAGGGTTTTGAAAATACAGGAAGTATGAGCTGGAGACTTGGAAGCAGGGGAAGATGGAGCAGACCTCAAAGTAGTGAATGGAAGGGGAAGAAAATATTCTGTCCAAGGGAACAAATATTGTGTTTCATGCAATAGAAGAGGGAAACCAGCAGGGACGAGCAAAGACAGGCATCATGTGGCCTAGGCAATGGAAAGGAAGTATTATCTTGGTAACAGCATTCTGACTACATACCAATATTGTAAGGTTTCTGCAATTAACAGGGGGATCTTTGCTGTGTGGATGGATAGGAAAGGCTGTGCTTTTGAAAGGTAAAATGAGCAGGGTAGACATTGTCTTAAATAAGATCTGAAGGGAGATTAAGAGCTGTTTTATCCAGACTGAACTTGAACTGGGCAGCTTGACATCGGGGAAATAAAGCAAGCTGAGCTTTGGTATGGAGCAGAGTGGTGAATTTGTTGTTTAATTAGTCTAAGATTCCTATAACCCAATATAATATTATCCAAGTGAGAAGACAAGAAAGAGGTATGGAGTTCATCAGGCATTCTGTGGTAGAGACAGAATTGAAAGGGAATCTGGGCACAAGTAAACTGAGGGAGAAATGAAAAATAGCTGGAGTCTTTTTAGAAAGGGGAAATGCATTCCAGACGTAGCTACAGAAGGGAAAGGATAAAGGAGAAAATTGGAACTTGCAAACCCAAGTTGGACATGGGATAAACCAGGTCTGGCTTAGAAAACTGTAGGATTGCCTTGATATCTTCTCTGAGGCGAAGTAATTGTTTCTAGAGCACTTCTCATTTTTGCAGCACTGATCCTTTCTTCAACTGCAAACAAAACAAAGCCCTTAAACATATAGATTAAAATTCTATCCATATTAAGGGTTTTCCATGTATATTAACTTACGTGTGTGTCACTTAAGATTTTTAAAAACCTCAAGGAAGGAATAGTGTTATTTGCATTTGCGCATTTATTCGTAATGCAGCACATAGGCTTATTACTAAATAGATGGTTGCTATGTGTAACTAGTTGATCTCTGTTTTTAAATGTTCATTAGACATACAGATAAAATGAAGATGTTACCTCAGTCTATTGTTAATAAATTTAAGTTTTCTTTTACTCTTGTTTTTTTCCCTCGTCTTTTACATCTCCATCTTCCTTCCACTGTGACGCTACAGGAAATTACTGGGAGGAGAAGAAAATGTATTTTTTCAGAAGTTCAAGTAAACAATAAAAACAAAAATTCTGGCCGGGAAAATATAGGTATGGAGTATGAAACAGGAAGGGAAAAATAAAAAATTGTAAAGACCCCTCTGTCTTTCAGCACTTTCTTTCAAAAGTAGTTCTGGTGTCTTCTTACCAAAGGAGAAGAAGCAACAGAGAATATTAAGAGAAAGAGGGAAAGTGGTGGCAGTGATAATAAATTACTCATAACCATCATAGTCACAAATTATTTCACAGAGCAGCACTTAAAAAAAGAATTATGAAATAGGAATTCTAATGCAGGCAGTTATACTTTTGGAAGTGTAATGTCAAACAAATAGTTCCTTTACCTAGAGGAATGAATGGCTCCAGCTTTACTGCATCATATGAGCATTCTGACTTTCAAAAACCCTCAACTTCTGTACTTGAAATCAGGTTAATACAAGGAAAGTAAAGCTCTGGAACCAGTTATATAGTCTGCATAATTAGTTGTCTTTAAGGAGGGAAAGACTAGGTGAATTAACTTCTAGATGAACTAGAGTACTGTTGATTCTGTCTTGGCACAAGAGGACAGAACAGATGATTTCCTTTGCAGCTATACCCTTCCAGAATTTGAGGGAGAAGAAGAGATAGCATTTAGAAGATAATGTCAAATACTTAACTGATCAAACAAATGCTACTGTATGCACCTCTCAGGGCTTGCATCAGTTGCACTATCAGAGAGGACAGGGTATTCTTTAAAAAAATCACTCCAATACTCTGGAATAATAGAGCGTGTTAAAAAACAGTGACTTGCACCAAATGTAAGGCTGTAAAATTTTTACAGAAAAGGATGCAGGAAATAAAAATGGAAATGTTCTTGATATCAAGGCAATAGTAAGAGGAGTATATGGATAGATAAAGCAGTGTTTAAAGCTGAATCGTCCCCATTTCCGATTTGATATGTGTTTCTCCTCTTCTTCTCTTGTCATAGTCGTCCTTGAAACAGCCTATCAGGTCTAATAGTAGATCTACTAGATCCAGTAGATCTGTTATTGTTTCTTCAAAGATAAACTGCTGCACTGAAGGTTAAAAAATAGAGTATGTTTTCTAAATACATTTGAAAAGGAAAAGAACTGGTAAAAAAATCCATGTCAGACAAAAACAGGCTTTGAAATTATGTAAAAGCTGGCTCTCTCCCTCACTAGTCTCTTCTGGGTTTTTTTTTTGTTCAACTCCAAAATAAGATATTAGCATATTAAGAAAAATATTATTTATTTATTACTAATTTCTTTTCTTTACCAGAATATGCACCTCACAAGACTGTTAATTTTGGAGTAAAGAGACAAAGGCTCCCAAATTAACTATGTAATCCCTTTGGTCAATGGATTGTTTCACAGAAATCGCCAAGTTAAAAAAACTCTAATGTCAGAAGAATGCTGGCTTTTATACATAAAGCAACCTCATGTATGCAGGGCAGGTGAAGTGAGTGCGGGCTCTTGAGCACAGAGCTGGTGTTCTTCCAAAATGTGCCCAATGCCAGGGAACTGGGAGCCATTGTAAAATAATTGCTGTGGGCTATACCAATAGTCAGCAGAAGCTTTTCACCCTGGCTGCTCAAATACATGGTGCTTCCATAAAGATAATGAGGAAAAATAATTTGGAAATTTTAATTTAAAAAATAGCATAAAAAGAGCTATCTTGGTGCATTCCAGTCTACCTCTTTCTGCCTTTACCTCCCTCCCTGAGAAACGTTTTTTTGCTTTTCCTAATGAATGAGAAGATTGTACTGAACTGTGAATTGTCTTTTTCTCTCTTTTCAGTTAAAATACAGCATGCAGAGATGTGGGTACAATTATTATTGCTGGAGATTGTGAATATCTTTTTTAAATGAAAGGCATTTGCCAGATATCTGTCAAACTATAAATGACCCAGGTCTTGCTCAAGAAATAATCTATTAAAAGTAGTGACCCACTAACCTCATTTTTCCAGAAAGCCAGTTGGGCAGTTATGGCAAGACAATCCAAGATGTTTGTAAAACTTTTCATTTCTTTAGGTGTCAGATAGTAAGATTTCAGATGCAGAAGCAGCAGAAAATCACAGCAATTTAAGCAGGAAGTACTGTTGCCAAATGAACTGTGTGTATTAAGAAAGCTTTGTGAATGTTCAGTTCTTCTGATTCATGACTCCATTCAGGAACTGCTTAAGATGTGCTTTTACTCTGGTGAAGTTTTTCTGTCTGGGTTCTCCAACACTTTGTATATCTATTGGGAAAGAAAACCTCTTTCTTCGTTTGGTAAAAGTGAGATTATACACAGATTACTGGACATTTGCTCTTGGTACTTGAGAACAATTTTCCTTTTAATATAAGCCAAATATTGCTATAGTTGTTACTTTGCACATGTTCATAATAATAATCATTATCAATCTGCTTTTTGTGGCAATAAATTCTTAAATGAAGCAGGAAGTAATGCAAAACACAGAAATGGTAAAGGCTTTCCTACCAATTTGAAAAGAGGATGAGAGAACAAATTAATCATAGGATCATGGATGCTGGAAACATTAAAAAATCTTGCCAGTCTCTTTGCTTTCGTTTGTCTTTTATTGTACATCCTGCAGTATTCTGACAGTCTGGTTTTCAAAAGCTGTAGTCTTAAAAGTGATAGGTTACCATTACTTTCTCTTAAGAGTGTATGAGAATCTCACTGATAAAGAGGATTTCAGAAGTTTGGGAAATGAATGCTACTGCAGCAGTCAGGAACTAACAGTTCCAAATATATATAGGAATGCAAAGGGATTTTTTTCCCCTTCAATGATTTTTTGTGCTGAGTCGCCATCTGAGATGTCTGTACATATGTCAGTTTATCTATGTCTGTTTTAGTGCTGGAATATGTTTGTGCTCCTTTAATAATTACCTCCTCACTTTCTGTACAATTTTAAAATTACATCTGACCAGAGGATTAAGAATGTCTTAGTGTCTTGAAATTTGTTTGACTGTGCATTGTTCTCTGAAGTGCCATATTTAGCTTTTAACAAGCTTGGGAATATTGTTTATTTTGCCGTATGATGTGTTAGTTGCTTAGCTAATTCTGCATTTAAAGACGTGTGTGTTCTCTGGGCTCTCACATGGGGGGAGGAAAGTGTCCTCCTTATGTGAGAAAGCTGCCACAGCAGCTGAGATATCACTTAACACTGGAGGCTCTCCAGGGCCTGCATGCGCTGCACATGCTTTCAATGTATTTCGATATTAGTATGACCAACATTTATACACAGCACTAATGCTGAGAATTAAGTGAGTGCTAAAATTCAGATTCAGATGGTCTAAATGGCAGCATCTTTACTGCTCTATACCAAGAGGGAATGAACAAATAGTTCTGCAGTGGGCAAAGGAGACTGATGTAGCGCCCTAACCCCAGAGGCAAATTTATTTCCACCCATCTGCTGTCTCAAATGCCAAGTCCTAGAAATGACACTGTTTCCAAAGTAGCAGACATTAACCATGTGTATGAATCTTAGACATTAGTAAAAATTATTTTTAAAAAAATTGCCTTTGTTTGGCTTTCATGACTTGCCAGAGCAAAGAAAAAGGCCAAGGCTCATTGCGGACTCTGTTATCCTGGCAATAACGGTGTCGTAATTTCTGTGATGGAATATAATGAACGGCTCTCGGTAAGATAGTATTTTCATTTCATTCATCTGCTGCAAATAATAAAGGCATTCATAAAGCTGTAAAGTAAGGTCTAGGGCTGGAGTGTGATCTAGTTTGTTATGGGACTTGCAGACCCCATATCATGGTACTCAGCTGAAAGGGAATTTTAAAGAACTTGTATATTGTAGAATAAAATACATATTCAGAGTCTGCAGACTCCTGGAGCTGAGGGTGGGCAAGGAAAATGTAGCTAGCTGGTGGTGCATAGATCTTCCCTCAAAGGACATTAGTTACTATCAGTGCCTCTCCTTTTCCTCTTCCTGCCCATTAGCATGGGTTTGGAGAAAACGCTCGTGTTGCTGCTTCTCCTACCAGTAAATCGCAGAAGCAATTATACATAATTAAGTGCAGAAATAGTCCTGCTTAGAAATCCAAGTGTCAGGGAACATTACTGCTGCCCTTTCCTTGCCAAAACTTACCAATTCCTCCTCCTTTGGTCTGAGTTTCTTTCAGACATTTGTGTTTCTTTTTGTCTAGGCAGGCAGCATATTCAGCAGAGTGACTCAGAGCACAGAATCTCTTTGAACTGTGTTTCTGCTCTGGGAAACTCTTTTTTGGTTTTTGTTTCTTTAATATTTTTTTTTTGAGTTATAAGGAAATATGCGCTACTTGCAAGTTGCTCCTTTTGGCAAACACGGGATATCCCTTTTTAATATGGATTCTGTTCCATATGTGATCGTTTCTTTTTTGCCAAACTTCCTTAGATTTGCACCAAATTGCAGAGAGATGAATACCAACTTTGCATAATTTGAACAAGAAAGCCTTGCAGTGCTACTTTTCTGTTTAATTTACAGGGGGGAAAAAATTATGAGATACGTAGGACATAAGTAAGGGCAGAATAGAGCCCTTAATCTTAATTATTCATTCTGCAGTATTATAAATGACTAAAGATTACTTCCAGTGTTTGGTATAATCTTACAGTGTGCAGATGTGGTTCTCTTTGGTATATGCCATCTTTACTGAACTCACAATTTCCATAATGCTGTCACATTCTGCATGGGAAGCAGATTTACAGATAGGTAATCCATGTAAGGTATTTTAAAGACAGCTTATTAAAGGATTGAGGCCTGCTGTTAAATTACATATGCTTTCAATTGCTATGAGGAGCAAACAGTATCAAGAAGTACAATAATTTAGCTACAGCTGGAGAAAGGCCTATTTAAAGTTTTGATGACAGATCCTTTAAAGTTTTCCTTTAAGTTCTTTTCTGCTTTCTATCTTCTCCTGCATAGTACAGTATTTCACTTTATACAGTGTAATTTCACCAGCAGGTTGACTGTATAAATGCTAGGAAACTGAAATGCATTCCTAAACTGATAGAGTTTACAAAATGACTGTGGGCGCCAGGCTCCACACTTGATGGCATTATCCAAACACCTGACAGCGAGGCTGGAGTCATTGCCATTTAACATTGCTAATTATTAATAGCGCAAATTGTACTGGGCACTCTCGCCGTGCTGCGTTCTCCGCTGCTGCTGAGAGCTGGGATGCTCTGCTGCATTGATGTTGTTGAGCATATTGGATAGTGCCCCCATCTGTTTCTGGAACGCAAGGCGATGTGTCACTTACGTGCTGTCTGCTCCTCATACCCTTTACAGAAGGAGTTACAAGAGATTGCGTTTCCAAACAGATAAGCTCATTCCCCTCTCTTTAACTGGAATAAGAAGACAATGACCATAGTTTAGAGACATTCCTTAAATTGGGGGGCTGGGGAGAGGGGGGATGTTTGGAGCTTTTTCCCTAAAGTAACAAAATAAATGAGAAAATAGGGATGCTATTTGGAGCTAACTTTAAGTGTCGCATGGTACGATGCTAAAAGGGGCACATTATGCAGACATGAGACTACAAAGCCCGAGAAGGAATGTGTTAAACAATCATTTTATAACGATGAGTCTGGCCATGCGTTTGCATGTGAACATTATTACAACCTGAAAAAGGGAAAATGTTATTATGCCATGTATCTTTGAGCCATTATTGGAATTAGGTTACAAAGCTTTGACTGCAAGGTTATTTGAATCTACTGCTTGTTGTTAATTTCATGCTTTCTATTTAGTATTTTTTTCCTTATTTGTTATGAACTAGTACACTATGAAAAGCATATAATTTTTTAAAATGTGTCTGTAACCTCCCACCACAAGCATAAGTATATTTTTTTGATTGTATGTATTTAAAAATCACCGTACATTGTGAGGAAAGCTGCGTAAAGCTCTGGAAAGACAAAATAGTAAAATAGCAAAAAAAAAAATAAAAAGCTTCTAAGAATTAAAATACAGGCTTTTAAAATTCATCTCTATTTTTTCCTTTAGCATTGCTGTATAATATAAGCAGACACATGAAAAATAGTGACTCTAAATTTGGCAAAATAAAATGTTTTCTTACAAAAGGTGATTTGAACATCTTTCTAAATACATATATTAAATCCTTTTTTCCCCTTTATTTTTGCTTTTTTAGTAAATGAAAGATAGTATTTTTATTTTTATCTATTTATAGTGTAAATTATGCACATGATATTTCTGTCCTTATCTAATAAATCTGTTTTTACAGAAGTTGTAGAGGTTAATAGATAGATTTTGAATTGCATTAGATTTCTGTAATAAATGGATATGTAAGACAAGACCTTATTAAGTTGATCTTTGTCTTTGAAATCTGTCTTCTTCAAATAATTTCAGAAACCAAAAATGCAAAATACAAAGTTTGCTTAATCATTAATTTTTAAGCATATGTCACTATAAATATTAGTGCAATTTAATTACAGAAAATTGGTTTGTTACCAATCAGTAGCAAAGTTCTGTAGAGTACCTGAAACTGGTGTTTTTATTTCAGTATTTATACTAGAATGTACTTCTCATAAGGGAAGAATGCTATTGATAGCTCTAAATAGGAACTTTGAATTAATGTAATGTCAATATTATCAAATATTGATATATCACCCTTAGACTGCAAATATAGTATCAAGTGACAAATAAATAAAGTAGTTAAAAATTAAACTGAAGAATTAAAAGGAGATGCTTAAATAAAACAAAATATCTCAATAGAAAATATTTCTAATAGGTTATGTAGATCTCATTGCATTGTTTCTGTTTTTACCATGTCTTAATGGTTTTTATTGTTTATGGGAAAAATTGTTTAAGACAGCAAGAATCTTGGGTCTTCTCTTTTTTATGAAGGTCAAACTAAATTCAGAATTATAACTGAAAAATGAAATGTAAATACCAAGATCTTTGATAACAAAGTAATTAAAATGTATGGTTTTGCCTACTGTGTATAATAAGGGCTTATATTTGATCAACCATAAAAGTTATTTAATCATTTTAACCTTGGAATACTACCCCACAAAAAACTACTTAATGGAAGTTAGCTGAGAAGCATTAGAGTATCACAACATCAAGAAGGCTGAGCGAGAGGGCACTGAAAATTCAAGCACAGCTTATTTCTGCCATAATACTATAGCAGGTTGCATGGCAACCAGTGGCTGTGGATTTTGAAGTTACTTTATCCTTATTCAATGAGCAAAGACTTAGCCTGTATTTATTTTGGTAATTTCTGGAATTAATCAGGTATTTAAGGCCCAGTGTAGCATAAACTTGCTATGATTTTTTGACTGGCAAATGAATGTTTACAACTGTTGTTGGGAGAACATCTGGAAGAAGAGGAGATTGTTCCTCCTAGCATTGCAGACACTAAGTATCAGACAAGTGCTCGGATCAACAGCCTATTTTGAGCAAGAGCGTGGCTTGCAAGCATGTCCCTGTGATTTAGGTTAGTCATTTTAGTAGGACACTGCAGTTTTCAAAAAGAAACTGCCATATTTCAATTTCATGTTTCCATTAAAGAACAATGCTAAGAGAATTTTAACATTTTTCAGCTGAGTAAAAGCTGTAATTATAAGCCAAAGTCACAAGTACAAGTAGCGTAGCACCCTTGTGGGCATGTATTAGTTCAGAGAATGCAGTAACATACAAATCTCAAAACATGTTTTAAAGTATTACTGAATTTAGATTACGGTCTTTAAAATTATAAAGGCAAGTCTTTCAGTATCCTTTTGTTTAATGTGTTCAAGGTTCTGCCGAGCTTCTCAATATCCACAAATCTTACTGAAATTGAAGTAAATTAAAAGCACAAAGCACACATCACAATGCATGTAATGAATCAGAGGTGTGAACTGGTGGGTCATTTAATGAGCACTTTTTAAAAAATGTACTTTTCTAGAGCATATGAAAAATCTGTAGGATATTTCCAGGTCTGAGAAGCATTGTATATCCTTATAGTGAAAGATGCCATCATAATGCTTATACATACAGGGGTAGGATTATGATATGAGTGTCCTCTTTACGTGTTTCAGTTCCTAACTTTTTGGCTTTTATGCAAAGTACACATTGAATGAACCTTGTCACATACACAGCATGAAAGGCATCATTAAATCAAGACAGGCTTTCACAACCCTGACTTACGTCATGCACCCCACCAGCCTAGATTTGAAGAACCCTTTTTCATATGTTCATGAACTTAGCAGATTTATGTGACAGCTGTATCATTCTATTTTAAAACATAGTTCCAAAAGTGATGTTAGATCAAGACCAAAAAACCCTAATAAGAAGCCCACAGTGCTTCTTAGGTGGAAGTGGGCACCCAGCCAGTCAGGCATTGCTGGTATGGGAATGCTTTGTCTCCGCGGCAGGCCACTGAAACAAAATTGCACAACTGCATGTGTCTAGTGCAGACCATGCCTTTGCTGAGAAGCTTCCTCAGTACACAGATACTGGTTATGTCCAGAAATCATGCATCCATAGCATCCATGTTCCCTGATTTACTAGGTGTGTGCTGGCCATTCCGAACTTTACAGCACAAAAGTTAGTTCAATTAAAATTAGAGCTGAAATGGGTAGCGAATGTCTTGCCATTTGTTTTGCATAGGTAGCCTGGAGATTATAGCATATCTATGTGCAGCATCAAGAGGGGATCCATGGATGTTCGCTTTCAGGCAAAGTGTGGCAGTTTAGGCTTGCTATGCCTGTTGGATTGTATAAAAGTCCCTAATGATCTTCTCAATGAAAAAAAGTGATCAATCTTTGCAGTAAAGGTACAGTGAAGTTATTTTAAAAATGCATAGTTTATTTTGTCAAAGCCTCCACTAGAAAGCTAGTACTTCTGGGAGCTGTGAATGATGTCAAAAATATATATATTATAGCTTTGTGATGACAGATAAAAAGTTATTACAGCCAAATACTTTATGTCAACAATAAGCTACTGCAATTTAAGAAAAATGAAATGTTCTCCCCAGAGCCAGTTGTGTTTTCTTTGAACATAATAAGAAATAAAATGTAAATATTTTTGGTTGGAACTGTTGGTCCCATTTGAATATTTGTGTTTCATACTTTCCAGAAATTAGTGAATTTTGGTCACTTTTTTTTTAAATCGAATGCTAGCTACTAAAATGTACTAGTATCTGCAGTTCCATATGTAGTGTTTTGTATTAGTAGTAAAACGTAGTAAAAATTAGTAGAAGGCCTGTTCAGAGCAAGTAATTGTGGCAATGAGGGGCTCCTGGGTTTTTTAGCTGCCATCCTGTCTGAAAAGCAAGCTGACCTGTGCCGTTGTCTTCTCTCTCTCTTCTTTTGGGGACATGCATTAAGTCATATGAGTCTGAGAAATCAAGCACAACATAGCACTTGTCAGCTGGACCATTATAATTTATCTTTCCTTAGGCATTAGGTAAAGTGTATTAACATACATTGTTGTTCCAGTGCAAATATAGGAAGGAATCAAAGAGCTGGCCCAGTGTTGCTGCAGAGGAAGCAAGGACTTTGCATCTTCTGGTCTTTTCTTCATTTATGCAAATGATGGCTGCAACAGGGAACTAACAAAACTGCTGATCAAAGCACTGCTGGACCTGACCAGCAGATTTGTTGTAGCTACACTGTGGACAAAATAGTAGAAATAATTTTATCAGATATTTGAATGGATTAATTTTATATAGGGCTTTGAATCAGTTGTTGCTTCTGCTTTTATTTCTGCATGTATTTTTTAGACTTCGTGGCTACGTGAGAGGATAGAGTTGTAGAAGTTCTGAATTGCCCTTGACATTGGCCCTTCATGTTTTGTAGGGATGGGCAGTCTATACCATTTAACAGGGCACCTGTGCCTTGTTTTTTTAAAAGGAGGAAATTGAACATTCAGTGATGCTCCAGGCCAGAAATTACTGTCCAAGTAAACTGCAGTACTTATGAATGAGGCATAATAGATTTGTCAGGGCTGTGACCTATTTCAGTAACTGTGGAAAAGGAATAAAGTGAAGGTGTCAGAAAGGAGTCAAGGCATAGGGCTTGTTTTCACTGAAACCCTGGGCAGCAAGGAAAACATGAAGGTAATTCTTTCTACTTCAGAGTCTGCAAATAAGAGTCTGGGAACACAGACAATCAGGAATCGACTTTTAGCTCCATTTTTCCCTAAATAATTTATACTCTCTGCAAACAAATACATTTCATATATTTATAATATTGGAACCTGGGATTAAAATTGAAAGCCTATAGTGAAACTCTCGTTTGCAGAACAGAGCTGTATCAATTACTTCTCTTTTCTGACAGCAATGCCCACTTTTCCAGAGCAGCCCCCCACGTCCTATCCCTTTGCATCAGAGACACATCAGACACAAATGTGTTAGCTAAGTTTTTGCCATGCTATCCAAGGAAATTTTAAGGAAATTGTCCAGGTTCAAACATTCTGCTAGTTATTGTGTATTTAATTTTAAAACTCTTTGGTCAAAATGTCAATGATGAGTAATCTTTTATTGGCTAAGTGCATACCTCATCTCAAAAATAGCCATAGAACCAAAAATGTAAATATTTTACTTCATTCACATTTTTCTCTTCCACGATGGCCTCCATTGACTGTCTCAGAGCACACAGAGGCTAACAGTACAAGTATAAATTGTCATCTAAGTCTTTTTCTTCTGCCTAACACTGGAAAGGTTATGTCCTGAAACAATGCATTTACCAAATGATGAGGCCTGTAAGACAGGACAAGGGCTGGAAGGATTGCAGACAAAATGTGCTCAGAGCTTCAAACAGTCACACAGACTGAGGACTAAACCCAAATGCTGCCTGTCCATGAGAGTTTTATATTGACAACTCTGTGATTAGAAAGAAGAATTTTGCAGCCAAACGTTCTGTTGATTAACATTCCTGGAAAAACCACTGATTTATGGAAGGCTGTGTAATACAAATATCACAGTTTATTTTGGTCTTAAGGCTTCAAACTGCAGTAAGGTGCATCAAGGATCCTTTCTAGTTTACACTGTATTTTGTCTTACATGGACTGGGTTACTGTAATGTCTGTGTACCTTAGTGCTCCTGATGTATCTGTCTTCACAGCAGCCCTGAGCACTGTGGGGTATACTGCATTACTTTACACCTGAAGTATTAAATGTAAAGGTGTTCTAACTCTGTGTCGTGGTTTAGCTCTGGCTGAACGCCAAAGCCCCCACAGAAAGCCGCTCCATCCCCTCTGTAGCCGAACAGGGGAGAGGAATTTTTTTCCAAGGTGAGATAAGGATAGTGAGAGAGAAAAAAACCCTTCTCATTAAGGCAGGCAAAAATGGGCTCAAATCTTAAAAGTGATAAAAATAATTTATTACAGAGTTAAAGGAGCAAGCAAAAACATTTTCTTTAAACACTTTCTCTTCCCCCCCCCC